>VZTN01022425.1:1157148-1187802 GCA_013400515.1 Erpornis zantholeuca | reverse complement strand
TACACGGGGTTCTGGAAGGACAGGGGCGCCAGCAGCTGCGGCCGGCCGGGCGCGCTCTCGCCGCTCGGCGTGGTGGGGGTCTGGCCCACCCGGCGCACGGTGGCCATGCCTGTCACGCTGTTCTGAGTCCGTGTGGTCCATACGCCCTGCAACTGCCCCAAGGACGACTGACTGTCATTGAGGGAGTCGGCCGTGCCGGCCGCGTTGGCCCCACTGTCCAAGAGCCGATTGTCCTGCAAGTCCACCATGGACAAACTCTTGCTGCCATTAGACATCTGCACGTCGGGCTCATTGGCCTCTGAGTAACTGGAGCTTCGGGCAGGCGAGGGCTGGGCCCCAGCAGACCTTGTGACAAAAAACAAGTCCTTGTTTTCAGGGGTTGGAGATGGTAACCGTGTGAAATCTATCAGACTGCGGGGAAGTCAGTGCGTAAGGAAGAGGAGAGGAAAACAAAACAAAAAAGAAGAGTTGTGAATGCTGCACCGGAGCAGGAAAACAAAATCACTCAGAAATCAGGGTGGCGCAGCTGTGCGGGACAGGTACAGGACCCAGCCCCGGCAGGAGCAGGGACAGTGTGAGGAGGAGTGGGGAGGGTGCTGCTGGCCTGGGAACGGGCAGGCGAGGGCAGGGGAGTGAGGGCAGTGCATGCACGCAGGGCACTGCACTGTCACGAGGCTCAGGGACACACTCCTGGGGGCTGCTCTGCTCTGGGTCAGTGTGTCACCCTTCCTGCTCCCAAAGGCTGTACCCACACCAGTGCCTGCTCTGTGCCTGGGCAGCAAGCTCCTGTGGGCACACTGGCCAGGATTTGGACAGCACAGAAAACCGTGGGGGCCGGATGCACACTAGGCCTCCCAGGGTCAGTGAGCACTCGCATAGCAGAATTAAAGCCTGGCAGCTGAAGGTTATCTCCCCACTCCTGCTGCAATGCACATTCATGCAATATTGATTTCTTGGGGATAGGAAGAGAGAGCTTTGCAGTAGCTTAATGTGAATATTCTGCTGATCAAAGATGGTGCATTGTAAGCAAGTATTTGGGGGGAAGCATATTGTCAGAGATCCTCCATAGCATTGGATTTAAATAATTGCACCTCATGCTGGGAGGCACTAGAGATGAAAGCTCTGATTAGAGCAAGTCCAGTGCCACTGCTGCCTTTCATTCCTAATTAAACTGTTAAATATTATGTGGTTTCCACTTACAAACTATTTAACTAGCAGAGTCTACGTTTGTGTGGGCTCCATTTCGTTTTCCACAAACAGAAACATTAGAGGTCTGCAAAAGCCTCATCCTCCCCATGAATGAAGCCCCTTACTTAATCAGGCCAAAAAGTGTGTAGGTGACTGTGTCTTTGAATCATGGCTCAGCACTGAAAACTCCCAGTTTTATAAAAACTGGACAGAGTAGACTGGAATTCTTGTGAGGCCTCTACAGCTTGGCAACTGGTCCAGAACTATCTGGATTTGCACCTTAGTGAATTCAGCACACACCCCACGTCGCACAAAGATGGGTGAGGCCAATCCTGTTCGTATCTCACAGCCCTTAACGACACACATCACCTCGAGGTCAGCACTAGCAGACCTCCAAGTCCTCAAAGGATGAACACTTTGTTTCTGCTGAGACTGGTACCAACAGGTTCCCGATGTCCCAGACCACATCCCCAGTTTTGGCTCTCAAGGGGCCCAGGATGTAGCCACAGACTGGCACTACCACTCACTGCTCTCTCCAGAGTCAGAGTGGACCTACATCCAGCACCAGTTCTGCGATGGGAAAGCCTGGTCAGTGGATCAGGCAACTCCACACTGCACCCTGTCCTGCCTGTCCCTGCATGAATATTCTGAATGTCCCTGGTGTGTGGCCAGGCCCCCGTTGGTCTCTTACCCAGATAAGTCATTCTCTATGACCATTTTCTGCAGCCCCGCGGAGATGCTGTTGCCAGCACTGGGTGTGGAGGCAGCGTGGTCAGCCGTGACCGACACCTGCACACAGGCTGGGTTACTGAGGGCAGCGTTGACGTCCCGCAGGATCCGGGGCAGAGGCCCCAGTTTGGTGGCAGTGCCCTGGGCAGAAAAGAGAGCAGAATTACCACTAACATGTCGTGCTTTTTGCTAGAGAACTGTGGGCTTTGACAATTGCTGGACAGTCTCTTCAGGGAATCACATGAACAACATTTTCTCCATTACTTCCCGCCCCCAAATCTGTCCCTGCCATGCCCTGGATACCTGCTCCAGTTGGGAAATGACTTCCCAGAGTAGTGAGTGCAATGTGGACAGTTCCCGGCCCAGGTCGATGTAGCCCTCAAACCCAGCTGTGTTTGAGATGGTCTCGGGATTGGAAATCTCCAGAAGGAATCTCTGCATGTTAGTCCATTCGTGTTCCAGGAACTGATTCATAAAGGACATGTATTCCTCTTTGCTGCCAAACCTAGTGAGAGAGCAACACAGATTTCAGCTAAATCCAGGGAAAAAAGGTGCAGTTCAACGAAAGGGCAGGTACAACACAGCTAAGAACCTTCTTTTGGCATCTCAACCCTTCCAAGCCTTTGGGATCCCTTGGCTATGAGCAGGTGCCTGGGACACCTCACTGACCATGGAACCAAAATTAATCCCAGCTTGATCCAGCTAAGCCATTGCCAGTGTGGAATCTGTGCAGCAGAAACAAAGGTGAAAGCTGGATAAACAAAAAGGAGTTCTTGGTAACACAGTGTCTCTTTGCTGGGTCAGGGCACAAGCCTCCAGAAACAGGACCTGTCACTGGAAATCATGATGCTGTCACAGCAATCACCCTCAGCCAACTGGAGCCCAGTGATGGATGGGGGCAGGAATCCTGCACACTCCAGCAGTGCCGGCACAACCGCTCTGGGATCACCCTGGAGAGCCACCCCTGCAGCTGGGCCACCCCATCGTCCCCTCAGGCTTCCTGCCACCTCCTTCTGCCCTCCAAGCACTCCACCCTCTGTCTTCTCTCTCATTTAGAGCACAACAGCGAGGGCCTCGTGGCTGAACTGTCCTGGCAGCAGTTGGTGCTGTGCCAGCAGTTCCATGGGACAGGCTTGGCCCAGTGCCATCCACAGGACAACTCGGCTTGATCACTTCAGCTTGACTAATGTCAGCTTAGTTAAAGAGCCTTTCCTGCAAAGTGCTGGAAATCTGAAAACCCTTTAGTTAGGGATTGGTCAGGAATACAGAGAATTTCTGTCATCGAGTGTAACACACTTGTACATCTTCTGCCGGCGTCTGCAGGCACGTCTGTGCATTCCTGACTGCGAGTGTGAGCACTAAGGCAGTTTCCAGATCTAAGAAGCTTTAGATAGAAACTGTCCATTCATGTTTCAGAAAGCTCATCATTTTGTTATCAGAGCTCAGGATAAGTAGCTCAGAGCTACAGCCAGTGGAAAGATTTTCAGAAATCTCTCGCTTTGTTTCCATCAAACCAATGGGCTTAGTTAGAAACTGATTGTGTCCCTGTTCTCAGGCCTTCCCAGTTCAGTCAGCTGCATTTTAATAGCAGGGAAGGTCCCAGACCTCAAAGAAGGGATGGAACAGTTCCTGAGCCGAGCACATCACTGCTGCTAGTCAGGTTCTGGTCCTACACCCTCAGGGCATCACAGGACAAAGTCCCTGCTGTCCCCCTGCTGCTCACCCATGTGGTCCAAAGAGCCTGTTTTCCTGCTCATAAAACATGTCCTGTTTTGGAAACTTGAATGATCTCCCTGACCTGACACTGAGCAAACAAGTCCCAGAGAGATGTGGGGAAAAAGCCAACAGGAAGCAAACAGGCCCTTTCCAGTGAGGAAAGGAGTGGCCAGTGCGGGACTCTGTGCCGGCGCCGTGGTTCTGCCCACGCACCCGGAGGTTCTGTCCCCTCCCATCCCCAGCCCTGCCCTGCCCATGGCCTGCCTTACTTGGCAAAGTTGGCGAGGTTCTGGGTGACCTTGGCGATGAGGGTCAAAGTGCGTGCGGTGCGGTCATCGGGGTACTCCTGGAGCAGGCTGAACAGGGACGGGGACATGATGGCAGGGCACAGGAACCGCAGGAACAGGGAGGCACTGATCAGGCGCTCGCTGATGTCGGGGCGGCCTCGGTTGCTGCACTCTTGTCTCCACGAGGCAAAAACCTCTTTGAGCTCTCTTGGGAAGACACTGAAATGACAGAAGGACAGGCAGTGTCTGTCAGGGTTGGAGTGTCAGGAGTCTCAAAGCACGTGGGGAAAAAGCAAAGCTGCTCTGTAAAGCTGTAAGGAGAAGCAGCTTCTATTAGACCTTATGCTGGATGCCAAGAGCCCAGAAAACTGGAGGAGTGGGATATGAAACAAACTGTGCACAGCAGCTCATCAGGACTCAGTGGCTATGCCAAGGGGTGCTCTGAACTGGAGGAAGCTCAGCCAGCAATGAGAGCATCTCCTGAAGAATCACCAGCAACACTAGAATCTCTAGCACAGCTGGAGCTTGGAGGGGGGGCTGTGCAAACTGTAATACTTCTGTTCAAGCACCTGGATCAAATCCCACTGTGCCTAGTACAAACACAGAGCCCCACCAGAGTAACTCCAGCCTTGTAGCTGCACAGACCTCAGCCTGCCTTTCCCAAATGCCAGAATTCTCCAGAGGCCAGCAGGCGCTGCAGCAGCCCTTATCACTGCAGAACTGCTGCCTGTTCCTGCCCAGCCCTCCCCAGCTCCCTGCTCCCACCTTATCCTGTTCCCAGCATGTGTTATTTATTCAGCTGGACACTCCCACCCGGAAGCAAGCTGGCCCTGGGCTGCCACTGGTTCCAATGTTCCTGGCACACAGAGCCCATGGCCCTGGCCAGGAACCACTGTCCTTGTGTCACACTGGAGCTGTTCCCTGACAGCAGGGGCACTACCACAGCAAGTGAGGGGGGTCAGGCTCTATTTTAGGCCATCTGACCTTCTGACACAGCAGTGACACTCCATGGAAGTGCCTGGAAACTGCTGCCAACCTGTTCAGCTTCTGCTCTCTGCTGCCTTCACACTTTCACCCTCACAAGCTTTCACTCAGAGCTCTACAAATAACATCAGCCAATGTCTTTGGCTGGATAAATTCTCCTCTATCTTTAGCTTGATCCACACAATTGGACAAAACCCTTTCACTTCATGGTATTTGCCCAGAAATAGGAGAATTCTTTAAGCAATTTGAGGCTTGAATGATCAGGACAGGTTGTGCAGTGACTGGAGAGCAAACCCCTGAAATGCAGCACCCGCACGTTCCCATCACAGGCTGGAGCCTGTGGAAGTTTAATTGTGTCACAGCGGATGGAATTCGGATCGTTGGCTTTATGTGACAAACGGGCCCATAATTCATTACCCAACTTCCCAGTAACGAGCTTCCACATGCTGAAATTCTGCTTACACTGAAACTTTCCAGATGTCCAAATTATGTCATAATTATAACAATTTTCGGTTATTGTGAACCTCTTTCCTCTCCCTGACTCTCTCCACAGATGAGCACACACACTCCAGTGCTCTATTTAAAGCAGGATCGTTGGCTGTTGGGATACCTTGGCCAATCCCAACACTCGTCAGCCCAATTAATGCCCAAGAACCGCTGAGCTCAAAGGACTGAGGGGGAACCACTCAGAGCAGCAGCTCAGCTGCTCCAGCCTTCCTTGGAAAGGCAGGATGAGAGGAACAAACTTCCTGTGCATTCCTGACTTTCCCTGGGTCACTTTTCAAGCCTATTTTTAGTGTGACCTTTTGAGTGCCGCTTTGGGTATTTTTAGGAAGACGTTAATTCAAACCATTATAATCCACTGCTGACTAGAAGTGGTGAATCCCTCCTGGGAGAGCAGGTAAACACCATTCCTGAGTCAGAGTTATTAACTGGCCAAGGATAAGGGTACCTGTACAGAACCTGCCCTTTGTGTACCTGTGGCAGATAAAGGCAGCCTGAGCAAGCCTCTTGCTCCTTGCTCTCTCCTTGAGCACCATCAGGAAAAGCAATTCCCTTCCTGGCTTTCAGGAGGGCACACTCAATATCTTGGGAGATTATTTATAATAAGTTTTCTGACCTCAACAACTGGGAGGAGAGAAAATGAGAAATTCTCATTATCAAAGACTTCCTTCCTCCAATATTATCCCTAGTTGATGCTTTGCAACAACAGTGTTGCTACTAAATACATTAATAAAAACTAAGACCAGATTTTAAGTGGAAAGACTGAAAATCCAGCCCTGAGACAAAAATGCTCCTTCTCTCCTGATAAGGACCAAAGGCTCTGGGTATGTTAGCAAAAAAAGAAAGTATTTTTATTTCTCCAAGTAAAGAGAGTCCCAAATCCATCTTTTTCCCCTTTGAGGTCACCTCTGCAGGCAGCAGCTGTCACAAACCCAGGGACTCCTGGCTCCCAGTCCCAGCAGGAACACCACGAGCACAGCTGTGCCCAACAACCACCTCTGGAGCAGGATCCAGTGCCTCATGCCAGCCCATTTGGGATATTCGGGCCTGTCCCAACCAGTTGCAAGAACCTTTACCCTGAGAACAAACAACTCGGAAATGCCTCCAGCTGCATACCAGGCCTTGGGCCAAGGAGGCAAAGGGCTCCCATCATCCAGCAACTGCCCAGGGCTGGGAGAGAGAGGGGTTAATCCAGAGGAATGTGGGATGCTGAGCCAAGCAGGGAGAACAGCATCCTCCTCCCAGCTCCAGCACTCTGCAACCAGAGAACATCTGCCCAAACAAAAGCTGCCTGTGCTGGGGCAGCTCCTCACAGGTGCCACAGCTCTGCCTGCTGCAGGATTTCTGAGCTTTGCCGGATGTTCTTGGAGGTGTAGATCCGTCAGTCCCATCCAGATTGACTTGTTCCGTGGGTGGAAGATCCAGGATGTGCATCTCTGCCCTTTATTCCAGAATTTCATGCACGTTTGGCATCAAGTACCTCTCTGAATCAGTCACACTTGGTGTTCCTTGACTCCACTGCCCTGTCCCTGTGCCCTAGTGACCCTTTGGCACCTCCAGAAACAAGGGAGACAGAGAATCCAGGAGATGCCACATCCCCAGAGTGGGTATACTCCGAACTGTGGCAGAGCCTGCAGCTCCCCCTCCACAGCTCTGCCAGAGCTACGGGACAGGTCCCAGCTCCTGCAGACACAGCAGTCCCGAGGAGGGAGTGCCACTCCCGGATACCCACCAGTAGGAGTTGATGATCTTGCAGAAGGCCAGCTCACAGCACATCTTCAGGTTGCCCTGATGTTCGGGGAGGTCCGAAGATGAACATTTGCTGGGATCCACTTCACAATTTTCATCTGATTCGTACAGAGCCTTGATGAACTCCCCTGTAAAACAGAGTCACTGATGGGTTTGGAGACGTGAGAAATGCAGCCTTCGAGCAGCTCTGTTCTAAGCCCCAGTGTCTGAGCAGCTCCCTGGCACCCCATCACACTGGGGGAAGGCAAGAGGGATACGAGAGCACATGGTGGCCCCTGGGGCAGCTCTCCATGTCTCTGAGAGGACCCAGGAGAGCCTGGCAGTTCTGTGGGAGCTCCCAACCAGCACAGCACACCCAGCACATTCCATCCCCATTCCCCAGCTGGCAGCACTGTCCCTGTAGCTCTGGGATATTGCACCAGGACTGCGCTGCCCAGCACCCGCCTGGCCCCCTCGCAGCAGTTGCAGAGACACTCCCTCGGGCTAATCCAGGAGGAAGGGTGCTGGCAAGCCCTATCATTACTGGTGGCACAGCCTGCTACTGCAGCCTGTGCCCTGTGCTGACAGACCACTGTGATTCACAGGAGAAACAGGTAATTAAAGGAAAGAAACAATTTGCTTGGTTTATTTTGAGCTGAACATCAGACAAAATGAAATTAAAATATTTCCCCCAGTTTTCCTGTGCTCCTCTTTGCTGCCTGCCCCTTGCAGAGGCTCACACTGGGCTACTCCACCAGCTTCTGCTCTTGTGCCACCTTTCACCCCAGGTACATGGGCACAGCCCCTGCACTTGGCATGGGGGGTCATTCCTTCATCCCAGCAGTGACTGGGGAGATTGGGAACAGGGTAACAGGGATCAGGAGGCAGCATTTAGCTTGGGTGACATTCTGGGAGAAAGGTTTGCTTTGGTTTTCTTCTAATTCCAGTTGGTTTGTTCCTAATTCTCGACTGTCTTGGATTTTCCCAGCCTGTTTTTTCCCCACTCTGATCTGCATTCCTTCCCTATTGCCAAAACAAATTTTAATTACATACTGGAGAGCCTCTCCAGTGTATTTTCAGCTCTGCCAGGGAGTTCTGGAGCTGCTCTGCTTGCCTGCAGGTGATGCCTGCTGTTCTTACCTGGCCCCATCACCTGCTCCATGGTTCCAAGGACAGTGCCACACTGCCCTGGGGCACCTTGTGACACTCAGGTGATTCATCTCACTGGGAAAAGGTCACTCAGAGCCAGCACCCCGCACTGAGCACGAACCCCAGGCTCCTCCTGCACGAGATGGAACTAGCCTGGCAGCACTGAGCCCCCAAAAGGGAATATTGCAAAATTCTCTGATATCATTAATCTCCTGACTTTTGAGAATTTTTATGAGTAATCTACTTACAGACTTGCCTTCAACCAGAAAGCATTACAAGGCAGAAATAAATAATATTCCTTTTGCTATTCTTGTGGGCTCTCTGCCTGAATTTACTCAATTATTTCCCTTTCCTCAAGGTTTTCATCATTATTATTATTCTCTTAATAAAGTATTTATGCTTCTTTGCTTCTTGCTAAAATTACACAAATCCACTAGCAGGAACTGAACATAAGGAAAAATTAACACCTCAGTAGAAACTCTGCTCATCCTGCCCTGGATGTGGATCCAATGGAAGCTCACAAGAGCTTCCAAGGCAGCCTCTTCCCATCCTCATGCTGTGCTCCCTGCATGCAGCAATTCCTTCCTGACCTGCCCAGAAGCAGAAGCTTCTAATTATTTTCATTTGCATCAAGAGAAATATTTTTTGAGCCATAAACAGAGCCAGCACTTTGAAAAAAAAAACCACCAGGAGGGTTCCTAGTGCTGGATGATCTCCCATCACTGCGACTTGGGAGATCTCATCTGACTCAGGAGTGCTGCAGGAGCCGGGCAGTGTCTCTGGTGGGGGTGCAAGGGGGGAGATTCAATCAGAGTGCTGAGACAGAAGTCCTGGCAGGCAGCAGAATGCCTTCAAATCCATTTGTTATCTCCTTCAAAAGCAGATTAAGGCGCCAGCTCTGCAGTCACCTTCACCTGGCAGCAGGGAGCTGCCCACCGTGGCCATGGCCATGTCTGGGCTCAGACCTGCTGCCAGGGAAACCCTCCAGCAGGAAAGTGCTGGGGCCTCTGATGGCCATCAGGGCTCAGGTGACAACCCCACCCGTGCAGCTTGGAGAACCTGTCTGGGTGAGACCTGCCAACGCTCTGTACGTACCTAAGGCATCTTGTAAGTATTTCTGCCCCACCAGCTTCAGGTATTCTTCAATTGCTTTGGTGGCCAGTGTGTTCTCCCTGAAAATGAGATGCTCATTCTCACCACAGCGATCAACTTCAGACATCATCAGGTCAGTCAAGAAATCCTGGAAAGCAAAGCCCATGGTGGGTCACCACACACTGACACTGGTTCCACAGAGCTGCAGCTCCCCAGCCCCGAGGGCTCCCACCTCGTGAGACACCCGAGGGGCTGGAGGTGCTGCAGGTGATCCTGTGACTGCAGTGCCTCACCACCTGCCCAATCCCCTCAGAGATGAGGAGAAATAAACCTTTGGAGAGCCTCAGCTTTTGCACCCCAGCAGAGACTCATCCCAGACCCGCAGCTGCCTCTCCGTCAGTGCTGCTTTTTGGCTGTCTCGTGTCAGCCTCACATTTTGTGGGTGAAACCTTTTCTCCCCTGTTAAACAAGGCTGTGTTTGGTGTCCAACTGCACTGGCCACAGACCAGGGCCACGCTCCGATGTCATGAGCTGTGCCCACAGTTAATGGCTGAGAATCAAGCCTCTGGTATGCACCAAGATACTCGAATTTCCAATTTCCTCCCCATTCACAGAGATAAACAGCACTGTGACAGCGCCCATTTTGGGCACATTTTTGGTCTGATGTACACACAAACCAAATCCACAGGATGTGATAATCCCCTGTGCTGCAGAACAATGGAAAGGGCGAGCAGGAGCAGCCCCTGACAGCTGCCCCTGCATCAGTCTAGGCTCAACTGCAAATTCCAGAGGAAAAGCAGCATTTTAGAGCGAGCTCCAGGTGTGCTTCAGCCACAGCATTCACTGAGCAGAGGGTCAGGAGCTCCTGTGCACGCTGCTGATGCCGAGTGTGCTGCAGCCAGGGCTGATCCAGGAGGAATGCCAGGCACCTGCTAATGCTGATACATGTTCTCTGCACAGCTAATGGACAGAGCAGCTCTGCCTGGCTCCTCCTCGCTGCGCCAGGTGCTGAGGTGTCACCACGCACCTGAGTGACAATGGGAAGAGGCTGCTGGCACTGTGCAAATCACCCATGTTAACTCTCTGCCTGCCTCCCATCACAAGACAGAAATGCTGACACACACATTCATTCACTGCTACAACCAAGGACACCTTTTAAAACTCATTTCCCTTGAAACAAAATAATCTGTTAGTAACCTTCTGGTAAGAAATTGTTCATTTTCCCTGATGGTCACAGCGCATTCTGGCAGAGGCAGGAGCACCCCAGGCTGCCACACAGGTCCTCACGTCCTGCCCCTGATGTCCCCAGGCAGAGCAGAGCTGCCTCGGTCCAGCCTGCTCCAACCCACACTGGGGAGAAGGGACATCAGGTCTCACTCCCTGCTGGTGGCTGGATGGGAGCTTTGCACCAGAGGCAACTTGCTCTGTTTCATTTTTCACATTTTTCACATCTCTGCATTGAAAGTTTAATCAAGGTTCAACAAACACCTTTCCCTGAACCCAAAAGACCCAAATATTTTATAATCCACTGACCCTCCATCACTGTACTCCTGTCCAAGGCAAAGGCAAACCTGGGGCAGGCAGGTACATCCCTGTGTGAGAGCACAGGAGGAGGGGAGAGGACATCCCTGCAATACCCACTGCTCCCAGCTTCCCACAACACTGTGACTGGGACCAACACACTGCCTTGACCTTCCCCCAAAACCCTCCAAAAAAGCCAGAGCAGGAGCTTTGGGCCAAAGGAAAAAAAAAAGTCACTTCCATTATTTCTTTAGCCACAAGATGCCCTTCCTCAGATCCTGCTACGTCTGCAATGCTCCAGCAGCTGCAGAGGCAAAAATCCCTCCTGGAAGCCAAGCACGCGCCTCCCTCTGCTATTTTCACTCATTTTGCCCTTTTTATCAGCCAAGCTGCAATGAAACTTTAAACCCTGCTCAAATCCCGTTAGCTGCTATCTGGGTAACTCTATCACCTTTATCTTCCCAGGGCTCTCCCAGGGTACGTTTCAATTCCAATCCACCGCTCAGGCTGACACAAGGTGCTGATTCTTAATTAGCAGCCGCTGACCTTGGCTTTGCTTGATTCTCTTTCCTGTCACTTTCCCAACATACTAATTATCTCAGGAACACCGAGTTTTTCAGCTTCTCTTAGCCAAGTGTTTGCTTTTCCCCCTCTTGTCAGCTGAGCACGGGCTGCTGAGTCCTGGAAACCCAGGGCCAAGTGGAGCCAGAGCTAAACATGAATTTGGGTGATTTGAGCTGATCTACAGAATTCACTAGAATTTAAAACGAGGCAAAATTCCATGGCAAGACTCAACACAAAGCTAGAAAAGATCCCCTGGAAATCTCTGTTATTATTCCCTGTGGCGCATCTGCAGCTCAACAGCTGGGAAAAGAATCCCTTGTCTCCAAAGTGGAAAGGAGAGCTGCTCAAGTCCCAGAGAGCCCCATTATGGCACAGCACCCAAAGCCAGGGAGTAACACGGCAGCACCTGGCTTACAACTGATAACAGGGAAAGCCCTTTCAGCATCCCCTGGGTCAGGACTGTCCCTATCCCTGCAGTGTGGGCTGCAGAGTCATCCAACCAGGCTGTAGGACGTGGCCCTGGGATGTTCTGGGGGTCAGAATTCCCCCAGCCAGCGTCCTTGGGCGAGTTCCTCTGCAGGGACGGCTCTGGGCAGCTCCGTGAGCCGCAGGAACGGCCGTGGGCTGGTTCCCAGGACAGACACTCTGCCACTTCTGTCCCAGGGCCCTGGGCCAGACCTCCAGTTCTTCCCTTCCCTCCACACAGAAAAGCCACACTTCTGCTATCTCTGCCTTAAGTACTCCAGCAGGCAGCACTCGGAAGACACAAATGGAATGCAAATACTTGTGGAATCCCTCCAGGGGCCTCACTCACCCACATACAAGGTCCTGAATAAAATGCAATAACTAAAGCCAATAAAACTCCCTGTTTCTGAGCAGCAGAGATCAGCAGGGGGTTGTTTTCAGTTAGGGCCCCTGGCAATGGAAGAAAATAAGATGCTTTATTTCATTACATCGGAGTTGAGAGGGGAAGGAAGAGGTCTACAGTCAAAATTAGGGGTTGTGGCAGTGTTCTTCAGGCTCCTTCCCATGTTTATTTTAAGGCTTTTTGCTTCAGACTGGACAGATCTGAACCTGTGCGACCCCAGTCGCTGCACATATGCTGATAAAGAAGAGCAATTCATAAATAAATAAATTCAGAGCATGACAGCACAAGGCTGCACTGGTCTCCAGCACTTTGCACATAAACCAGCCTCTGATATTCCAAGGCAGCTCCTCCCATGCTTCAGGAATGCAGGCAGGAGGTGGCAGCCCCAGTCCTGAGAGGTTCCAAGTGCCAGTCCCTGTGCCTGGGGGTGGCACTGGCAGTGCGGGTGGCACTCCTCGGGGAGCTGAGGAGACCCACGGCCCCACGCTGCCCTCTGGGCTGGAGCTGATCATTCCTGATACTCTAACTGACTGATGGGCAGATTGACTTTGAAATAATAAGGTTCTCCAAATCACAAGCCTGATTAATAGGATTGACTTAACCTTAAGAGGATTGAATTGATAAAGGTAATAAGATTATTGCTTATTTCAAAGACTAGCTCAGAGTCCAGCCGGGCCTTTATGCAAAGGTGAAAACCACCAGTGGCTGGCAGGGCTGGAGGCTTCAGGTGGAGGAGTGCTGGGACACAGCCAAGGGGGAGGGAAATACGGCACAGGAGGGTGCAGAGTAGGGAAAGGAGAGAGGTAGAGGGGCAGCACCTGGGATGGTGTGAAACCAAGGACCTCAGCCACAAGTTCTCGACCCTTTCATCACACAGTTCCCTCTGAGGATCTGCTCCAGACACTTCTCTGCCAGGAAATACATCGATGTTCCCTCCTTTGAACCCTGGAACTCATCCTTGGCACTTCTGGCCTTTTCTATCCCCCCTTGGGGAAAGGTGGTGAAGCAGCAATGTGAGGGTTAACACTGTGCCCATCACCTTGCTCAGGAAAACAAGACCCGAGGGATACAACATTAACACAGAGTGACCACTGCCCTGGGAGGGCAGAGAGACCTCTCACGTCCCTGTCCCTGTCTGAGCCGAGCAGTCACTTTTCCACAGCCCTGACCCAGCACCAGCTCTGCCACTGGAACGTGGGGTTCCAGCAGATCCACACGGGGGGAGCAGCTACATCTGCTCAGCTGAGGCACATCCGTGCAGCACAAACAAACAGGGACACATGTTTATTCCTCACTCCATTCCCAACACCATAAATATTTATTTCCAGTGAGCAGCTGGTTAGCTAGAGCTTTGTCTAATGCTGAGTTTGATCTACCAGCTCTCTGGACAAGAGAGGTTTTTTATGTATCTATGGTTGTGAACTGAGCTCTGGGAGCTCTAAGACAGCCCCAAAACAAATCTAAGCATGGGAAAAATTCTGGAAGCATCAGAAGTCCTTTGGGAAGGATGCAGCCACCTATCCATAACCACATCACAGGGCCACACCAAGCCCTGTAAGGCAGGACTGAACACTCCTGGTAACACCAACCCTGGCAGCACAACTGCTTTATGACTTTGTGTCTTTTGTCTGTGGGTTGTGAAACATGAAAACAGGCAGGCATTTCCACATCCTTACAAGGAACAAACACTTCATCAGTGCTCTCACTAGAAGGTGGAAGCAGGTAACAAATGAAGGACTGAGCTGAGAGCCCACATCTCTGTTTCAACCACCAAATATCCCTCTTTGAGCCTTTCTTGCCATGAAAAGAGACAGGGAACATCCATGTGTGGAGAGCTGATGGAGCACTGGATGTCTGTCATATTTCCAGCGGGCTGGAGCAGCTGCCTCCCTCCCCGAGTGCGTGCACTCAGAAGCTTATCAAAACCCTCTTCCCCTCCTCTCCACCCACTGTCTTGGCAGCTGCTCAGGCCTTTCCAGGCGTGCCCCGTGCACACCAACCCAGCGCTGCAGGGGTGAAGTTCTTCCCTTTCCCACACAGAGATCAAGGGAAGCATGGACTTGGACTCCAGAGGGGACTCTGCTTTCATGCTCCACCTTTTCATCTACTGTGATACAGCTACACAGCCCAGGAAGCAGCAGAGATTTAGGGAAAAAATTCAGCTACAGCCCTTGTTCCCCTTCCACCTGCAGCCCCAGGGCGTCCTGCCCCTGGCAGGAGGGATTCTGGGTTTTAGCAGCGCCAGGTAACCACACCTGGGACAGCATGGTCTGGGGTGTCTGGGGGTAAGGATGGCTCCGCACCCACCAGCGAGGCTGCACAGGGACACTGGTGCTGGGACCTGTCTGGCACGTGGCACCATCACACCTCCCCTGTGGCACCTCTCCTGCCCCGGAGCTCCGGGCAGACACACGGACCCGATCCCGGCCTCATTAAGGGATTACTCTGTATTTACAGCAAATCGCTGCAGGAAAACAGAGCCCGAAACAGCACAGCGGCAATTAGCTGCTAACGAGTCTTCGCAGATAATCTACTGGACACTTGTTTCGCAGTCCTACCGTAATTGCTGCTTTAGCTCAGCTCCAGCAGCCAAGAGCCACAAAAGCCCCTTTATCAGCGGAATCGATCAGTGGCTGCCGATGGCCACGGCTGCAGGGCAGGGCGGGCTCTGAAAGGCTCACGGGGAAGGCTCCTGGTGATGCACAAGGATGAGGAATCCACCTCTAGCCCGGGCAAGCTCCCGAGAGGACAGAGACCTGGAGAAGGGGGTCCCTGCCCTGCTGTCCCTACACTCAGTGCCCAGGGGCGGGGAGCTCTCCTGAGGGGCAGTGGGGTGCACCCACGTCCCCCAGGCAGGGCTGAGGGGATGCTTTCTTCTCTCGTTCATTGTTTTTCTACCTTACCGCTGCTTTTCCCTCTCCCTCCTTGTCCAGCCCAGGATGCACCACCTGGTTCCCATGCTCCAGTAACTCCTGTTGCTCTGACAGCTCCCCAAACCCTGCGCTAATGCTGATGGCAGATGACAGGCAGGGAAAGCAGAAGCTCCATTTTAGGGGAAAAGTCATCAAGTCTGTTTACTGTTTGCCGCGTCCCCTGTGTAGAGCCTCTGGGATCTCAAGCACTGATGCAGACACATGTCTGGAAACACACTTGCCCTCTCTGGAGTCTCTCCAGTACTGAGAGGCAGAGGAAAAAGGCTGGAGCAGTGACAGCCACTCTCAGCCATGCCCACACATGATCCACGGTGATTAAGACCGGGACGACACTTGAAGCCTTTTGCACCTGAACTGTGTAAGCCACGGACAGGGTCTTTCATGGCAATGTTACTCCCACAAAGCCCTGGCATTAGAGCTGCTGGAGCCTCAGCAAGGGGCAGCAGAGCCCCTGGTGCCATCACAAGGCAGGGTTGCGCCCAGGAACCACATGCTGACAGCTCTGAAGCCCTGGCACAAGGAGTGAGGAGAGACACCAACCACAGCTCCTTGTGGAGCCACGGCATTATTCCACGTAGGACCACGGTCCTTCCCCCTTCTCCTGGGATCAGCAGGCTTTAACAGAGCTATTTTCTCTGCTGCTGCAACAGCAGGACCCTGGCTCCCAATCCTCTCAGTGAGCTTTGCCTGCCTTGAACTAGATCAGGAGGCCAAGGCGCTTCTCTGTCCGACAGATGGTAACTAAACCTAATCCACGAGCCCAGCCACGGGCCCTGGCAGCAGCAGCAGCTGCCAAGGAAGCAGAGCCCTGTGATTCCCCCTCAGGTGAGGAGCTCATGTCTCCTCAGCACTGCAAAACATCTTGTTCTTCCCCAGTTCTCCCCTGAAGAAGACCAAGAGCTGATCCAGAGACACACAAGAATTGCTCTGGAATTCTGGAGAGGCTGTTTGCTCCCATTCAGCTCCCCCTGTGCAGGGTGCTCAGTGCAGAGGGAACAGAGCACAGAACCTGCTGGGTTCTCCAGGAATACCCAGCACACACAGGCTGCTCAGCCCAGGCCAGCACTGCTTACATTCCGTCCTGGAAAACTGCCTTCTTGCTTACTTTCACAACTGTGCCTGTTTATACAGAAGAGCTTGGCCCCCAAGCCTAGAGAAAAGTCAAGGAAAGTGGCTCAGTTGGTGTCTCGTGGTCCCACCAACCTCTCTGCTAATTAAGCAACTCGTGCTGTGTGTGCTACCAACTTGTTTGCAATCAAAAGAAAAACAAAGCACATTAATGATGGCCTGAAGCATGACGGACGAGGAGCTTTCCCAACCCAGCCCAGGGTCTGCTCCCGACGGTGTCTGGTGGGACACTGTGCATGGAGAGGGTCCTACCTTGGCCTTGCCCGTGCTCTGCAGGATGTGCACCAGCGCCGACGCCATCTCCTCCTTGTTCTTCACGCTCAGCGAGGGCTCCAGCACCGAGCACAGCACCATGTAATTGTTGGTGATGTACTCAGCGAACTCCTTGTACATCTCCATGGGGAGGATGCTCATGCTCTGGTAGCGGGACTTGATGCGGATCATGGGCCCTGGGGACTTGCCCTTGCCGGGGTTGGGGCTCACCACTGGGTACCATTTCTCCACGAACTGCCGGCCTGTCACCGAGCTCACGGGGATGTTCACCTGCCCGATGAAGTTGGTCTTGTCCTTCTTCTTCTTCTTGTCAGTCTCTTTGTATAAGTGCACAGTAATGTTCTTGAGCGATGGGAGGTTATTAAATTCAAAGTGCTCCCCCCAAAAGACATTATCAGTTTTCAATTTACAGGTAGTTCGTGCATAAAGAACGTCATCCAGGCATAATTCACACAAGTATTTTTTCTTAGCTGGCAGGTCCTTGGCTTCAATAATCCATAGCTTTAACATATTCTCTACCCTTCTGCTGTTGTCCTGAAAAAAAGATGCGAAGAAAAAAAGGTCAACAAAAAACCCCCACAAAGCCAAACACAACAAAACTGGAGATATGAATTAATTATTTCGGATGTGCTAAATGAGCGGAGGCTTAATTACACTTTATTTTAAGGAAATACTGGCTCTCAAGAATTTGCATAATAACACTACTTATGTTAATTTTCCAAAATATCATCGTGCTCTCCACGTCTGTTGGTGCCAATTAATATAAGGAGCAAGGGAGATAAAACCCCTCCAAATCATAAATGTACCATTTCCCATTCCCTGCCAAGAGGGCCTCAGAAGAATCTGAAAGAACCTCACAGGTCCTGAATGGTTTCTGCAAAGCAGAAGCTGTTACAGATATCTCACAGCCTCCTCCTTTTCCAGTAGAGCTGCTTTACAGCAGCACCAAGTTCACATTTACTGTAACACAGCAACAGAGAGGGACCTGAAGACACAGGCAGGGATCACCTCATCCATGTGGGAATGCCACCACCTATGCAGGGAAATAACTGTAAAACCTAACTCTATTTTAGCACAGAAGTCCAGAGCACCCAAGTTAAACTCTCAGAGGAATCGTGGGAGACAGAGTCCCATGGGAGAATCATGACAATTCAGAGAGAAATCTGCCTTGGTTATCTTTTAAACAATAACAGAGCCAAGAATACTGTGGATCTTTCAGAGCTCCCTCGTGATGCTGACCTCATCCTGGAAGAACATCCAGGGGCATTTGCTGCAGGAGTGACTCCAAAGATAAAGTACAGGCAGCTGAAGCACTGCTGGGATTCTGCAAAACCTGTTTTGTTTGGAAACCCCTCACTGAAACAGCAGCCATGGCTTACTCTGCTCAGCCCAGGAGTCTGGGCAGGAACATTCCTGCTGGAAGTTCTCAGTGGGGTACTGTAGGTTCAGGAAGTACACAGGGGAACTGCATGAGAACACTGAATTCCTGACAGAAATATCAAGTCAGATACTGAGAGTTTATTGTCTATGAACTCAAACAAAGATGGAAAGACAGCCATCAGTTACTGCAGGTTTTGAGAGGATGG
This sequence comes from Erpornis zantholeuca, assembly GCA_013400515.1. Classification (NCBI taxonomy): domain Eukaryota; kingdom Metazoa; phylum Chordata; class Aves; order Passeriformes; family Timaliidae; genus Erpornis; species Erpornis zantholeuca. The sequence continues at coordinate 1,169,552 of VZTN01022425.1, read as the reverse complement.
AAACACTGCCCAATGGATTTCCACTCAACACTGCACCTTGAAGCCATAGTGACATGCCCAGCCCCAACTTGCATCCCCTGGAGTTCTCTCATGCTAAGTGTGATCACACAAACCTTACACAGCTCTCTCAGGTCAGGACTGAGAAAAAAGTCCAGGAAAAGCCCTTGGAAAGCACTGGAGCCACTGAACTCCACTAGAGGAACACACTGCCAGAGGCAGAAGGCCACCTCTCTCCTCCACTGCTCACACCCTGATATTGAAGGAAATCCTTCATCCTTGACACTGTGTTGGGAACAACAAACTCTGGGATCGAGGGCCCCTTTAGAACCCACCAGGCCTGGACTGAATTTGTGTGCACGGCCAGGAGGAGTTCACAGGATCCCATCATTTGTGTCTTCTCTGACCAGCAGGAAAATACTTGGTTGAGCTCATCAGTTGTGGAATCCTGCAATAATCCTGACCAATCTTTGCAGCCAACTCCAGCACAGCAGCAAAGAAGCAGCTGTACATTTTATTTTAGGACGTACTTAGTAGGCCATAAAAATGCATATTGGGTGTTCTAGTGAAGAGAAGGATTTGTTCCTGTAAATCCCAGGAGATGCCTTTGCACCTCAACTGGCTGGAGAAGGGAAAGCTACATTCCACTGTTGCCTCTGGAAAATGGACATCTGAGCTCCTCCATCACTAGAGCAGACTGTGTCAGGAGCTGACATGTGAACTCTTCAGACTATTGGGACTTTGCTGGCAGCTACCTGACCTCTGTCCCATGGCTTTTGGAGGTGAAAGTCTATGGAAGTGGCAAGCACCATCAGTAACAGCAACACTGAAGATTCTTCAGGTCTGATCAATTCTTAGCAAGAGCTGAAGCAGCATGTGCTGAGAAAAGAGGGGAAGGAATAATTGGCGCTTGTCTGTAAATATAATTGTGGAAGAAAGCGATATGGAAAGAGGCTGACCCGGAGTGCCACTTACTCACTCCAATGACAATACATCCCCTGCTGCTCCCATGCACTGGGCTATAAAATGTAATAACGAGGAACTGAACTAGAGCAGAGGCAATTCCTCACAGCCACTACCTTGTTGGGGTGCACGGCACGCCGCAGGTTCTCCATCCATTTATCTCGCTCTGCTGCCGAACGACACGAGAAGCACTTACTTCCTGATGAAGTTGTCACCTATAGGGAAAGGAACAGGATTATGTCTTGACCAGCACACTGCAGAGCGTGGGCTGGGGGAGAGAGGGACTTAAGGAAGATGCTAGTGGATTTTATTTTTTTGTTAAAGGAAACAGCTTTACCCAAGCATGAAGCAATAGCCCCTAAGGCTGGTGGAAAAACAGGACAACTCTGTATGTCACAGAAATAATCATAGAAGCAAATTCCAATTACTTCTCCTCTTCCACACCAGAAAACACTAGATAATGGGCCCCATGCATGTGATGCTTTAAACCACCAAGTTCCACAACTGAGAGAGCGCAAATCCTTAGATGAACTAAGGACAAATTGGAACTCCGTGCGGTTACTTGGCATTCCTCCAGGCTCAGCCCAAAGCCTGGGACAGTAACAACCCATTCCTTGTTTCCAGCAGAACATCAGGCTCAGAAAGGCTTCCCACATTCCCCCTTCATGTCCTGCTGCTTCTGGAGCCCTTGCTGTGAAGAACATGGGGACAGGTCTGTGCATCCCCTCCTGGCCATGGCCCAGCTCCCTGCACCTTCTCCTAACACACAGATATTCCCCAAGCTGCCATCTCCTCCACACCTGCTGGTCCTGACCACCAGGAACGTGGCTCCAGCTCTCTGCCCTTTGCATTTGCTTTTGTCCAGCAATATTCTCCATGTACAGCTCTGCTGGGAGGCTGAGTGGACCTGGCTGGTACTTTAAATAACTCCCCTCTGAGCTTCATTTCCGCCAGTCTCAACCTGCAGAGTTATTTGTGAGTGCTTTATCATCTCCCAGTGTTTGTGTTTACACACTGTGCACTGGGTTATCAGCTTCTGGGAGACACAATCTCCTTTAATTTCATGTATCTCCCAGAAGCCCAACCTGTTCTTACAGCAGAGCTGGCACTCGCTAAGATTTGTCATTAGCAAACCTCAATGATAAGTTGAACACATCCCTTCCTTTGAACACAGACCAGGGCAGAATGAGAAGAGGCCTGTTCTGTCTTTACATAAAAACGCAAAGAATCTCCCAACCCTTGGTATTCCAGAGGCTTTCTCCTTCACACAGACACTCTCCCTGTCCTTGCATGCTTTTATACTCTGCCTGTAAAATATATTCTGCTGAGCACAAGCTCTCCTGTAGTTCCAGGAACAGATTCCATGCTAGCAGGCACAGCAGTGTGATCTTTCCAGCATCCTTTTGCCAGAGCATTTCCAGCTTCCTCAAGATCTCCCACGACAATCCACCTTTCAGCAAACTACACCAATGTCTATTGGCCATTTCTCACACAGCTTTTTGTTGAGCTCTTTGGTTTTGCCAGAGTTTGGTGTACAACTGGGTTTGAAAATGTTCTCAGATCTAGAGAAGGAACCTGGAAGTTCTTCCATAAAGGAGAATTAAGATTTCTTTGGTTGCTGTTGAAAGATGATCTCTTAAAGACGAGTTCTTGGTGACACACATGGATCCCACAGCTGCAGAGAGGATCATGCCCAAATAAGTAACCACATAATTCAGAATCTGTTCAGTTAATGTCAGTTTTTCACCAGCTCTCTGTTAGGTTGGATATCCAATATATTTTCTTGCTACACTTAAGTAAACACATGAATTATCATGGCCAAATTCATTATTCAATTTTAAATCAATTATAAATTAATTAATCTTTCAAAACCTAAAAAACCTGTAACTGTCATCCTGAAGTGAGAGAAGAGGAAAATTGTGTGTCAGATATTAAGTGTGTCTTGGTCTGATGGGAGCTGAAAGGTCACATCTACCATGTGTGACCAAAAATGTAATTTTCCCCAGATCTGCAATCACAACCCAGCTTTGACTTCTGACTTAAATATCATATGGCATTAATGATGTTTATGAGATATTAATTATCTTTACAAAGAGAATATTCTGGTCTCATCAAGATTTTGGATATGCTGGAATACTGCTAATGTACAGGATAAATTCAATTAATAAAACTCATTAATTTCTGAAATGTTACTTATTCCTATTCATTATCCCCAGTCCTTGGATGGGTGATGTCTTCAGTCAGATAAAATCTTCTCTTTTTAAGACCCTTTTAAGGTACAGGCTGGCTTCACTTGGAGGGACATCCATGGAGTAACAGGGGATGGTAACTGAGGTGCTTCACTCAGTGTCCAGAGGATTTTCCAAGGCCCAGTGAGGGCTCAGCTGCAGCCCCTGCCCTGCAGCAGCTCCAGGCATCCCAAGGGCCACGCGAGCAATGGCCAACGTTTGCACAGCTGGATCAAATTTAGTGCTGCTAAATTTAGCTCCACTAAATTCTCCCTTGCTGAGGCAAGGCCAGGATGAGGCAAGAGGCCCAGTTGTACTGGAGCAACCACAGTTTGTCTTTCCCCCAGCTGTGTCCTGGGACAGCTCAGGGACAAGGCTTTGGTCTGCCAAGACCTAAGAGAGCCCCTCGGCCCTGCCTGGCCCAGGAACCCCCAAAGAGCAGGAAGAGGCTCTGGGAGCCTGCACCCCAAGCCTCTGGTGCTGGCTGAGATGCCCACTGTATATTTAGCACACACAGCATGTGCAGTGGCACGGGATGATTTGCTGACTGAGGAGTCTTACAAGGAGAAAGAAGATGATGCTGAGTAATTTAAAAAAAAAAAAAATCAATGAAGGAAACAAGTAAATACTGACTGCCAAGTACTCGGCAAGTGAGAAAACAGCAAGTTTCACAAAACTAAGTAAGCAGAAAAAGCCAAATGCAGCCTGTGGAAAAGCCCTGCCCTGGAGCTGACTGTGCTCCCTGGCAGAGCTGAGGGGAGCAGGGCCGAGCACGGGGCTGGGCACATCTTAATGCAGGGTGGTGGAGATAAAAGGAAGAACAATTCCCTGCACCTTCATCCACCAGCTGCCTCCCAACGAGCCACTTGGTTGTTTTCCAGTGCAGATGGCTTTGGCACCTCTCGCTTTTGTCTCCGTCTGGGTGTGCTGCCAGTTCCTCTCCGAAGCTGCTCTCCTCCATCTGCAGCCGTGTCAGATCTTCCTGGCCTGTTCCCTGGGCCACGAGGCAGCTCTGGCAGGGCAGGAGCTGTGTCAGGTGAGCACTGATGGCCACCAGCCAGCTGGGGATGGGAACAGCTCCCAAGGCACTGTCCCTGCCCGGCCACCCCACCCAGGAGAAGGCGAAGGATTGTGCAAGGCTGGCACTGCCCAGCAGCAGCTTTGCTTCTCAACTGGAGGCAACAGCCCTGCCTGGTCCCACCAGGGCTCCCCAGGGAGCAGCTCCACAACAGCCACAGGGGCAGGAATGAGGCACCACCACCAACTGCAGCACCTTCCCAATCCACTGCATGGGAAACACCTGGGTTCCCCTCATCCCTGTGATCCTGGCAGCACCTTCTCACTTGGCATTTCTTGGTCAGGGCTGCTTTTCCAGGACATCTGCTGAGCTCTTTGTGTCCATCACTGGTATCTGAGTGCAGTGGGCAGTGGTCACTGCCTGGCCCCCAGCAGGGATCCCAGGAGATCTGCAAACTCATTCCAGTGCTGACCTCACTCCCAGCTTGGAAGAGGCTCTCAGGAGACACGAGACCAAGGCACTGACACCAAGTGCCATTAACTCACCTCGTCCCTCCCGCTGCAGCTTGTTGGTGAGCAGCCACCAGTGAGAAATCAATGTCCCTGTTGTTTCCTGGCATTCTTCCTCTCCTCTGCAGGGTTTGCAGAACAGCAATTAACACGTTCTTTTTTTTACAGTGTGACTTCTCTTTATCCAACTCACTTAACCCCAACATTTTCTTCCTCCTTCCAAGTGCATGACTTGTGTAATTTCCCTCTCATTCAACTTTCTACAAGTTCTGTTCATATCCCTTCCTCTCCTCTTGTGAGCTGAACACAATTGGTAAACAACTCTTATATTATGGATGTCACATCTATTTTCCATCTAGCTTCATTTTATCTTTCTTGAGAGGAATGTAATAGAGGACATGTAATTTACAAAACTGTTCCCCTCCTGACCCATTGCACTTGCTCAATTCCACAAGGAATGAACAGCACTGCAAAATTTATACCTCAGCCCACTACAGAGCTTATGTTTGGGGCTATTTTTCTGTAAGACTGTTTTCATGCTACCTGCTGATATTTTAAGAAATGGATCTTTTAAACTCATTTACTTCAAAATGTGCTAATTTCAGTAAAGGAAAATGTCTTCATCTTTCCAGTCTGACTGCTCTTGAACACTGACATGTGTTCTCATCCAGCCCTGCACATCCAAGGACAGCCTGCAGCCCTATCACCCCTACAGCACAATCCAAGCATGGATACACCATTTATCTGCTTCTCTGTGTCCAAGCACAAGCAGGTGTTACCTTCTCTTCACAGAAACACGAGCATCCACCACCTTATTACTGAAAGAAAACCATTTCCCAGTTCTGTACCCAGCCACTGCCACAAGCAGTAATACTTTGCCACCCACAATTCAGGACAAATGATTCCCATGATATCCTGCACTGAATTACCCAGCTACAGCCTGGGTTGTATGTGTCCTACTCCCTCCCACTAGCACAGACCTTACCACATGCCAGAACAGATGTCAAAGTCATCTCAAATACTCACAGATTTTTCTATTTACCCAAACAAGGGAAGCTTCAGTTTTCTAGACAAAGTCCTCCACACTCCCACTGACAGCAGCAGGCTGGCTCTGTAATGTCTTTGGGAACATGTAATGTCTTTGGGAACACTGAATAGGGATTAGTGCTTCCCAATATCTGTATGAACATAAACTGTGGGAGCATAAACAAATTTATGCTCTGCTGATACACAGCCCTAAGCAGTGCAGCACCTGTGCCAGCAGCTCTGCTGCGACAGCGCTTACAAGGAGCTCATTGCTCTGATTGTGTGGATATGATCCTCCTTGGAAAGATGGGAGCAATTTTCTGCCTATGAAATGGTCTCTGTGTAGCAATTCTGAGCAGCAGTGTTTGGTAACAGCCAGACCCCAGATGCCAGCCCACACCTGGCTCCCCAGCCAGCCCCACGGCGCAGCAGGAACAGCCCCGGCACAGCTCCTTACCTCAAAGCAGTAGTCTTGGCCCAGGATGCTACTGTGGACTGGCTTGATGACCACTTCCTCCTCCATACTGAGATCCAGAGCCTCAACAGCACTACTGGGACTGAGCAAGGACTCGTGGGAGCGCGATTCTTTCAGCCTCGGCATTAGATGGGATCTGGAGGAAAAATGTAACGGTGTCAGTGGATGTTCTCCTTCCCTGAGAAATCTGTTAGCAACATCTGTTAGCACAATATTCCTGGGAATGTTCTGTCGTGAAATGACCAAGGGCCCTGAAGAACAGGGTCTGCTACACTGTCCCATTTGGAATTTCTACTCTAAAGGTTCCACGACAATCGCTGTGAGCAGTAAAACATTTTTTCCAAATTCCAATGCAGTCAGGAGTCAATTACTTAGAGGTTTCCACATTGTGGGTTTTTGAACAACTCAATCAAACTCTAAATGGCCACCACATGTGCTGAGGGAGACTTCCCAGGTGTAGTGTGTTCCTAAAGGAGACTTCCCAGGTGTAGGGTGTTCCTAAAGGAGACTTCCCAGGTGTAGGGTGTTCCTAAAGGAGACTTCCCAGGTGTAGGGTGTTCCTAAAGGAGACTTCCCAGGTGCAGTGTATTCCTAAAGGAGACTTCCCAGGTGTGGGGTGTTGAAGTGTGGGTGTACTGGAGGCCAGCTGGCCCCAGCACCCACTGCTGCCTCATCAGCACCACCAGATCTGCAGCACCTGGTGCTGAGCTCTGGTGGTGCCAGAACCTCACCCAAACACCCCTGTCTGGACCCACACTCTGTCACCAACAACCCCATGGTTCGTGTGCTCTCTCTCTGATTGTCACACACATCCCTGGGATGGGGACAGTGTGGAAAATAAGGCTGTGATAGCCCTATCGATTGATCTAAATGCTCTGGAGTCCCACTGGCAGCATTTAGCAGCAGGGAGCCCACAGACAGTGAGCAGAGCACCATTTTTGAGACAGCCAACACAATCAATGGTGCTGTAACTCTTAAAGCAAAACCAGAGAGCTCAAGGGAAAAAAAAAAAAAAAAAAAAAAGAGAGAAAGACAGTTAAGTACTCCCAGGGAAAACACAGCAAACCCATAAAGTGGCAAGGGAAAAAATAACTTGAGAGCAAAGGGAGCAGCTGCCTTCTCTAGAGCCTGCACCACGTCAGATGTTCCTATGCCAGAGCTCTGACCTGGTAACTCTGACCTTTAAAACCTCTGGCAAGCACTTTGGGGGCTCCCAAAGAGACCAAGTGTCCCTGTCCACAAAGGGTGTGTGATGCCCTCTCCAAAGGCAATAAGGGGAGTTTGTGATATTCTCAGCATGGTCTTTCATGAGCCAAACAACAATGCTCCCAGTATACTCTCAGCTTGCTCTGATGTGTGCGTTGAGTTTTGTTCTCCAGAATAAAGCTGACCAAAACAGAGAGAAATGACAACAGTGCATGCAAAATTCATTGCTTCCAGTGAATCACACGCCAGGCTGGATCCAGAAAACAGCCCAAGGAGATTCTCAGATAAACGGCAGCAGCAGATAAACAGGTGCTTCTCTAGATCTGCCATTAAGATTCAGGCCATGGATGACGCCCCAGGTGATAACGGGACTGCCTGTGGCTGGTTCCCTGCCTGAACTGCTCCATGGACAGCTGAGTGCCAGGGCCACCCCTCCTCCCCAGGGACAACTGGCCAGGTACACCCTGGGGAGGCTCTGGGACACTTCCCTGCACCCACTGGGGCACCAGGCAGGAGCAGCAGTGGTGACATCAGTAAAACATTGCAGAACAGCCACCAGCACAGGGTTTTTGAGGGGACACCCCCAGCCTCAGGTGCTGAAAGCCCTGTGGGGGTTGGCACAGTCCTGTATTCCATCAGAAGCCCCAGGGTCCCATGCCATTAGCCATCCTCTCAACTGCCCACTCACCCCACATCTCTGTGGCGACTAAATTGATCTTTAGAAACCTAGCACAGTCATTTCCCAGTACTTTGTGGCAATTTTACACTATTTCCACAGAAAAGGGTCCCTATCCTTTTCCTCTGAATGATACTGTAAATTAACTCTAACACAGGCAGACAGATCAAGTTACCTCTGGATGCTGAGTGCAGAACTAATATGCAGCAGCTCAAGAACTGATAATACAGACTGCTCACCCAGCCCAGATAAGCCCAGAATCGAGGCATTTTTGGTAAATCTTATTTCCATATTTTACAGATGAAATTAGAAAAGGTAAATAACCAAGCTGAGACTTGCATTCTTGTGTAGACAAATATAAATACTGATAAAATAAACCCTCAACTCAGTACATCCCTGAGCTGCATTGCTTCATGCTGGTCTAAGAATTTTTGTAAAAATTAAAACAAAACAAATATATTTTTCATTTAAAACTACTGCAGCTGGATGGCGACGGGTGGGAGTGCAGATGTGCAATACCAAGGACTACCAAGGAGGAGTTTCTCAGGACATATTATGCTCTCACCAGATTCAGCAAATGTGTATTTATATCCCTCCACGCTCTGCTGAATGCCTCTGGGAATCCTAAAATGAACGGGATTTTTTTAGGGAGGTTATTTGTCAGGCCCTTGCCTCAGCAGGACCTGCTCCCATGATGTCTCTCACTCCTGAGCACCCGCTCGGATCCAGCCCAGGTCAGCAGCAGCCACATTTCTTAGCAGATGCTGCTCTGTGCAGGGTGAGCGCTGCAGGTCTCAAACCAGCCCTAAAAACCCAGCATCTGTCTGTGCATCAAGAGCTAAGTGGGGAGATGTCATTAATTAGAGCTGTTGGAAATCTCAGCAGCAGGGATGAGGAACTCTCTGCCAGAGCAGCCCTGGCAGGGTAGGATGAGCAGAGCCCCCTCCCAGGGCTCTCTCCCATCTCTGTTCCCCCCCCCTCTTCAAAGGGGACACAGTGCTTTCACTTTAATCCCTGTTCCAGGGCACAGAGCACTCATGTCTCTCGGTGACACGGCATTTGTGGCAGGAGCCCATTCACTGGAAAACGTTTGCCAGTCCCCATCACTGCTCCCACAGACCTCCCCTTGTACCAGCAGTAAGAGAAAGGCCACAAGCTGCTTTCCCAAGCCCGAGAGCAGCACCCACAGTGACAGGGACACCTGAGTCCCTGCAGACCTGTGCTGTCCGTGAGCCATCCCGAACAGCCGAACACATCTGGAACACCATTTGCTGATGGTGATCACACACTTCCAAGATGACAGAGGTACTTTGTTCACATTCATTCCCCCACCACCACTGTGAGGATGCTGCCTGTGGGGCCATCTGATCTCTTGCTCCAATAACTCCCTGCGTATTGCAGGTCCTGTCCTGCTTTACGTCAGCTGATCTAATTCCAATCCTACACCTTTGTTTTAATATGCTGGGAACGGCCAGCTGCCCAGAGCCATCTCACAGCAGGAACCCTCTTTCCAAACAGCACATTCAGTTCTTTTTGCCAAGGGCCCTTTTTTAATCCCTTTCTACTTGCCTAAAGTTCAGTTGAAATGAAGGGGGGAAGAAAAAATCTCATAAAAGACCACATTAGTTCTAAAGAGAAATAACATTACTGCTACCGGCACTGACCTGGCAAGTCCTGCGGAGCAGCAGCCAGTCTCTGGTTATTAAAGAAAGAGCTCTGCTGCCCGAGAGCAATGAGAGAGGATTGTTGTGCTAAATAATAACAGTCATAAAACATTACCATGTGAAGGGATGTATCCCCTCTGCCTGTGCCCTCCACAGACACTCAAGTATCACCAAATCCAACCAGGACCACGTGGACTGCAAGGAAGACTTGGAAAAACAAGTATGGAGGGACAATCCATCCTCTCCTCACCCAGCTCCAGGGCTGGATGTTGAGCAGTGGAGGCAGCAAACAGCACTGTGAAGAGGCAACTCAGTCCTTGTTTCAGAGCCTCACCTGCCTGAAATCACCTGGCTGCTGCTCCTGTGGTTTTATGATGAAAATGTTCCCGATTATTTTCGAGAGACAGAAACAAACAGGGAACCTGGTGGGTGGCTGCATAGGGATGGAGCAGACACAAAACCTAACGCTGAAAACATGGGGGGAAAAAATGAAGAGACTTTCTTAAATCTCCAACTGTTCTGCTCTGAACAGATTGGGGAATTCTGAAGGAAGTCCAGGCCCTAAGAAGTCCCACTGACACCAGCTGCAGAGCTGGCAGTGTGTATGCTTTCCCAGTGTCAGAGGGAGTTGATCTCCCAAATTACAGGTTTGACTCTGTGACACATCTCCTGGCCAGGAAAGATTCCCTGTGTGCAGCTTTTTGAGGCTGACAGTTCTTTTCAGTGCCCAGCTGGGAGCAGGTTCTTTAGGGCAGCCCTGACCTCCTCCCCAGCACTCACCCGCTGCAGGGGGTCCTCTGTGCCCAGGCGCAGCCGAACAGCCCAGCACAGACAGAATCTAAATCTGTCTCCAGCCCGGGGATTAGGGGTTTGTTATGACTGAGAACAAAGTGCACAACTCCAGTAAATTGATTTGCAACATCAGATGGGAGAAGGATTTTAGCAGTCACAGATGGGAGTAAATCACCCACCATCCTCTGCCAGCTCCGCCCGGGAGCTCTGCCCAGTGCCACTGTCCCTCCTGAGCCTCACTGCTGCTGGTTCACTCTGGGACCACGCTCTACAGAGCCCAGACTGCTCTGATTTGCTTCCCACTCTCCTCCAGAGCAGCTCTCCCCAGGGCTCAGCAGCGCCTCTGTGACCCCCCCGCCGGGGGCTGACTTCCCGCTGACCTCACGACCACTGCTGGGAGTTCTCATCCCTTCCTCCCCTGTGCCTCATCCTGCTTCAATGTAACAAATAAATATGAAAGCGATGTTATGGGAATAGCTACCACCAACAGCACACAAGAGAACTCGCAGGCTTCCAGAAGATGAAGAATGTTTTTTTTCCTGTAGGAGAGGACGTGGGGATGAAGTCTCAGCATGCAGCAGCACACCCTTCTCCATGTTCTGCTACCCAGAACCATCTCCTGCCGTTCCCTGAAGTCCAGCTGCTGATCTCTGCCTGGGAAACACTGCTCAGCACACTCACGATGGGAACCTGGCGTTACAGGTTGCCCTCACTAACGCAACACCTTCCCTGAGCAACACAAAGGACATGTAATTAAACTTATTAATGCCTGCCCTTGTTTTTAGACTGTTCTCAGTTCCAACTGGCAGCAGGATTAATTACATTCAAAAGGACTCTGTCAGCTCATACCAGATTCCAAACGTTGTTTTTGCCAGAGCAAACCTGAAGGATGATTTTAACCAGACATTCTGACGATTTTCCTGACATTCACCTGAGCGTGGCTGTTTGTTCAACAATGTGCCACTGTAAAGTTTGTCAGGGGCAGCCTGCAAGCCCAGCACAGGACAACCAGCAAGGACACCGACGGCATTTGTGACGTGCAAGAGAAGAGGAATTGCAAAAGCAAGGAAAGAGCATCAGAAGCAGGATGCAAAAGGTGATCAGAAATATACCTGAATTTCAGTCATCAAAAATGTTTCCAAGAAGCCTCTTCCCCATAAGCAGAATGGCATTAACATGTCACTTTTAACAGAAATCAACACATGAAAAAAAACCCCTTTTATCACATCAGCCTAAACCAGTCTAAACAGTACCAGATCTGGGGACATCTGATGCAAACAGCAGTGACAGATCCACCAGTCCAATTTGGAGCCCGAGACACATCTCAGCCCTGGGAATAAGTTATTCCCTCAGCACCGGCCTCTAAAGCGAGCAAGGACCGTAGGGCCTCAAAAAACACCTGGGCCACGTCCACGGTCGCAGGAGCAAAACCGGGACGCAGGGACCGAGCGAGAGCCCCCATGCTCCCTGCCAGCACTCACGGGAGAACTCCCGGGGTGCTCCCAGCTGCACCCCGGAATCACCACTTTCCACGGGGGGAGCAGTGTGGGGATAAAGGGTTTGATTTCTATCGCCTAAATTTTGCGTAACATCAGTCTGGAGGTGGAACCTGGACAAGGCGGCGAAGGCGAGGCAGGATGTGTCCTCCTGGACCAAGCACACGGAAATGGAGCCGCAAGGCCCATCAGCACAGCGCGGCTGCCGAGCCCGGCCACGGATGATGAAACGCCGCCAAGGATAAAAACAAACCGCGAACGCACGGAACGAGGGACGGAGCGCGGCCGCGCATCACCGGGCCGGCCGGGAGCGGCTGTCAGCGCCCGTGCCTCCAGCGCGGCGGCCTCCGCGCC
>VZTN01022425.1:978395-1156497 GCA_013400515.1 Erpornis zantholeuca | reverse complement strand
GGGGCCCGGGGGCGTGGGGCTCAGGCCCGGGCGGCCTCACGGAACTCGGGGCCCGGGGCAGCAGGTGAGCGGCAGAGGAGATGTGAGGCGGCGGAGGAGAGACGGGAAGGCTGCGCGGCATGGTCCCACTGTCCCGACTGCCACCATCCTCACCCAGCCCACGCCGACACGTTTCCAGAGCCAGACTGCTGCTGTCATCCTGGCGTATTCAAATGCCTCCATTACTCATCAAGAACAAAGTAGGACTATCTAGTAAATGAAAAACCACCACATGGCATTGTCCCCTGCCTCCTACTGATGGCTGCTTCCTCTTCCACTTTTCAAAGGCTACTGTCCATGTCTGCAGCAAAGCATAAATCCTCCAGCTCATACGAGGCAGCTCCGGATCAGCGGAGGAAGCCGGCACCTGGGCTGCAAACGCTGGTCAGCTTTGAGGGGCAAACGCCAACAGCGGTAAACATCTCCAGGTGACAGGAATACTCGGGGTTCCCCAAGAGCACAGGAGAAGGAAGCAGGTCTCAGAGTGGGAGACGGGCAGCTCCTGCCCGAGGCAGCAGGCACAAGTCTCGCCTCCTCCAGGGACACAGAAGCCGGATTCCCACACAGACCATCCCTCCAGCCAGCGCCACCGTGTACTGACAAACGAGTCGAAATTTGCAGCTTCTCTGCCCAGTTCCAACACTGACTCCCTGCACAGCCTCCCCTACGTGCCTCTCCCCCTCAGCCAGAGAGGTGGCCATGACCCTCTCACAGCCAAAGGATCCAGAAAACATGAAAGCAGCATTATTGCTGGCCTTGGCTAACAACGAGCGTGGTCATCTAAGGCTACTGGGGTCCCGTCTTCCTTCCAGAGCAAACTGGTCCCCAGCGCACCCCGAGGACAATGGCACCAGTGCACCAGCCACGCTGGCAGCAGAATGCCCCAGTCTCTGCCCGTCCCACCTTCCCTCCCTAGCAGAGGACATTCAGACCCCCTTTCCCTTGAAGTCTGCAAACAGCACTCTGGATTTAGCACATTTTGCCTCATATTTGCCTCCCCCATTCCCCCACCAGCAGTTTGAAGTTTTCTCACCCTTTTCTGGCAGATGCCATGCAGAGAGACAAGCTCGCTGTCCTTGATCTGCTTTTCAGGGCTTCTATAAAGTAGGGCACCAGCATCAACCCAGCGTCAGGTTTTTGATACATTGCTGGAGTAGCCAAAAATAATAACAGGCAGCTTCAGTGAATCTTTTCCTTCTCAAACCTGCAGCAGCAGCAAAGGGGTCCTTTGTGTGGCAGAGCACAAATACGGTGCCCACCAGCCTGCAATGCTGGTCAGCAGTGCAGAGCCATTCCCGCCTGCCAGCCGGGCTCCCCTGCAGCTCCTGAGCCCTGCATGTGGGTCCTCAGCACGGAGCTCTTGCCTTGTGCGCTCCCCTTCCCCAGAGCCATCCGTGTTTTGCTCTCCGTATTTCCTTTAGCACCTTATCTCCGCGGCTGCTGTGAAACGCTAAGGTCAAGTTACAGTTTTACCAACCCTTTTATTTTCCTGGCAAGGCACAAAAATGCAGAACCTGAACTTTGGAACGAGCCTTCGCACCTGCAGTGGGTGGAGAGCCGAGCAGACCCAAGGCAGCGGGAGAGAGAGAATTCAGGTTCTCTCTGCAGCCCAGCACTGGAATGGTCTCTGTTGCAAATTCAGACACTTTATTAGAACACTCTGGAAGGAAGTACTGAACCCACCAAGCACATGCTCTGGCCTGTGTTCCTGCACTGGCTCTGCTGGGAACTGTGGGAGCTCCAGCTGACATAAGGACCCAGCACTGCTCTACTGCAGCTTCCACATGACAGTAAAGACCAGCAGGACCCAGTGAAAGAGCTCTGTCTGCTGGGAACTGCCCACTTGAATTCCCCCTGTCCCAAACCTGCAATTCCAGATGGTTGGTCTGTGCAGTACTGGGAAGTGAGCCAGGGATCAAGGGATGAAGTAACGTTTGACCTTGGAGCCTGTGGGACTGTCGTGCTGCACACTGATTCTCCACACTCACCTCAGCAAATGACAACTGTGTTTTCCCAAAGTGACATGGGGAGTGTCACTGTGCCCCTGTCCCATCTATCACTCTGGGGTCAGGCTGGTGTCTAAAACACACAGACTTGTTGGGATACAGATCTGGAATGCACAGGCCATTCCTTGCCCTCTCCACAGCCTCTGGACTGAACACCCATGTGTGGCTCAGGAGGTACAGACAGAAACTAAACCTCTGCAGACCAGGGCCTTGGGGACTGCTCTGTCCCCATCCCCAGGGAGTGCCAGGCAATGAAGGAGCCTCATTCCACTGAGTCAGTGTTCAAATACTGCTGCAGGGAGCATTTACTGCCACCAAGAAGAACCTGTACATCAAAGTCTCAGCTCATTTTGCCCAAGCCAGGGTTTACCCAGCTTCCTTCCAGCAAGCTCGTAGATCACTCAGTGTGTGCACAAGGTGTTGTTTCCCTGCAGACAGCTGTTCCCTCTGTTCAGCAGGTGACACCGAGGTGTGTGGCACTCTCAGAGCTGTGACTGCCCCTGCAGTGCTGGCACTGTCCTCGGGCACTGTATGTCCACCCCACCCCTTCTCCACACTTACACCTCCTGCTCCTGACGGGATCCCAGCACCACCCATCCTGCCCACTGCTCGAGAAATGGCATTTGTGGAAGGAAAGCCACTGTCAGAGGACAGGTAAACAGAACATTTCCATGGGTTATTACAGGAAGTTTTCTATTGCCAGTTATTATTTCTATTATTTATAGTCCTCTTTTCTTGGGTCACGTTTTCTCCTCTGGTCCCAGCCAGGCCTGGCTGACTCTGTTTCCTTGGCTGGGCAGAGGAGGATGGTCACAGCTTTGCCTCCAGCCCTCTGGGCAGCAGCCTTTCCACACTCCTGCCATGTTTACCTTTCAGAGCTATTAAACCCAGATATCTCTCACCTTTTATTGACTGTGAAGCCAGTGCTTTGTGCTTTATGACCACACTGTCTATCACTGGGAAACAAACAATTTCCTAATAATCTCAAGGGGTTAGCAGTGGAAGGGATTGTGATTATCCAAATCGACTCTAAATTTACAGTTAAAATCAAAGAGCTGTTGATGTCATAAAAAAACTTGTTTTATACAGTTTGAACAATCCCATACTCCAGCACAATTAACATTGCAATACATGGACTTGCACAGCTGACTGGCTCTTACTGGGTTGCTGCTTCTTCCGCTGCTGTATTGACCCCCAAAGCTGAGCTGCAGTGATGGGGCAGAGCTGACTCAAGCACCCCTGAAAAATGGGGCACTGTTTCAAGAGTGTTTACACTGAAAGAATATTTCACTCTGCCTCCAGCCACCTTTCACAGCACCCAGACAGTGCATCTGACTGGCCAATTTCTCTTTCAGCTTATAATTAGCTTCACTTTTCTGCTCTCTGAATAAGTGTTAGACTTTCCTCTAGGAATGTAATCCCAATCCACGGGAAACCTGTCTTTACTTAGATGCCACTCATCTTTTCTGCAGGTTTTATTTAAAACAGAACATTGTTATTAGCAGCAGAGTTTTCTAAACCTTTTTGTGAGGTGCCATCCCTGCAAACATCCAATATCATTCCGTGCGATTAGTCTCGCTTCAGAGACACCACTTAACATTCAACCACAATTTGAGCCAAGGCATTTGCAGGAGTCAAGTTTTGAATTTCAAATCTCAACTACAGAGGGGTACCAGTGGCAAATGACATTGAGCCTGACAAACAAAAAAAAATAGATGTTTTAGCATCTAAACGACATTTTCCTGTGATTTGTCCTTCTGTCTAACAACACTGGCCTGTATAATGGCCTTGGTTTAACAGGGAAGAGCTGAATGTGGTGGCTGAATGATGTTCAACAAAATTATGTTCTTAAAAAGCCATATCCAAAGAATGCAAAATTTATAATTAAAATAAAGTTGGAAAAATATTCTTCTGCTGCTACTGAACTTTCCCTTAAAGAAACAAGAAGAAGAAAAGCTCAAAGCATTTTAAAGTTTGTTTATGGTTTTTTATCCATAGCTGGCACCAGGATATAAAGCTAATTTCCTCCAATTGCTATCTGCCTTTTAGCCAGATAGGTTTTAGTGTCTTCTAGGGATGGATATAAAGCACATCCTTCCCATGGGAACCTTCTTTTCAGATGGAATGAGAGGTTCACACCGAGGAAGCCAATGATTTTTCTATGGCCTTTTCTGGGAATGACCCATTTGTTTCCCCTGGAGTAGTGGGAGGTACAGCTCTGCACCAAGCCCAGGTCAGCCCCAGGGACCCTGTTGGACCATCCTGGCTCTCACCATTCCAGACTCCATGAGCAGGCATTAAACTTGGCAGTGCTGGGGTGCACTGCATCACTTCTCCAGCTCATTTTTTTAAGTGCAAGTATCATTACTGCATTCCCCATGCAATGCCAAGGGCTGCTACTTCCAGAGCTGATGTAAAAATTGTTATTAAAACTTACAAACTGTGAAAAACTCTTTAAAAAGTCCAAATCCTGGCACTGCCCTAAATTAAATTGCAGCCAGGAGCTGCCAGGGGTACCTGGATAAGCACAGAGCCAAGCGTGCGTGCAGTCCTTATCCACAGCCCACACCTGCTGCTCCCTCCTGGAAGTTTCACTAATGAACACAGTGTACAGCCCAGAGGATTTCAGATAAAGGGAAAGGTCAGGGTGAAGACTTGGGAGTGAAGAACAGACTGAGCGGGGTTCATAAATGAAAACCCCATTTTAAATCTAAAATTAATTTTTTTCAATAAATTGGGGCAAGTGAGCTTTCCTCCAGCTCAGACAATGCAGCTTTCCCTGGATATGGACCGCTGGTGGGAGGAGGAGGCACGTGTGCTCAGGAATCAATGCTAATACCCTCAAAAATTAATCTCTGAAAATTGCTTCAATGGAATAGAAACGATTTCATATAAATCTCTGTATAGCAAGAACTGACAGAATATCACAGTGATACCTGGAGTAGGTACAGAGTGAAAAAAACAGGGTTTGTCTTTTCTTACACAGGGTTGGTGTGGTCACTCTGTCTTTGTGTGCCTCAGTTTCCCCACTGTGGACACAGGCTGGGGCATCAGGGAGCCTGTGAGAGCTGCCAGGGTCTGCTGAGAGCCAGCTGGGGTTACACAGGGTGGATGTGACTTCCCCAAGATGGAAACATTGGCTATTCCACTGGAAATGAG
The DNA here is from genome assembly GCA_013400515.1 of Erpornis zantholeuca. Classification (NCBI taxonomy): domain Eukaryota; kingdom Metazoa; phylum Chordata; class Aves; order Passeriformes; family Timaliidae; genus Erpornis; species Erpornis zantholeuca. Next base: position 1,151,293 of record VZTN01022425.1, on the reverse strand, counting down.
AGCCATGGCTTGGATTTCAGCATGCAGCCAGGATGGCTCTCTCCAAGGACGGGAGGCCAAGTGCTTACTGCAGCCACGGGGAGCGTTGTGCTCGGAATGTGTCTGGGAATGCCAATGTCTGTGCACACATTGGTGCCTCCTGCTACCTGCAGGACAAAGCCAGCCGTGGTGGCAACAAGCTTTGCAGATCTAAATCAGCCCTCACAAGAACGGAGTCTCTCAGGCTGCCTGAATAATGCATTAATTAAGAGAAGACAATGAGCAATGTGTCAGCTTTGCTGCTGACAATTCACCCCGGGAGCTGCAGCCCTGCAGCCCCCGCTTGGCTCCACCTGAGCCGTGCCCTGCTGAGCTTCCAGGGTGTCCTGTTGCTCCTGCCCCGAGCACCCAGCCTACACCTCTGCACAAATCCTGGGAAAGGGACCCAGAGCTGGCTGCCAGCAAAATGAGAAGGAGATGCAGAGCCATTCCTGTAATTGCAGGACACTCCAGACCCAGCAAATCATCCTGACCAGAAACACTTTTTACCATCTTCTGGAGGGGACATGGAGATTCCTGAATGAGTTCTCCACGCGGATATCTCCACCCTCATCTTTTAAACAAGGGAGCCAGAGGGGAGCTTGAGCTTCCTCCCTGTGGAAGGGAATGGAGACAGGAGCAGGGGTGGGTGAGAGCCCCAGCTCAGGAGCTGTACACTAGAAGCAACTTTCTTTTGTAACCAAGCTATTTTAAATCAATCTAGTTAGACAGATGCAAAGCACTGACACAGATGCATTGAAACTGGTTTGATCCTTGCCTGAACAGGATTAACTTGCCTCAGTTATTAACCAAATTAAACCCAGCTCATCATCATTGCAAAAATGACTGTATTTTACACTCATGGTTGTGCGGAATTTTTGTAGACAGAACCTGGAAGGATTTTCCTTTGTGACGGCTGTTCAGGGTCACCACAGAGCTTCCCACAACGTAGCCCAGCCTCAGTTAATTCCCCAAGGTAGACCTGTGCCTGTCTCACCTACAATTTTACTCCATTCTTAATGTCTAAACCTACATTTTAGGCCATTAGGCTGTACTGATCACAGGAAGAGTTAAAACAGCTCAGACACTCTAAGAGCCTGAGTTGATGTAAAGTAGATTGAGTTGAAATAAACAGAGTTGCACAGACACCTTTTTTCTGCTGGGTTTCACTCCTTACTCACAGTCCTTGCTCTGCCTTTTCCACTCACCACCACTGGCATTGCTTTGCAGTTCCCAACGCTGCAGGGTTAAATCTGCAGAGCATAGCCCAAAAATTCTATTTTACTTTCTTCTGAGAAAATGCAAAATGTTTGGATCTGGTTTCGATTTTGTTCTTGTGTTTAATTTCTCAAACCACCAATTTCCACAAATATTTTTTCTTCCTCTGATGGAATATAAAACCATCATCCAAGTGGGAGGAGCTGACAATCCCCTCTGCCCTGCTGCCCATCCGCTGAACTGCTCCTATGCTACTGCACTAAACTACTTTTTCTTATCCTGACAGATGCTAAGCTTAGGTCAAATCCCTGGGAATATGCAGGGCCAGCGTATGTTCTCATAAACAACACTGCAATCTGCTCCTGAGCTGATGAGGCTGCCCTGGATTTACACCACGGCTGGAATGGATGCACAGCTCCGTGGTGGAGCCTGCCCACAACTCCCAGATGCTGTGGCCAGCAGGGAAACTGGAGAGGGGAATGGGGGGTGCTGGCCTGGGTGGGCAGCGGGAATGTCCCAGCCCAGAGCCAGGGAACAGTGTCACTTACCTCCCTCCGGTGACAGGGGCTGCTCCCCCTGTCCCTGCCTGGCTCCAGGACAGGGCCTGCCTTTATGTACCATTCCAGTGCACCAAAACCGAAAGCACCAGGTGAGTTTCTAAATGAGCAACTGTGCTCCAAATACAGAGAAAAAGCAAAGTCCATCCTGGTGTAACCAGTCCCAGCTGCTTCCCACTCCACCACAACAGGAGTCCCAAGCCTCTGATGTCACCATCCTGCACGAGCAGCAATAAAGCCTAAAATGGTTTCATATAACAACTGGAGCTCTTTGAAAAGGACATTCTATGTGGCCCTGGACTGTGCTGTCCTCTCCAGGATGGGACCCCCAGCCATCTCCTGATGTCCCTGTCACAGGGTGGGAGGCAGAGCAGGATTTGGCTGGGAGGACACAGGTGACAGAAGACACACTGAACACCAGTGATTCAGCTGAAGCTCCCAAAACAGTCTAGGTGAAAGGGGAGCTCATTTCAGCAAGAGCTGTGCCACTTCCCCCCCCTGGAGCCCAGTCACCACCCCACAGATGGGTGTCCCCTGCCCAGGCTGCTGCCCAGGGGTACGTGGGGCTGTACCCCATGCAGAGGTGTGGGGTACCCACGTTACCCCAACCAGAGGCCACATGGGGCTGCCAGGGGGGAATGGCCCTAGGGCACATCATCCAGTGCCACTTCTGGAGTGCTCCTCAGAAGGAGCAGTTCTGGCCATCCCTGACCATTTGATTTCAAACTGTGAGGCACAAATCTGCATTTCCTATTCCCAGGCCTGGTATCCCTGCTCTGCCCACGCCAGGTTTGCAGCTCCCTGACTTCATCCCCCAGCCCAGGACAAGCTGCCAGCTCCGAACCCCAGACACACAATCACAGAGCTCGGGAACAGCTCCTGGAGCCCATCACGTGGAGCGTGATGCACTCGGGCCGGAGCTGCGCATGCCGGCCCTGCCAGGGCTGGCTCTCCACGAGGAAATCATCAGCCTGTCAGCAGCAATTACAGGAACGGACCCTGGCTCTCGGTGAGTAACCGAGCACGGGCTGTGGCTGAGTCACTGCACAACCTCCAGCCCTGGCTCGTTTACAGGGCACGAGGGCAACAGTTCAGACTGCTGGGCTCAGAGCTGGGACAGGGACAGGGACAGGGACAGGGATGGGCCTGGCACAGTGCAGACTGCTGAGGAATTAAAACAACTGCCAAGTGAAAAAAATGTTCCATGATTTCTTCACTTCTTTATACACTAGAGAAAACCACAGGAGATGAGGATCTGGCTGACTGATGTGAGGAGAAAGCAGGAATCTTTCCTGGTATGAGGGATGGGTTAAATGCTCTGTGCTCTCCAACCTACAGCTCTTGCAAAATCCAGATGCACCAGCAGCTGCCACACAGAATATAGAGAATTTGGGAAAAGCTGCCAAGTGCCTTGTCTGTTAAGTGCTTACAACACTCACATCCATGTTACAAATGATAGGATAATAACTTAAGAATTTTTTTATGGATTTTTTTTTTTGTTGTTGTTGTTTCGCTTTGTTTTTTTATAAAGATATTAGACCTGGAGGAATGTGTTAGCCCAGTCCCTGGGCAAAAATCAGTTTTAGTTCTGGGAGCTGCAAGGATGCAGCAAAGGACTGAATGTTAAATCCAAGTCTGAACACTGTGGTTTGGGAGAAGGCAATAAACACCCCCACATTAGGTTGATGTGCAATTCCTGAGTACAGTCATGGCCTGCCTTTGACATGTGGCTTCCCTTATTCCATCCCTTAAACACTTTATTACCTTACACACTTTGAGAAACAAAACAACTTTTTAATTCCTTTGCCTACAGAATGTGAAAGCAACTTCTTCCTAAATGCAGTGAGATCCCAAGTGAAGCCAGGAAGCCACTTGAGTTGTGCACCACAAACACTTCCACGATGTGAATTAATAAGTCTCTCTGAGGATTGGGAAGTGTGCCACATGCAGCATTTCTGAGTCCACAGCCCTTTTATCTAAGTTGTTTTTTTCCTTTATCCTTGTCTCCCTCCATGACAGTTTGGAGATTTTTGGCATCCAAACTGCAGCCTGGCTTGTCAAGCTAAACATCAACTGAGCTTTTATATGGACGTGAGAAACGAGAATAGACACAAAAATAGTTATTAACTCTGCTTTTAGAATACTGAATGAGCACAATGGCTGTGTGCCAGTAAAGGCAGGGTTTGGAGCAGTTCTGATCCACATGTGTCTAACAGTGTCCGGCACTGCTGGCCCCAGCAGAGCAGCTCCTGGGCCAGACAGGACATTCCCCCCTCTGCACGGCTCTGTCACCCCCAGACAGCAGTGTGTGTCGGGGCAGTGACCACATCACCAGGCAGCAAGGGGCAAGTTTTAAGCAGAAGACTTGGTGCTGCTGCCCTGTGTGCACCCCAGCAGGAGAGGAAGCTGCTCCTGGAGCACATTGGTGGGTTCGGCTCCTGCCGGGAGCTCTCCAGGCACTGGGATGGCTCCGTGGGGCAGATCCAAGCATGGGATGTGGGGACAGTGGGGAGAGTCACCTCCCAATCCACCTTGTGACACTGGCGTGGCTCCTCTCGGAGCCCTCAGCATTCCAAGTGGGAGCCAAGTCCATCTCTTGGCTCTGGGAGAGCTGCAGTGCCTGCAGGGTCTCTGCTTCCAGCACAGTGACGTTCCTTCCCGCAATCACATCACACAAACTGTTTCTCAGAGACCATCCCAGCTTGCTGCAAACACTAAAACAAGTTTGGAAACACTGGGAACACTGGACTCCATTAAGAAGAGGCGATCCACGCCAAGGAGGAGAGAGCAGGAATGTGACCCAGCGGGACAGCCTTGGCTCGCAAATGGCTCGTGGACAAAGCTTGCTCTCTCTCCCTTGCTTTTCACTATTGCCAAGCAGTGCCTTGCTGCCTTTATCCTGGCAAGTGGCTTAGGTAAAACGAACAAGAATTTCTCTCCATGGAAGGAATTTTAGAGGAGAAAGTGGAAAATGATGCTGGGTGACCAGCTGGAGTTCAGCAAGGTGCTGGAGCAAAGCCCTTCAAGGCTTTTATGGATGGCAGAACACCCAGCCCAGGGCTGCGGGATGCTGCAATACCTGTGCCACACTTTGAAGGAATTTTAATTATAAATAGGAATAATAAGCATGGACCAGATCCTCACTCACTGCCTGGTGTCTTCCCCACACTTTGAAAAAAATCCACTAAAATCAGAGATGTTCCGCTCCCCATTACAAGACTGCTAAAAACTCCAGCTCCTTTAGTAATTACTATAAAATACTTTCAGGCAGTTTTTAAAGGCTTTAGTGAGATAAAATGAAGAAAAGAAATACTGCTGTTAAAGGTATGTTAACCATTTGCCTTATCATCCAGCCACTTTATTTTAATGAGGTTTGTTTTACTTCTGGTATTTGCTTTGTCACACGGTGCAAGTCTCTGAGTATTTCTGGATGAGATAAATGACTTTGGAACAGGTGGGGCTGGCAGTGCCATGGGCTGGTGGATGCCAGCCAGGCTGGGCACACTGGAAACGCAGTTGTCACTCATGCCCTGTGCCACAGTGGGCAAGCAAAGCCTCTGCTTCCATCCCAGCACAGCTCTGAGGGTTGCAGATCTGAGTGTTCAGAGAGAGCCTCACGCTGATCCCGCGAGTGGGAACGCAGCTACAGGAGCTTTATTTATGGTGATATTAAATATGCAACAATCATTCCCCAACATCAGAGTAATAAACATCCCTGCTCCATCTGATCTGGAATCAGCAAGCATGCTTCTCACATTCACAGGGAGAGACAAAATGCTAAATTATTTATGCTTTGACTATGAACAAATATAGAGAAATAAGTGAGTTTGGCACGATGCAGCAGAGCAGATTCAGGGCAGGTTATTGTACATCCTTCAATCAAAACAGACTCATTACTCTAAACAATTGTTTCTCCTCCCAAAAAAGTGGGTTAAGGAAGTCTAATTAAGGGATTAGCAGAATAATTCTGGATAAGTTTATTTAGATCTGACTACCCAGGTACAACCATGGCCCCTCTCAATCCCTGAGTGTTAACTGGGATACAGCACCAGCCACAGCAATTCCACAGGAAAGCAGGGATGACTGACTCACCAGAACATGGGTTTTCATTGTACCTGCACAGGTCTCTCTGTTTTATTCAACACTGCCCTGCCCAAACAGAAGGTTGGAAACACCAGCATGTTAATGAACCCATTTATGATCATTAGAGCTATTAATCAAGGAGGGCTGTGAAGTTTCGGGGCTGTTGTGCAAACCTGGGGAGCTCAGAACCCACCAAGGTCTCTCCCTCATTCCCAGCCCCTCATTCCCTCTGTGAGAAGCAGAGGATTTCTCTGAATGGGGAGTGTATGGCTGTGCTGAGCCTCAGCCCTGCCACAGATGGATTTTACATGTCCCAGGAAGCTCTGTCATTAAATGAATGAAAGGAGGATACTCCAGACCAGCGCAGACACCTCCCTACTTTCCATATAAATGCAGGATCACTGTTACACCTTCCACTGCCCTGAGACCTGCAGCCAGAATTAGCTGATGTTTGCCATGCCCCGCTGACATTTCAAGCTTGGCAGGAATAAAAATCCACAGAGAAAGTGGTGCAACTGCAGGAGGAATGACAAGAATTCTGGGACAGGAATGCCCTCAGAGCCTGATTTTCAGCAGCCACATCAAGCCCTCTGCTACCCACATGTGTGTGCATGTGATAGGGAAAGGGATGAGATGGGAAAGAGGGGATGAGAGCTGTCCTTCAATTTCTCAACAGTTTCTTAACTTAAATCCTTCATTCTGAGCATAAGTACTAAATCAGGCTCAAGGAAGGAAAAACTTAATTAATCAGAGGTAGCCAAGTTCAAAGTGCGCCTGGGGTCGGCTTTATTACTCTCCTTCACTTTGGAGGTACAGGGTTTATGGATAATCCCTGTCTGCTGCAGAATGACAGCTATGTGGTGCTGAGTATTATTTCCTGGCAGTAACTAAATTTGAAGGTCTCCTTTCCTTCCACTCATCTTTTTAAAGTTTAATATTGTCACTGAAATATAACCGAGGGCCATATATAGCACAAGGATTTAAAGTACCATGCCCAGCTTGGTGACACCTGGTTCCAGCTCCACTCGTACCTTGCAGCCTCCCCTCACCAAGGCTTTTGATCCCAGTGAAACTGGGAATTCCTGGAGATGAGCAAGGGCTGTGTGGTGCCCTGAGGTAACAGGCCAAGCAAGCCCTCTATCATCTGCTTACTGAGTACCTCCACATCCATAACTCTGCTGCTCAGTCCAGGGAACTGTATCATCATAAAAACCACTTGATTATATCCATAACAAACACTTGATTTTCTCCATGGATAGAATCACTCAGGAATTTAACCAATACCAACAGCCATCCCTTACCTGATTAAACACCAGCAGTGAGAACACCACCATCAAAAGCAGAGTCAGGCGTTTGTGGAGCACCCCCTTGGCAGAGCCAGTCTGCAGAGCTGCCCACACACTCTGCACCAGCCCATGGACTGAGGGATCTGATCCCTTCCACTGAGCTGCCTCATGTTCCCTGCCCACAGTGCTGGGAGCGAGCAGCCAGACACTTCCCTTGGGTATGGAACAGCCCCAGGTGCTGTGTTTGGAGCAGGGGCCACCCCAGGGAGCTCCCCAAGGGCTCCCTGAGCACCCTGAGGTGGGATCTGTGCCAGAGACCAGCAACTTCCAGGGATGCATTTGTTGGGCCTGGGATGGGGAGTTCTACCCCATGCCTAAATAGTAAAGCCAGCATTTAGTTCCTTCATCTCCACACGAAGTATCTCATTTCAATTTAATTTCACAGTTGTAATGGATTTTTCAAAAATATTCAAGAACATATTTACTTTCCAACATCTTATTTCCTTTCACATTTGAAAAAACTTTCTATCTAATCCCTCAAGTCATCCTACAGTCTGAATAATTTCAGGTTTTTAATCAATAGCTGTCAGACTTGTCAAATTACTTTAGGGACCACAAAGCAATTTTTAAACATTCATAAACCCTCGTAGAACAGTTAAGTGCACTGAATTTTAAAAGAAAGAGGAACTGAATAACACTGATCAAATAGGATTATATTCTGGCAAATTATAAATTAGTTTTTTTATGAATCTTCTCACAGCTACTTATCTAGTGTCAGGCTTCTGCTGCAGGAAGAAGTGACTGCTCACCTCTAGAGAAAGAAGCCTTTTCTCTCCTGCCTCCAAGCCTCCTTAGCAGGAACAGGGTGCAAGGCCTTTTCTGTTGTCCTTTTTAAAAGCAACATCATTACCCAACCAGCTACCCTGGGGTTCTCTCCATCATCCTGCTGCCTGGGCCAGAGATGGCCAAGCTGCTGCTCCAAAGCTCTGCAAATGCATCCTGGCTCCTGGCATCCTTCCCAACACAGTCTTTGCTTCCCAGTGTGCTTCTGGCATGTGCATCTGTCTGACACGTCAGTCTAGAAATGAGGGTCGCCAAAAGTTCTCCGTTTATTGGACATCTGTACCAAACCACAGCTTGAACCTTTTATGGGGCTGATTTTCCCCACTGCATTAAGTCAAACTCTGAGGTGACTGTCAGGGCCTGTGCTGCTGTTGCCTGTTCTGTGCTTGTTCTGGGAGGAGAGATCAGGAACATCTGAAGAAGTCAAACATGCTTCTCCAGAAATGACTTTACACGCCACAGTCCCACGTCACCATTGCAGCGGCCTTCTTAAATGTGAGGGATGTGGCCTGAATAGAGAGGAAAAAAGGAGCTCCACAGCTACACTGAGAATGCTGGAAGTCTTCCAGGAAAAAGTACAGCTCAGATCAAAGAGGAGCTGAAGGATAGTGAGAAGAGAGGAATGTTTGGTGAGAAGAAAGGAACGCTTGGCTGGCCATGTTTGGCTGGCCACATGCAAACGAACAAGCCCAAACCCTCCATCCTCCTCCTTCTGGCTGAAGTGACTCCTCTGCTGCCTCAGAAGTTCCCCAGACACACCCACCCTGCTCCTGTCCCTGTGGGAGGCTGTGTCCCTCTGTGGCAGCACCCCCATTTCAATGGCAAGAGCTGGGCACCAGCCCAGAGCTGGAGCGCCGTGGGTGGCACTGGATCCACGGCACCAGGGACATTCCTGTCCCTTGGCTGCTGAGCACAGCAAGGGGCAGGACGGTGTTTTCCTGGGGAAGAGCTGTCCACAGGAGGGATCACTGCTCAGGCAGGGCTGTGGGAGCAGGACACAGGCAGGACATGGGGGGAGGCTGAGGTGCTGGGGGCTCGCACTCACTGCTGCTGCTTCACGTCCAGCACAGAGAGAGCCAAGAACTGGGGCCCAGGCCTCCAAAGTCTCCCTCTGGAATGCTTTACTTTATCCTGTGCCTTGTTTCAGCACTGTCTGCCTCTCTGCCCTTTCCCAGTGCTCTTCACACACAGATTTGTGGCTGGTCAGCACTGTCAGACTTGCTCCCACTCCCCTGCTTCCAAAAGATCATTAAACACACGTCCTGGCTCCCTGCATCTGCTGCAGATGCCCTTTGCCAGCAATGTGCAATTTTGTCTGCAAAGCCCCTAAATACCAAACAATGGCTGCTTTTAACCCCCACACAGGTTTCTGGTTTCCAGAAGGACTCTTGCTGTTGCCATCTCCATCAGCTCAGCACTGACAGCAACAGAGGAGTCCCATCCTTCCGTGGTGCTGCTGCAGCTTCCTGCCCACAGCTGCTGCTGCCTGCCCAGGCACAACTGCCCCGGAGCTGGGTATCAGCAAACCCAGATTTTTGATATCCAGCTGACCTAGTTTTGACAATGGTTCGATGTCTAACCCATTGCTCTGAGAGCTGAATCTGGCCCAGCTTTGGGAAGTCTCGTTCCTGGAGCCCAGGTGGCCAACATCTGCTGCTTCCTCAGCCTTCAGCTGGGGCCTGGGGCTCATTAACACCAACAGCTCCTCGGAGCTGGGAAAGGGGATGGGAGGAACTGCTTGCGAGTTCAATTCAGCCACAAATGTGGGATGTCTGACTGATTCACAGTTGCTCTTTTTTGTAGTTCGAGTTGAAGATGCAAAAGTTTTTCTCAATGAGAACATCTCGGCAAGTTCTGAGGTTTTTGAGGCTTGCTTTGCTTTTCTTAGCGAGGTGCTCAGTGTGTCTGACAAGCTTGACATCACAGACATCAAAAATGTGTTATTCAGTTTTCTCTATATTTAGCTTGTTTCCCTGTATTTAGTTTGTTTCCCTGTATTTAGCTTGTTTCCCTGTACTTAGCTTATTGCTGTTTGCCCAGTGAAGCACAAACCCAAACATACCTCATTGTTAGCCCTGTGCTAACACACAGCAGCTCAGACAAACACACGTGCAATTACAGGTATTGTTTGTTCCGGGCCAGAACAATTTGATCTTGAGACCTAAAAAACCAGTAAAGAATGATAAATCTAAATAAACAAGAGCAGGGCACTGAGCAGATGAGTTCAGCACAAATGATGGAGCAAACTTTTCCTTTCAGCTGAAATGATTAATCCCCCTGAATTACACTTGATAAGGATTCAAGCATGTCATTACTTTGTGTTAGTAATAATAATAATAAAACCGAAGTACTTTTTGTTGTGAGATACCCTGATTGGGGATTTGTTAAAGAACATTTAATTACAGGGCCATTTCATTAAATGTAAAAATTAAACTGAAGACAAGAGGCTGTGATTTGTGGAGGAAAAGTAACAGGGAAAAAGAGGCACTTACAGGATCTAAAAGGAGATAAACACCCTAAAAGAAGCACTGCAGAAGAAACTCTCATGTTCAGAGAGAGAAACCTGCCTGGGACCCCCCAGGACAAAAAGCTGAGAGAAGACAACTGAACAAAATACAGCCAGACAAGGGGGAAAAGCTCCAGAAATGGAGTAAGAAACAATCACTTCAGAAATGAATTTTAAGTTGGCTCCGGTGTCCTCACTCTGTTTCACCATCAGCTGGGAGCATTTCCTCCCCCACAGGGCAATCCAGAGGCAGCAGGGAGGGGAGGCAGGAGCTGTCCTTGCCCCCACCCCTGTGTCCCCACTGATCCTGGGTCTGCCCTCCTGCACCCTCACTGCAGCTCCTGGAGCGTGTTTGTTTTCCAACAGCTTGTCCTTATCTGTACTTGTGGAAGCATTTCACAAACTCCAGCAGTGCCTCAGGGAGCTGTGCCCTGGTCTAAATGGACTGGGAGCTGGGAATGACTCAGGAACTGGCTGGAATGCTTCAGCTTCTACATGTGGAGGGGTGGGAGCTGATCCAAGGTGGGTGGGAAGAGAAAAATGATCAAATAGAAAGGCTTGGATCTTCTGAATACATCGGGTTTCTCTTAAGCCAGGCTGTATCTTCTCTTTCCAGAACATCTCCCTCACACCTGCCAATATGTTTTTCAACTTTTAAAATACTTGGTGCCGCTTCCAAAATGTGTCTGCAACACTTCCAAAAGCGATAGTTTTCCTAATAAGAAAAATAAAGTCCCTCCTGAATGAATGCCATCATTAATAACCCTTTAGTGTCCTGCTGCCCTCCTGTCCCCCATAAATCCCCAAGAGCCGTTCAGTCTGTACCTGCCGGCTCGGGGCTCCTCTCGGGGCCCAGCTGTGGGACTGTGACTAAATGGACTCCCCAGCCAGGCTGGCTGCTGTGAGCACTGGTGTTAATGGACAGAAACACCCCTGCTTTCAGCCCTGAGTGCTCTTTCCAGCTGGGTAACTCCAGCCACCAGCCAGGCCGCAGCTGGGGGAGAGAAGGCAGAGGAAGCACCGAGCGTGGCCAGAAAGGTTCCTGCTTGTCATCGTTTGTAAGGGGATGCTCTGAACAGAGTCAGCTGACAAGACACAAAAATTAAGTTTTTAAACTGCACTGAAATGCTCAATGCTGCAGGAGGATTTCTAGGCAGAAAAGTGGAGGAAATGCCACACAAAGTGGTGAAATATGTGGGCAGTCCTGCCGAGGAGAGAATTCCGGCACGGCCAGGGATAGGGCTTGAGAGTCCCAACACCATGAGAGTTATCCTGCATTACACTTCATTCCTCTCACTGAAACTATAAACCTGGGTTAGGAATACAGTTCCATAGAAATACTGGGAGATCTGGCCTTAATACACAGGTTTATAATTAATACCAACATTAGTGTCCTTGTGAGCAAAGAGGTCTCTGGGGTCCTTGATCAGGGAATAATTCTGTTTAAGGCCCAGATTGATGGTGTGGTACAGAAGGGGCTCAGGGTTCCAAGAGTTTGGTTCCAAAGCACTTTTAGGAGATGTTCCCACAGCACAGAGAGCACTCACGGGGCTCCTGGGGATCCAGGGTGCTGCCAGGACAGGGTAGGGACTGGAGTATCTTTTCCAACCAGCTCCTGACTAAGCAGGAAGAAGAAGCAGAGATGGAAAATACCCTGAGGTTATAAGATGGTATTAAAAAAAAAAAAAAAGTTCAATTGAGAAATTATTCCTGGAATTTGATTTGCTGCCATTCCCATTGGCATTTCTGGGAAATTTTCTTTTATAAATAAAATATATTTTAAAGTAAAATGTCTTGCTTCTAGGTTTTCTGGTGCAACCCAGTGAAGAACACTGCGTAATATCTTTGTAGAAAATAAAGCTCAATTATCTAATAGGCCTTGGATCTGTGCTGAAGTTGTAGCAACAGGGTGGGCACCCCGAGCAACAGGAACTGTGCAAATATAGGAAGTGAACAAAGCCACAGAGATTCACCGTTTCAAACAAAACTGCTCCAGTCACTCAGTTCTGCCATCTGTGAACCAGAATATGGTCTGTAGCTGCTGCCCTGAAGAGAGTCTAGAATCAGACAATGCCAGAATTATTTGGGTTGGAAGGGACCTTAAAGCTCATCCAGTGCCACCCCTGCCATGGGCAGGGACACTTCCCATTATCCCAGAGTGCTCCAAGCCCCAATGCCCAGCCTGGCCTTGGGCACTGCCAGAGATGGGGCAGCCACAGCTGCTCTGGGCACCCTGTGCCAGGGCCCCACATCAGAGGGAGAGATTTCTTCAGTGTTTCACTTTGAGCCAATTACTCCTTATCCTGTGACTACCCTTGCTGATAAAGTCCCTCTCTGATGTAAGGAAGACTTATACAAGAGTAATTAGAAAATATTATCTCTATGTGTTAGATGTTACTGTTCCAAGAGCCTTTTCCTGTAAGCTGCTGAGAGGCCTGGCTGGTTTTGTGGCCTTTGGCAAGATTCTTCTCTGTCCTTTCACTCCTGTTCCCAGCCCAGTATCCCAGAACAAGCTCCATCTAGCACGGGATCCTGCCTCCAGCAGGAAAGCAATCTTGTTAACAGAGGGAAAACACAGCTCCTGACCCTTCAAGGCAGGCAGGCAGAGCCCTGAAACTTTTGATTTATTCTTCTTGCTGATGTTGGTTGCTAAGCTACAAATATTCTCAATGATCATAAAAGCCTCTCTCCATTAGTCCTCACTGCAAGGTTTTAAGTCCAGCCACAGTTTATTTTTCTGGGAACCTAGGTGATAAAATTTCATGTTGCTGTTCCATCTGAGATGGAGAATGCCCTGTTCCCTGTCCAGAGCCCGACAGCTGCCGTTAGCATGAGCAGGAGCGGAGGAGATGTCACCCTCCAGCACCGAAGATGGGCAACAGAGCCCGGCTCTGATGCAAGAGCACTCTTAAAAAAGGAAACAGGGAAAAAAAAAGGAAGAGCCAAGCCTGGTGAACCAAACTGAGCCTGCAGCTCAACCAGAGCTTGCTGGCAGCTCATCCCACAGAGCTCGTCCGAGGCAATGCCTTGAAATGTGATGGCTCTGCTCGGCATCTGCTCACAGGCGACGTGCGCAGCCCGAGGCTCCCGGGGTAAACCATCCGTGGGCAAATCAGACTGGATGGGATCAGCTGGTACAAGTCTGGCACAACAAGGGCAAAACATCCCCACTGCATGACGCCATCCCCCACTGAGCTCCCTCTCCCCAGCCCCTGATGTGTGTCCCTCACGGCCTGCGGAGCGCGTGGCTGCCAGCGACAGCTCTCCCGGGCTGCTGGAAGGTGGGAGCATTCCTTAACCTGAGGAGCACCAACTCCATCTCCTGCCCTGCACTGCCTCTGTGTGAGGGACAGGAAAAGGCCATCGACAGGTGACATGAGTCACTGGGAAATGATGGTCTGGTCTCAGGCAGGGAGAAATAAAATTACTGGGAAAACAATCACCTCGCGGAGCTGCCCGGCAGAGAACAAAGGAAGTGGGTCTGGGTAGGAACCCAGGGACAATGGTGGCACCAGCTGTGGGGACAGGGCAGGCAGCAGAACTCAAAAGTGGGATTTTTCCTGCCTGCTGAAATTGGAGAACAATGAGCAAAACCTCTGTGGTAGGAAAGGGAAGCAGCTGAGCAGGAACGCACAGCTCTGGCACCCAAGTGCTTCCAGTAGACCAGCAGCACCCAGCTCCTTCCAGCCCAAACTGGAATTCTGTGATCCCAAAATTACTGCATAGGAAGGAACAGACAAGCACAGAGAACTGTGAGAGAATGCTGTCACATTCTGATGACTAAAAGCTGGGGCACTTGAACAGTGAAAAGCACCTTTAGGGCTCGCAGTGCCTCATGTTCGGTGAGCAGGTAACAGAGGAACGCGCTGGGAGTCAAGGGTCTCTTTATCAAACTAATTTTTTAGTGAACAACCTTGCAACGATGCCAAGAGAGAGCAGAAAGCTCCCAGTCAGCACTGCACTGCAATCAGCGATTAATTTGTTGCCCGACGCTTTGCTTGCTGCCCATGACAGAGCTCATAAATCCTCATTTTTATTGATGTCCTGGCTGAGGGGCCACGCTGGAAAAGGCTGCCTTGGGCTGCAGGTGTCCTGGGCAATCACCTTGCAGGATATGACAAAGTGCTTAGAGGCTTTGGTAACGCCTTTTAATCATTTTATCAGTCTAATTCTTGTTTTCATTGTCTTTGCTGTAAATTTATGGCAGCAGCTCAATTTGCATGCTGCTCTTTCTGGGAAATGGAGTGTGAGACCCTCCCAAGCAGCAGGGCAGAGGCTGTCACCTCTCAGTGCCACAGCCCCAGCAAAACACAGAGCATCTCCAGTGCCACCAGCAAGGTCCCAGTCAGGCCCAATGAAACCAGGGCTGTTCTCCCTGCCATTCCTGGGTGCTGGTGTTACCACAGTGGGAGGGGTGATATGAAGAAAAACTGCCTGTTTAAAAAAAGACAGAAATTTCCTATATGGTGAAGAGGTGGAAGAAGGAACCAGTGCTGGGGGAAGGGAGACGCTATGGGAACAAGTTTTCAGCCATCAATGTCTGCTGGACGTGTCTTTAAAAGTATTAAAGTCTGGATCTTAACAAGTTTTAAAATATGGGTCTCCAGCACCTAAAATTGTGTCTGAACTGAAAAGTGCCTTTACATGTTGGTATCCCAGGTGATACAACTCCAGGTTCTTTGAATATCTTCTCTCAACACAAGTGACAATTGTGTCTTATTAAATCTGTCACCAAATTGCAGGTCTCTGAAACTGTGCAAGTCAAAGAGAAGCGAAGCAGGGGGTGTTTCTGTGCAATCCCCAGTGGAGCTGAGGGAGCCTTTTGCATAAGAAAGGTGTTATTTCTGCCACTTTGAGCAGAAGGAAACTCAGGGAATTACTGAGTGCTTTCTCATCCCACTCACTATCTTCCCAGCTTCCCCAGTGCACTCCCTGGAGCCAGGAGAGCCTGGCAAGGGGCTGTGCTAGAGCACCAGGCAGGGGCTGTGCCTTGGGCTGGGGCGAGTGGAGCTCCATGCACAGGGGTCACTGCAGGCAATGGAGACGTTTCCTGAAGAACTGGGGTTCCCCTTTGTCCCCAGCTCTGCCCTTCCACCTGCTCTGCTTGCATCTCCCTGTGCCAATATTGGCACTAACAAGGCCACAGGAGGCAGCTCAGCCTCACCAGAATCTCTGTTATCTTCACAAGCCCCACGGCAGCTCTCTTCTCCCAGGCTGCAGTCCTGCCCAGGGACACTTCCCACTAATTGCTGTGCAGTGGGAAGGAGGATGGTGCCAGGAGGTGCAAACAATCCAGAAAGTCACACGTGCTGCTGGCTGGGCCTCTCCAAAATCACCCACACCCAACCCTGCTTCACCAGTGCTGCTAAAAAAGGATTGAAGTCATGGCTGGGAATCGAAAGGAAGCAAGGAGAGTCCTATCAGCTTACCTCTAAGCATTCACACAACGATTAATTACCATTTGCTCATCAAGCTACAGCTTAATGAGAACCAGTAGAGATGGGGCCATGACCCTTCCTCCCTCCCTGCACACTCCTTTCCTTACACCCGTCCTCCGAGCGTGGTCCTGCCCAGGGCAGATGCTCAGTGGCACTGCTGGGACAACTCATCAGCTGTGACCACCTCACAAATCTGAATGAGGCTTAATGCAAGAATTCCCTGGTTTTGTTATGTTTCGGTGTTCCTAGTTGTAGGTATCACAGAATCCCAGAATTGTTTTGGTTGGAAGGGACCTTAAAGTTCATGTGGTTCCAACCCCCTGCCACAGGCAGGGAACCTTCCACTAGACCAGGCTGCTCATATTATTATAAATATGCTTTGTTTTCAAGCTGTGCTGTAATTATTATTTGCTGCATTTTTTGGCCAGTGCATGGCTATGAGGGCTGAGAGGGGGCTGCTGTTTAAGGTATTGCAAACGATACTGACCACCCTGCAACTTTTGGGAAAAAGGAGATGGGAGGGAAGAAATGTGTCTGAAGCCTAATGAGGACACAAGTACTTGCCAGATTTTAATTTGAAATACTTTCTTTCTTTTCAACCATATCCTTTTCCGCTGGGCTCTGCAAAGAGCAGAGCTGGACAATCGTACGGGAAGCTGGGAGAGACTAACAATAGAGGAGGAGTGGAGAGGGGAGTGGAACCAGCCTGGCTCCTTGTACTCAAAATGAAACATGATAAAGAAACAAATTGCATAAAGGATGACTAACAAAGACAGCTTTAAAAATCATTTTGGGGTTAGTCTTCTCAGGTTCACAGCAGGGACAGCAGGAAAGGACATTCAGTTTCACACATTACATAAGTTTTAGTCCATCTCCCTTTCAAGTTCTCTGGCTGCTCCTACCACGTATCCAGACACCCACACCCCCCGGGACTGCCTGCAAACACCTCGACCGCCAGGCACGGCCACTTCTTTATAATCACACAGATCTTTTACAACAGCCCTGAAAAATCAGTGACTTCTGCCTGGCCCCTCTGCACGCTGCTCTCCCCGTGGATGTGAGGGAATTGCTTGCCTGTGATCCGTGCTCCCAATCCACTGGATCCCTTCTGCAAGAGCATCAGGGCTCATCA
Source organism: Erpornis zantholeuca (assembly GCA_013400515.1). Classification (NCBI taxonomy): domain Eukaryota; kingdom Metazoa; phylum Chordata; class Aves; order Passeriformes; family Timaliidae; genus Erpornis; species Erpornis zantholeuca. The sequence goes on along the minus strand of VZTN01022425.1, from coordinate 1,134,212 downwards.
GAGCAAACACCTTTCCAGCAAACCATGTCACCATTAGATTCCATCCTCCTCTCTCCCCACGAGTGCCACAGGGAGCGCCGGACGCTGCGCTCCTTGGCGGGTGATGGAATACAGAGGTTGGCTCCAGGCGCAGCTGCCCCGACCCCCACAGGCTGATTCCACAGGAAACAGCACAAACATCTGCACCACCGAACGGCCGGAGAGAGCTCGCAGAGCTCTGCTCCAGCAATCCAACTGCTGGAAACCCAGCACGCTGCAAGCTGCTGTAGCCCCAGCATTCCCCACCGGCTGAAACAACGTGCTGGAAAATCTGTTTTCTCCATACCTGCTCCCTGTCCCTTTTGAAAATGCAGTTTATCAGTTCAAAAGATTGCAAAGGTCCAGCTTTTCCAATCTGGATCATCCACTTCCAGAGTAAGTTCACAAAGGTGCAGGGAATACTTTGTCACTGCAGTGCCATTGCACTTTGGCAGATCCTGGTGAACCACCGAAGAGAAAGGCAAGTGGAAAACTACCAGGCACTTACCCACACCTCCACGGGACAGAGAAATAAGATCAGGACAGAAAAATAAGATCAGGAAAGAAAAGCAATGCTGAGGTCCCCGGGAAAGTCAGCTGCTCCGGGAGCAGGGCGAGTCCATCCCCCCGCTGCCCTCCCTCGGCCGGCTCTGCCCGGTTTGGATTCAGCTGCTCTGGAACCGCTCGCAGACTCCCGGACTGCGAGACTTCCTCTGCAGCTGATAGTGGGGTTATGAAAGTAAACTGACTATTGCCCTTTGTGAGGGGAGGAGGGGGCTGGGAAGCTCAGCCCCTTCCCTTTGTAATTCAAACCCTTCCTCGAGGCTCAGTGTTTTGGAGGAGAGGCATCTGCTCCCAGCCCCTTCTCTGCTGCCGAGGAGCTCACACCGGTCCTGGCTGTGAGCCAGGCTTGCAAACTGCACTCGGAGTTTACATGACAAAGCAGCTCATTCCTAATTAAACTTCAACCAGTATTTTTCTGTCTCATACATAATTAGTGCCGAACAACAAACCTAGAGGTAAGAAGGGAGAGTTTGAGCACAGGCTGCTCTGTCTGTACCTCTGATTCATTTTAAGATTTCCTCTTTATTTATGCAGTAACTATCTCCCATCACTTCCAAAACATTCCGTATCCACCATCCCTGCTGGGGGCACTTGGCCTGATGCCATGGCTGAAGGCTGGGCAGCGTTGGGAGGAGGGATGGGAGCAGGGATGGGAGCAGGGATGGGAGCAGGGATGGGGAGAAGGGATGGGAGCAGGGATGGGAGCAGGGATGGGGAGCAGGGATGGGGAGCAGGGATGGGGAGTAGGGATGCTGATGGTGTCAGAGGAGTGCACATTCCTGAATCCTCCCCAAGACACGACGCTACTCCTGAAGCCTGCCAGTGCAGGGTCAACATCTTTCCATAGGCAACTGCATCAGGATCGGGCAGCTCTGATCTTTATTACTTCCTGAAGGCAGTTAATCTTTAAAGCTCAAACTATAACTGCTGTCAGCTTAGCTCGCAGCCTCCTTCTGTTGGTATTTACAAGTCACATTTTAAATTGTAAAGAAGTCCAGGCATACGGGAGTTTGTCCACAAACCAGACAGACAGGAATTAAAGCACATTCTCCTCAAATCTGCTTGAAATCTAAACTTTTATTATTAGCCATCCCCAGTGTGATAATAAACTCTAGTCCCTGACAGCAACATATGGATCTCATCTCCACTGTATTCCAGTATTACAATAATCCACAGTGACCTGGTAAACAGGCTCAATCCAACAGATTTTACTTCACCCCGTCAATGAGAAAGTTCTGGGATATGACAGAAATAAAAGAAAAAAAAAACCCTGAATATTTTTGTTTCATTTCCCACAACCCCCTATGACTCCCCCTCTCCTGACACATATCCTCCTCGAGGCAGAGCTTCTCACTCATCTCTTATGGCAGATGTTTAGATTTGCTGCTCTGGTGATGGCCACAAACTGGGGGATGGCCAGACTATCCATCTCAGCTGTTTGCACCATTCCCTGAGTGAATGAGAAAGGGAACCCAGAGCATCTGCCATGAGCCAGCGCTCCAGGAGAGCCCTGAACAAGGACTTGCTGCTCCTTAGGATGCATTTTTATTGAGAGAAGCAAGTGCAAGGGTGGAATTCCAAAAGTGTTCTCTCCCTCCTCTCTGCTCAGGGCCCAACTTTATGCCAAGAGCTCACCAGAGACTTGTGAATAATCCCAATAATGTACTTCACTATCACCCCAAAGCAAACACCATCCCTCTAATCTCCCCAGGGCCGTTTGCTCAGCTGGCTCAGCTGCCTTTGTTTTGAACCCCTTCGGACCTGAACTCAGGTGTTCTCACACCAGAAATCCACACCTGAGAGGTAAGAACGGAACAGGTTTTGCAATGCCTGTGATGAAGTGTGTCTGGTGTCTGCAGACCAGATGCCAACCTAAGTCCAGTGGTGTTGTTCCCTCTGACTTAGAAGGAGCAGGATCTGGCTCCAAAGCAGCTGTGATGGGATAACTGCAGGCCTCCCATTTCCTGGGACCCCCTCCTTGCTCACACCAAGGGTGGATTCGCTCTGCTGTCAGCCTGGCACTCAGGACTCACCTTAACTCGTGGCCTTAGGGCACCACTGTAGGTAAATAGTGAATGGCACAATGAAAACATGGACAGTGTCAGGAAAGGCTGGTAAAAGTGTTCAGCTAAGCAAACAAACCAAAAAACCCCAAATATGTGTCTGTATTGTTCTAAGACACAAGGAGCTTGTTTTTCTTCTAATTACATGGGTTCAAAGTAATTATTCTCATTTATTCTCCATGTACATGAGCATATCAAAATAGGAATTGACTCAGCATCAAATATTCCCTGTTTTAGGAATTATTCCATTATTCCAGCTGCTCGTAACACAGAAAGTCCACGAGAGCCTGGGAGAATGCATCCACATGCAGGCTTATCTCTTCATTTCAGACCATTCATCATTCCTTGCCTGGAAGCAACAGTTAATTTACAATAACTCAATGTCAAGATGGCAGTTTAAATCCTCTTGAGGATTGCCCCAGGAGAAGATTTTGTCCCAGTTCTTCTGCAGCCACTGTAGAGCCAGCCTCTTCTGAAGTCACTCAGCTTTAGAGTGTGATAGAAATAAAGAGTGAAGATCTGCTGGTGCCCATCCACACCCAAGGAAGGATCACCTCTCCAGAGCCTTCTCTTGGGATTTCAATAGGGACAGAAATTAGAGTCAGAATGGTTTGGGTTGAAATGGACCTTAAAGATCATCCATCTCCATAGCTCCTGCCACAGTCAGGGACACCTCCCACTAGATAGAAAGGAAGAATATGGCCAGCCAGAAAATCCTGCATGTCATGGAGATGATTTCCTATATAGATTTAAACAACTCTTGAACAAAGTAGAAGATACTTCCAGCTTAAGAATGGAGGAGAAGGACCTGAGCCAACACCAAGAGACTGGACCTTTCTAGAAAGGCCACATCCCAACCAGATCTGTTCCCACTCCTCCCGAACAGCAATCCCAACAAAATCCCTGGGAAGAACCCTCAGAGAGCAGAGCAGGGTCTCAACATCCCATTCTCCCCTTTTCTGTCTCTTCCATTTATTTGGATTCATCTTTATCTCTTCATTTTAAGGACTCTCTCACCACATTTTACTGGCATCGATGGCCCTTTTACCAAGGACAATCTGCATCGAACATTTTGGAAAGCGATGATTTAAGAAGCTGCAGGTAGCATGGCAGAGTGGCTGACGAGCCATCTCTGGAAATCAGAAGGTGTCTAAAGAGGGTGTTTACAAGCAGAATGCTGCTAAAAGTCTGCCTTGGTTGCAGATAACAAGGCTGAGACAATGACAGATTTCCTTCCCCTGGCAGCCAAGAGCAGCTCCCCGTGATTGCCTCGCCGTGTTTATCCAGGATGCTGGGAGAGAGCAGGCACCAAATATGCAATTAATTGGCAGTTTGCAAGAGCATATTGCCTAAAGATAAACAGAGTGGGTGATCGTGTCGTATGGAAAATGGCTGAGTGCTGCAGATGTAGTGTTGACCCAGTTTAAAAAAAAAAGAAGTTTTTTTTTGTTCTCTTGGAAAATAAATGTATTGAAATGAATACTTTTTTCTTTTTGCATGGTCCCTCTGGCCGCTGAATATTTTGTGTACGTAAGCTGTTCTAGGTTCTTTCTTAATTTGGATGTACATAGTAAATTATGAATTAGCTGAAAAGTTTTCCTGCTGGCACCAGAGGAGCAGGGGGCACATTGTGACACAGTGTTAGTGGCCTTTGCTCTTCACTGAAGGTGTTCTGCAAGCAGAAGAAGACACAACTGCTGGATTTAACTTGGAATCCGGAGATGTGGAAAGGAACAGGACAGGGGATGCGGAGATCAGGTCTAAAGGGAGGAATGTTTTTTCACAGAATCATGGAGTCACAGAACAGTTTGGGGTGGAAGGGACACCTTCCACTATCCCAGGTTGCTCCAAGCCCTGTCCAACCTGGCCTTGAACACTTCCAAGGATGGGGCAGCCACAGCTTCAGGGAGGATCTGCAGCAGGATCAGGGGCTTGGCAAATGGAGAGTGCTGTGAGTGGGAGGAACAGGCTCCAGTTTCCAAATACAGATATTGTCAGACAAAAAGGCACAAAGATGACATGAAACCCAGAGCCAAGGAAGGAAAAAATGATACAGGAGAAGACTGAATGCTACTGAGGAGCTCAGAATAGGATACACACTGTGGAAAATACACTGAGGCTGGAAAGGGAAGGGGAAAAGCAACCTGAATGTGATGCTGGCTACGCTGGGAAGTTGGAGAGATGTAAGAAGGGATATCTGTGACATGATCAGGGCAGCAGCACAAACCTGTGGATCAAGTGCAAGGCACAAATGCTAAAGAGAGAAGCTCTCACTTTCAGGAGACAGAATTCATTAGTAGTAAAGTCCTCAATGTAGAATTTCAGACTTAATACTCTGCAGCTCCCGTGCACAGCAGTAGCAGGCAATGAAAATCAGTGCTCTCACAGGACAAAAAGACACTCTCCCCTCTGATTTTTTTATACTCAGTACTATAAAACTCAAGCCCAAAGCATGTGACAGATCTCACACTTCGTTTTACTGTGACCACACTGACCTTACCAGCACTGATCAGACCCAACAGGAAAACAAGTCATGACCTGGCACCTTCTTTGCAGGGACAATGCACCGAGATTGGATCTGGCCTGACCAACGTGACACACCAAAAATGCCTTTACAGGAATTCCTGATCCCATGGAGAGATTGTTACAGCAGGCTTTGACTTGTTGTTTTGCTGGATCCTCTCCCTGTGCTCTCAGGCCCAGGCTGTGAAGAGAGGGGAAGGGGTGCACCACACACTCCACAGGTGAGGATGTTCCTTCTTCCACACTGAGGTGATTCCAGGTGAATTCTTCATGCAGGACTCAGTCCAGATTTCCTTTGAATTCCCCTGAAGGCCAGGCCTCAAGGAAGAATTGGAACACCAACACAGGAGCTTGGTGTTTCAGAGGCATGGCAAAAATTCAGCAGCTTTTTAAAAAATCTTTTTCTTTTAGATCAAAGTTTCTGTATTTGGGTACCTAAAATTAGCTGGCAAAATAAGTGGCATTTTATTCAGAGATGCAAAATTTCCATTGATTTTAATGGATTCAGCATCCCAGAAAACTAGGCCACTTATTTATGTACCTACATAAGCATTTGAATCCCTAACTTGAAGGAACCAAGTTTGTAAATGATGACCTTATGTTTTAAAAATCATGAGACAACTCTGCATGCATCAGTCTGTTATTCCCTTTATTTCTGTCAGCAAGGCTCATTCAGAGGTAGATTTAAGCTGCAAGATGTGCCTTTAAAGTTTCCTGCAATAAGGTCTCCTCTATTTAGCAAAACACTTAGGCACAGCTTAATGTCTTCCCGAAGAGAAGCACTTGAGTGAATCAAGGCTAACAGCTTCCTCACAGCCCTCCTTGAGATGAGGAACAAATCTCTGTCTCCCCACAGAAAATTGCTGATCCTGATGGGAATGGCTCAGCAGCCTTGAAGATTCTTTCTGCCTCATCACTTTACTGTAGGAACAGACTAACATTGCACACTACTTGGGTCTACAAAGCACAGCAAGGTAACAACACTGGAAAAAAACACTCCACAGGTGTCCCAGGCCAGGCTGGACAGGGCTTGGAGCAAGCTGGGACGGTGGGAGGTGTCCCTGCCCATGGCAAGGGGTGGCACTGGATGAACTTTAAGGTTCCTTCCAACCCAAAGCATTGTGTGATTCCAGGGTTCTGCAGGGATGTGTGTTTTGGGCAGGGTCAGAGTGGAGGGAGGGAAAGGGACAGCAAGAAGCAGCAAGACCCCAAGCAAGAGGTGCCCTGGGGAGGGCAGGTGTAAAGCAGTGCAAAACCTCAACCATTCCTTATCTTGTAACTTATCTCTTTTAATCCTGTGCCACTGGATGCCCCTCAGTAAACTGCCGTGTGGCTGCTTGAGGAAAGAGCTGTGTAATTTACCTCTGATTGTTTCAAACGCTTGGCCGGAAACAATAGATAAAAACTGACAGGACTTTCACAGTTAACAATGCAACCTAATGAAGTGAAATACTGCTCAGAGAAATATTGTGACAGGTATCCATGGATTCAAATAAAGGAAAAGACAGATTGGTGGGGTGGATTGGGGGAGAATGGGCTCTGCAGTCCCTCAGCCCTGACTGTGAAGAGAAATCACCAGACCTTCCTTCCCCTGTCTGCTCTTATGTCAGGCTGCTTTGGTTACACAGCACTGAATGCAAATTTGTGAAAGCACAGAAGTTAAAAAGTTTCACAGAGAGGAGCTAAAATGAGTTGAGCTCCATTCTGCCACATTTTCACATTCCTGCAGCTGTTTCCAGAAGGAGTTCACCGCTGGAATGACAGGACCACGGGAGCTGCGCTCGGGGGCTCCTGCCCAGCTCGCTCCCCAAGGCACCGGCAGGATATGGAACCTCGGGAGGAAGAGTTACTGCCACTGCAGACAGCCACAGGCACTTTCTATTCGCCTTTATCTTACAAATTGCAGCTCAGAGCCTGAATTATTCAGAGCAGACTCCACTGACAGCTCCTTGGAGCAGGGGGGACGCAGACACACAGATGGCGGCCGCAGCTTTCCCGTGCGCAGGCGTATCCCGATTCCCAGGGGGGTTGGCTGGACAATTAGCGCAATTTGTTAAGCAGGCAGGGGGCAGCGAGGTGGAGCACACCGTGCTGGGCACGCAGAGAGGGTGGAACCAGCCCCTGTCCTCGAGGTGTCCTCAGAACAGAGGATGCTGAGATGAGCTGCAGCCAACCCGCCCTGGCCCGGGACAGACTGGGATGTACTGGGCTGGTTATCTGCGGTGTCACCCAGGCTTGGCTAAAATGACATTAGAGACCCCAAGGCAACGAACGATCAAAAGCACTGTCAGGGAGCTGTTCCCTGTTGTGATCATCCTGAGGGCAAGGTAAGATTGGGTGTGCTGTGGGGAGCTTCTGTGCACAGAGCAGGATCAATAACTTGATGATAAATCTATCTATATCTATATCTACATCTATACCTACACACTGCTGACTGTGACACAGCCCTCACAGCAATGCTTCTGGCTGCTGGGTCACCCTCCATGCTTCCAGCCTTCCTCTGCCTTGGCCACAATGAAGAGAGAGTCATAAGGCTGCAGCTTTCCCAAAAAATCACGGGCAAATAGAGCATCTGGACTTTGAGGCAAGTTAAACACTAGGAACTAATTTGGTTTCCATGGTGAAGGACTGCAAAGTTTCACTTACGCTAGGAAGAATGGGGGGGGTTTCCATTTTCTGGCCTCAGGTAAAAGTGTAAAGAAAATTACATCTGGCTGGAGTGGAGACAACTGACTGGGAGAAAACTACAAAAGAAAATGAAGGAGGGAAATGGTGCAGCTCCAGCAGCACTGCCTGAGTAACACCACTGTGATGCACCCTGGCCAAATTTTTGTTATTACCTGTCCAACTCTTTTACACAACTCAATAAAGAACAGCCTGACCTAAGGTGGCAATGTGCTCCAGCAGCTCCGAGGAAGCAAACAGGCAAATCCCTGGCAGAATGGGAATTGTGGTGTGTGGAGCCAGCACGAGCCCCACGCAGGGCTCAGAGCCCACTCTGACCCCTCTGTCGCAGCCCCTCGGGCAGATTCTCTGCATCTGTGGCCTCTGCACAGAGGGAGTTTATCTGCTCTGGACAAGCCTAGAGAGGGAACATTTTAAAAAGCATCTGGTCTGCTCCCAGCAGTCCCTTCCAGCACTGGGATGCAGCATTCCTCAATACTTTAAGCTAAAGCCGTTCAAGGGGATGTGAGACGTGCCAGGCTCCGTATTTCTAATGGGAGCTGACACTGCCAGCACTGGAAATCAGATGGGAAGAAGTCCTCAGACAAGGAGACTGATTAAAAAACATAACTGACACCAGCAAATAGCTTAAAGGATTTAAAGCCCCCAAAATTAAATCCATCCTCAACCCAAAAATAAAACATACAGAAAATCTTCACTTTTATACAAGTCAAAGTTAATTTAAAGGCAAGGAAATACTCTAAAGGTCACATGGATATTTCATGTATTCATGTGCCTGATAGTCAAGGCCCTGTTTTCAAATTGCACTCGAAATTAATTTACAATTTACTGACATTTCTGAACTCTAATATTGAACTAGAACTTCACAGGAGAAGGTGAATAGGGGTGACTGGATCAGATCAAATATCATTTTCTGTGTGGCAAGAGGGAAGAATCCTCCTGCCTGGAGCACTGAAAAGATAGCAGGAGCTCTTTGGGGCAGCTGCCCCTCTGCCCTGCCCCGAGTCCTGCACCCCAGGAGATGTGTCCCCAGTGCCAGGGCCAGCCCCCACAGGAGCCATGTCCCACAGGCAGGTGAGGCTTGGGACTGGCACAGCCTGGCCCCATGGGATGCCCCCATTACCTCACAATTCCCTGCATGGCACAAACATTCCCACCAGGAATGGCACCAGTTTTGTCTTTCAGCCTACACTGCTCTCTTTGGGTTAACCAGAACTTATGTTCCATTCACAGAAGAAAATCATTCTCAGTGTGAGAAAACACACAGTAGGCTTGAGTGTGACACTGCTGTTACCACACCCCAGCAAAGATGAAAGAAACAATAATAATAGTAACGAAAAGTTTAAAAACATCTCTATGCATATTTCACTGTGACAGAGATTTGCATGTTCATCTCCAAAACTGGGTGAAAAGAGTCTTAAAATATTGGTTTTGCTATTTTAACTGTAAACACAGGAAGCCTTTTCTGTCTCTACCTACTCAATGACACTATTTCGAGACTTTTTTCTACATTTTCATTACACAAAAAGGGGGGAAATAGAAGGAAGGAAAGCAATAAACTCCTGGCTTTTAAGTAGTGAAAACTCAAAGCAGTCAAAGTTATATAATAATTCTATGAAAGTGGGGGATGTTATCAGCATGGAGTGAATCAGAGGAGGTTCTGGAAGAGCTGCACAGTGACCCTGTGCTGTGGCTGGAGCCAGGGACAGTATTCCAGGAGGGAACCTCTCTGAACCCAAGTGTTTGAAGGCTGCAAACAACCTGGATGTTCAGTTTGGTGAGTCACAGCTTGTGGCAGCCCATAAAGACTTTTGTGTGTGCTGTGACTGTGATTAGTCTCTCAGATACAGCCCCAAAATCCAAGTTTCAAAGGCCCCCGGTTGCAGCTGAGCTGTTCCAGCACTGCTGGGTCCCTGGGGGATGAATGCTTCAAAGCTGCTTCTCCTGCAGCCGTGCCAAAGCTGCTGCTGGCTCCGAGGGACACGGATGGGCTGCAGAGGGCACGGACAGAGCTGGTCCTGCCCGGCTGGACTGTGCCAGGAGCTGCCTTGTGTCATCCAGGGGGGCTGTCCCCCACCCAGGAATTCTGGGGCTGCTCCCTGGCAAGCTCAGCAGCTGGGAGGGATCAGGGGCACTGGGGTTCCTACACTGATTCCCTCCCCAGTACCTCAGCCCAAACCCAGAGCTTTGCTGCAGCCACCACAACACAATCCACCACTTCCGTGTCCTCTGGATGTCATTAATAAATAATAAATGAAACCACTGGAAAAGAGGGAGAAAAAACCTCTCTCCAGTGTTCTGGAGCACACTGAGAGGCCAATAGCAGTGACAGGCACGAAAGGAAAAGTCTAAGGGGCTGAGCTCTGGGGAACAGCAGCTTTGAGCTGTCACAGGGACAGGTTAGCCTGGCACTCGCTCCTGCCTCACTAATGGGCCTTGTTTCATTGGGACTGAGGGTGGGAGAAATCTGCTTCCCATCAGTTTTCCTATGTTTGGGCTGTGGGTAGTACTATTTCTTGGAGGATGAGGCAGTTTATTGGCCAGGGACATTTCTAGTGCATTTGTTTTGTTGTTGTTGTGAATTTGGATTAGAGGCATCTCCTTCCTCCTGACAGTTGCTGGCAGCATGCTGTAAAAATATGATTAATTAAAGTGTGACTATGAATCCACTCAGAGGCTTAGAGTCTTCCTCCTCTTAAGACTAAATAGAGAAAGGGCCACTTAACAAAGTTCAGACCTTGAAGCAGATTTCAAAGTTCACTCGATTTAGCTCAGCAGTTTAGCTCAGCACAACGAGGAGGTTCAACCTTCAATATTTAAAAGCTACGAGCCCTTGGAGAGAAGAGACTTCTGCTTCTGGTCCAATCCCAAACATAGAAATAAATAAATAAGAGATAAATAACCAAGGCAGGCTCAGAAAGGACTCCAGCAGCATGGCAGAAATACACTGCTCACCTGGGGCTCTCCTCCTTAGCCTATGTGACATTTTTACCTTTGTAGACAGCTCAGGCATGGAACACACGCAGTCCTGAGGTTTGAGATTAAAACAACACATTCTGGCTCTTGCTCTGCAAGAAGCCACTGGAAATCCTGGAAGACCTTCAAAACTGAGCAGCATAGTACTTGAAAAAGAGAAACAGCTTGACTAAATTGAAAAATCTGAATTTCCTAACATGGACTTAAAAGGTGCTACTGAATCTTTAATGACTGCAAGATAGAGCTGGCTCAATCTGAGCAGGGCTCAAGGTCTCCTTTTGAAGAAGTCAAACTTAAAAAAATATAAAATAAGAAAAATGTCTGCTACATTCCAAGGTCACAAAGGGTTCCATGAAACTCTGTATCTCTCCCAACTCCGACTTCCTAAATGACAGTCACTTGTGAATCCGGAGCAGCCACTTCAACCGAGCATAATTAGCTGGGGAAGGAAAACACAGCAGCCTAAAAGAGACTTTCTCTAACAAGAGGTTGAGAGGGGCAATGTGCTGCAGATACAGATGGAAAACGAGGCTATTTATTTATTTCAAGAGCACAGAATTCCTATTCATTAAATGTTACTTTTTATCTGTTTGGTATTCACAGTTTTCTGACTGACTGAGAGCTCGGGGGGGATCCAGAGTGGGAAGCAGGGTTTTGTTGCTTACTGGTATCCGTGGGGTCACTTTTCCAAGCTCTCACACTAATTTCCCACCATCAGTATTATCTTTAACCTCCCCCAGTCAGTTCCTTGGCATCACTAATTGTGTTTTAAACAAGAACCCAGGCTACAGTGAAGCACCCAAACAGATGAGCTGTTAGGCAAAGAGGTAAATTTAGATGGTGCAAGACCAAAAATGTTAATTTGAAATGAAACATTTAAAGTTTGGGTGAGGGCAAAAAAATCTATAAACTCTTTGAAAGACTAGCTATTATTAGAGATTATAAATCTGCATGCTAATTTATGTGATTGCTATTGGTATTTTCTTTCTAATTCAGCTTTTAGCCCTTTCCTTGCATGCAGATAAATTCTAGTTAAGAGCACTGTGATGTGCAGAGGCCTTAATGCAACGGAAACCCCATAATATGCAATTTAAGGATCTAGGGTTCATTAAGAGTCTTAGGAAGAGCTTATTTAACAGTTTATTTCATAGGCCTGGGTCCATTTGAGACATTGGGTGCAGCAAAATCGCCTTCCCACAGACACCCTTTGGAATGGAGCTCCTTCCAAGGGCATTCTTCACCCTCAGTCCATTTACTGGCCAGGTAAAATCTGCAGAATCCTGGAAAGGTCTGTTTCCCAGAGATCCCAGCATGATCTGTCCTCTCCACAGGCCTTTTGATAAGAAAATGAAATGAATACCCAAACACTCTGCCTCTCATCAACCATCGATTCACCTACTGGCAGTTTCAGTAATAAATTAGATCAATGTAATTATTGTGTGTGCACACAGATGTCAAATCACAATTATTATGATCAGATCAGCTGGGTGTTTCCTAGAAAAACAGTATTTATCCATATTTGGTAGAGGAGAGAATGTCTGCCCATCCAGAACCCAAAAGAGACAAGTTTTCCATTGAGGTTTTGACACTGTGTTTCATGGACTAAATCCTGAAAATAACTGATTTTACTCTGGGAAACAAATGCATTATTCTTCCAGTTCTGTGCTCTATCCAACCACTTCCTCTTCAATAAATACAACTATGAGAAAGGCCAGAATCTCCCCAAACTCTGTAGCTTTCAGTGCACTGGAACGAGTCAGTATTTTGTGGGCACAACGCCCATTTCTGGTAGTGAAAGGCAGCAGCTGAGCTGACAGAGAGACCCCAAAGGAAAGCACCAAGACCCCCAGAGAACAAACCCTGTCCCCAGGACATCCCCACAAGAGGCACCCGGACATCCTCCCCCTCTTCCCCCAGCCCTCCCGCTCCCCATAAACCTCCCTGCTCTCACACCCAGACTGGGATCCTCTGGTGCCACTGGGAAGCAGAAGAGACCTGTTGGGTGCTTGACTCCTCCAGCACATCCTCCAGGCAGTGTCAGGGATGGGGAGCTCTCCCTGCTTCTCCAGGCAGCCTGCTCTGACTGACACCTGGGTGCAGGCAGGTGAACTCCCGATGCCTGGATGCCTGCATCTTCCCACCTTTTCTCGTGTTTACCTGTCAATTATCCACCCTAAATTCTTTCACCTCCCCCCTGTTGACACCTCTGAAATACATGGTTATGAAATTCATCCTCTGTTATCTGTCAACGACCCAGATAACAGCACTGCCTGAGCTCCACGCTCCCTTCAGCATCTCAAGAACTCATCCTTACCCAGGCAGAGCTGTTTCCCAAACTCCAATCCGATGCTATCAGGGGCTATGTTTAGATCACACATCAGGGCCTCATCAGACACCGTCCCAAGGAGCATCCACCAGGGCCCGAGCCTACTTTGCTGCCTCCAATTTAGCTTGTTAACCATTCCCAAAAATGAGTATATTTTAATTACTGTTTTCTGAGAATTGGGATTATTTTCCTTCTAAATATATTCGTCTGATTATCTCCAGGATGAAATTCATTTGGTTAATTACCATCTTTTTAATTTGTTTAAGACTGTGTTTCTGTTTCCTGTGCTGTAACACCTCCCTGCCAGCTCTGCCTGCATGTATTCAGTGTCTGACAGATTCCCACCTCAGGGAACAAACAGAAGGTTTCCATAAAAAACATGCAGTGCCCCGAGCCTTGCAGGCAGCCTGTGATCCCACCTGAAATCCAGGGGAAGGGAGAAGCAGCACTCAAACGTGGGCCCCTCTCAGCCTCCAATTCCACTTCCAAACCATGCACTCCATCCAAGCCCTCCCAGCAGACACCCCCTTATGTAACATCTCATTCATCTGCCAAACCCCAGCAGTTTTGTACCTGGATTATTCTATTGTCATCTTATTACTGCCCCAAACCAGCAACAGACAAATTCCAATTTCATTACCAAGATCTCAGTTCCAGTCACTGACGTATTTACTGGAAGAACCCAAATGTAATTTTATTTCCAGTTTCCTAGACTGTCCCAGTAATAAAAAATAAAATCTTCTATGGGTAATGCAAATGAGACCAATGGAGACATTAGGGGAAATTTCAGATATTCTTAAACCAATAGAAGCACCACCCAAAGGGAAAGGTCATGGCACCTAATTAAATTATATACATGGACTTGAACTGCAGGAACACCAGGAGAGCATCCAAAAGCTTGGGAAAAGATGTTTACATGGAGAACACTGCCTGTCCCAGCTGGGTGGACATGGACATTCCTCTCCCCATGACCTCAGCCAGGCTGATTCCCTTCTCACTTTGCAGGGATTTTGCACAGCAGCTCAGGAGGCTCTCCCAGGGCTGCCTTGAGTCCATGGCCGTGCCCCAGCACAGCCCCTGGGCCACCCCAGCCTCAGCTGCACCCACGTTTCTTTTCCATGCCAACATATTTCCATCTTACTCAGAAAGCTGTTTGTCCCTTAATTGGGCACATTTTCCAACCAGCTTTGTTGTTCTGCAAATTATGGGCTATAAAGAATTAATGGTGGAATATAAATCAATTTAGTTCACTGAGAGAGTGTGTGTTTTATGTGGTAGAGGTTTTCAAAGAAAAGTAATTAGTTGATTTGGCATTTTAATCTTCAGAAAAATAAAGAAGCTATTTTTCTCCTAAGAGGATGTGTTTGAACACATAAACATATGCTTCTTTTTCTGAAACTATATTAAGAAATATTATTTATTGGTTAGATGTGGCTGATAGCTATTTCTATTGTCTCAGGAAGATTCTCTGTGATAAAGATTTCACTACAGGAACTGCATTTCACATTCCAAAATGCCTGACTAGATGCTTTAAAAAAAAAAGCCAGAGAGGTCCAGGAGGTTCGCTTCTCTCGCAGGTATGTGCCTTGCCCAGTGTGAAAAACGAGCTTCACTCTGTTGGTAAAATTTAAAAGGTTTGATAAGGGGTTTAATAAAAAGGACAATAGGAGACAGAACACCAGGAATGTCCTTTTCTTCCCCAGGTGGTCTCTTCTAGCGACTGTTTCGTGGCGATTCCATGAGCACAGGGCTGCCCTGTCCCAGCAGCTCGTCCCTCCATGGCTGCACAGGGAATGTCCATGTGGCCCCTTCCAGAAGCAGCAAACAGGAACACAAACAGGGACACAAAACCCCTCTGTGGTGCCTGTGTGTGTGCGAGGAGCAGCCTATCCTGCTCTGCCCCGGAGAGCCCGAGGAGCTCAGGCAGAGCCCGGGATGATGGAGAGCAGCAGCCACCTCCCGGGGACTATTGCATAAGATTCCTCTGCTTTGCAGTTCGCTCCCTCCCCGGCTGCAGCTCGAGTGGCTGAAGCCAAAGGGCTGCTTTGTGCTTTGGGAGAGAATAAGCCTGTCCCACTGGTGAGTCTCAGCTGCCCTTGCCCTGTCTGTGCCACACAAAAAAAGGATTCCACCTTCCTCCCTTTGCTGAATTTCCCACATTAACACCCTGGGTGTGTTCAGCAGGGCCGAAGTGAAGCCAGCCAGCCACGCATCTGAGTTTGCTTTCCCCCTGCTCCCCCATAACAACTCATTTAACAGCAGCACAGCAATTAGAAAATCGATATTCCATTCAGACATGACTGTTTTGGCTGCAGCATTGCTTAAGGAACATCTCTCGAAGCCTCCTCTTTGCCTTTGGACAAAGGATAAGGCAGGAAGGACACTCCGGTGTTGGGAGATCTGATTGATTTAAGATGATTTCTCTTAAAGCCCACACGGCATTTGCAGACTGTTTCAGGTACAGGCACTGTGGAGATGACATTCTCCTAATAAGCAGCTCTGTGCCAGGAGTGTGAGTATAAATACAGCTGCAGAGAAATGCAAGCTTGCTTTCTTGTTTAATATCACACCACCCACCTGAATAAAACAGAGCCTGACACATGTCATAAGGAATTACTGGAAGAATGCAAGGCCCTTAGGCACCAGAGCCCCATTTGTATTCCAGTCGTATTAACCAAAAATAAAATAAATAAGTAACAATCACATCTTTGCCATGAAAGGATTTTCCAGCCATTCAAGCACTTACTACGATGCTGCTACACACTCCCGTGCTGGAAGTGCAAGGGCAGCAAGGGGAGGGAAACAGAGACAAAGCAAAGAGCAGAAATCACAACAGAGGAATTAGTGAGACTTGCTGCTTTGGAGCTCATGCTGCAAGGCTCAGCCTGGCCCAGCTCAGCCTGCCCGGCCCCGCAGTCTTCCCCGAATTCTATTATTAGTGTCAGTGATTATTCTAGCAGGATTCAGAACCCTGCCCATCTGCAGAGCCCAGGGTGGGAGCAGCCTGCTTTGTTTTCGTGTTATTTAAAATAAGAACCGTAATTGCCAATTGTTGTGGTGGAAAACCACTCCCTTATGGAGACAGGCCCGATGGAAAGCACTGTGTGAGCTCCACCTTTCCGAGCCACCAGAGAGAGTGGGAAAGCAAAAATTCCCCAAACTCTGAGCAAACCCACCCACCTTCCCCAGAAAAGTGAAAATCAGATACATGGTTACTAAATTAAGTAGCAGGAACTCCTTCTGCAGGGAACACGAGTGCTGAAAGCCGTCCAACACAGGCTTCCCGAGTCCATCCCACATAGCAATCCCTGGTTTGTTTGCCTGTGTGTGTGCTGTTGTGTAAGCCATAATTATGCAATCTCACAGTTTAGCACTGAGGACATTCCCAGCTTGTTCCAGCTCAGCAGCAGCTCATGGCCATAACAGAAAAAGCAAGACTTTTTCCACAAATTTATTGACATGGAATAATGTGACCTCTTGTAGCATGGAAAAGGCAGTGCAAAGATGAGCTCTGGGAAAAGCAGCCACTGCTGGCCGACATCACCAGCAGTGGGCTTCTAGTTAATGCAAAATGAAGCCAAGCACGGCAGGGGCATGTGGAACCTTTAAAGTGGCCCATGACGAGGTTTCTGTAAATTGGATGCCCTGACACAGCAAAGTGGGAGCTCTGTGACCTCAGGAGCAGCACAACAAACAGCTACACAGAGAGAATGCACTGAGAGAAAACATTCCCCAGTGCACTTTTTGATGACAAAACAGCCCATCCCCAGTCATCATTACAAACTGCTGCATTTGATGACTTTTTTTCCATTAGGTCATTAGTCACCCAAGTAATTTTTCAACAAAAAAAATGAAGATTTCTCAGTAGATTGTTCAGGTGAGACAAAATGAGTCTGATTTTGAAGATTCCCAAATAGTTGTAAATAATGGCCAGATACCAGGAATAGCTGTAATCATTGTTTCAAACTATTTCATCTCCAGAGGTATCCAATGGGTTTTGAAGATCTCTTTATGTTATCTCAATTTTAGAGCTGAACACAGCTAGGAGGAAACACTTTCTCCAGTGTATTGTACTGACACCCAAGTGTTGTTCTTTATGTACCAAACACCAGGAGCACAAATCAAATTTAATCCTGTGCTCTTTATGCACTGACATTTATGGAAAGAAAAATGTGTCAGAGGAAGAAAAGTGTCCACAAAACTATTGAGGGCTGAGTGATGCTTTCTCAGCTTATCGGTGACGGGGGCTGTGGTTTCAACACATCACACAGCAGGAAATCAAAGTGCCAGGATGGAGGTGATAGAGCACAGCCTCTGCTGAGAGCACTGACACTGCTCCAGCCTGGCACTTACTGCAGGACCCAGAACACCATGGGCTGATTTGGAACAAAGTAGGACAACGGGCTGGGAGAAATGAGGGGCTGTGAATTAGCACAGAATCCCAGACTGCTTTGGGTTGGGAGGGATCTGAAAGATCATCCAATGCCACCCCTGCCATGGGCAGGGACACCTTCCCCAGTCCCAGGGTGCTCCAAGCCCCTCCAACCTGGCCTTGGACACTGCCAGGGATCCAGGGGAAACCTGTGCCAGGGCCACACCACCCTCAGAGGGAAGGATTCCCTCCCAACATCCCATCTAACCCTGTGGTCTGTCAGTTTGAAGCCATTTCCCCTTGTTCTATCACTATAAACCCTTGTAAAAATCCCCCTCTTAAATGTTTAAGGGAACTCGATACTTCCAAAACCCTCAGATTTACAATTGGACTGCTGGAATTATTTAGGTCAAGTCATGCTTTGCATGTTAATTTGAAAAAATAATCAAATCTAACGTGCGTTTCAGAACGCCAATGCCAGGACAACCAGCCCAGGAAATTATTGATGAGCTTTCAGACAGGACTGAAGCAATTAAGAGTCACTTTTGGTTGCCTGAAAGCAGCTTGGTGACCTGAGTCCAGCTCTGAGGCAGAGAGAGGAGATCCCTGAGCTGTCCTTCAGGGCCACATTCACACACAGGATGTTTTTTTTTTCCATTTCTAAAAGTTGTAATTGGAAAATGTCACCATTCATTGCCGAGGTTCCCGGGATGCAGCAACTCTCATTACACCTAAGCCTTCTCAGCACAAAGTAGCCACTGATAACCTGGATGGATTTGCTGCAGCTGCTGTTCCAGAGGCTGCACTCGTGTTCCGTGGGGGGATTCCCATCATTATTGGCTCAGTTATTTTATATCTCGTTCCTCTGTGTAATGCTGACTCCAGATCCCTTCATTTTAACAAAAGGATGTGTTCCTCTGACACGAGCAGGGATGAGGAGTCCCAGGGATGGAAAGGGATGCAGGAGGAAAGGCAGCAGGTCATGGTTTTCCCTAGGCTGAGGGCACAGGAGCCTCTGTCCCTAAGGAAACCCTGGAGCCTCTGTCCCTAAGGATTCCCTGGAACCTCTGTCCCTAAGGAAACTCTGGAGCCTCTGTCCCTAAGGATTTCCTGGAGCCTCTGTCCCTAAGGAAGCCCCTGGAGCCTCTGTACCCATGGGAGCCCCGGAGCCTCTGTACCCATGGGAGCCCCGGAGCCTCTGTCCCTGCTGCTCCCAGATGCCCAGAACAGACCTGCCAGTGCTTTCAAGGCAAGCAGGTGTAGAAAAGAAGTTTCTTCCAACAACATTATACTATACACTAGCAAATACACTAGCAAATACACTAGGGAATGCCTCAAAGTGATAAAAACCATGGAAAACAATTCAAGAGGAGTGTCTTTAGCTGCAAAAGACAAGGAGACTTGACAGGACAAATTATCAGCAAATAATGCATGGTAAAATCAGGAATGAATTGCCTGTTTCTATTTACTGTCTTTTCTAAAATGGCCAACGAACAGATAATAAAGATGAAAGATAATGGACTTTAGTAGATTAAAAACTGTCAGTGCAATAAATTATGTATCAGACAGTGTCTGTGGAACTCATTGACACGAGATGTAATTGAGACCAAAAACTTCACACCACTCAAACAGGATTATTGTTATTTTTTAAGACAATTAAACTTTTTCTAACATTCAGAAGAGAGAACAAAGCTCTTGAGTCAGGGAATAACAGGGAGCTGGCCCTGGCTCCTGGGCCACCCCTTGGACGTGCTGGAGTCCCTCTCTCTGTTCCTCCCTCCCCTGCTATGGTGTAACTGAGGGTGTGTGGAGGCTCTGCTGCTGTGTGAGAGGTTGGGACTGCGATTAATGAAGTGAGGGAGAGCCTCAACATGAGTGACTTTATCTAATGAGGGTGAGACACCCCAGCTGGGCTGGAACAGAGAGAGAGCTGCAGATATAAAGGCATCAAGGCAAACTTCTCTCAAGTGTGTGTCAGAGCAGGTACAAGAGGGCCGTGATAATGAAAAAAAAAGACAAATAATTCTTTGCCCTTTTCTTGCAGGCTTCACTCAAGGACTGGAATTGCTCTATGAATACATATCACAGAGCTGCCAGCAGACTTGGGAGGCAGCAGTGTTATACAAAGAGCATAAGCCATGCTTAAGAGATGAGAGTTAAAAAAGAATCCAATGCTGCAGTCAGCTGATGAATTTTCCTATCTTATATCTTCTGCTAGAACATGTTTAAACAGAATCAAAATTATTGCCCGCTCTGTAGGGCTCAAATGCCCGTGTAAATGAAGCTGGGAGTAACTAGTTAGAGGAAGAAGGATTGAGGAGATTAATGTGAGCTACGCTCACTTCCCTAGATGGCTCAGAGAGCTTATAACAGAATTGGGATGCTGGAAAGCAATTAAAAGAACTAACTTAAATAAATCTCCAGTGCTGAAGGTTTGCCAGCATATACCTCTAAATTCTCCTCTGATGCAACCAGGCCCCTTCCTCCAGGGATGTTCTAACAAGCTCTCAGACATCAGGATAATTATTGCAAAGTGTGACCCAGACTGTGGTTACTGGTATAATCAAAAAAACCCTCGAGGTTTCAAAATTAGACACAGTCTCACCGGGGGAGCAGAGTTTCCAACCCCTGGTAACAGTGTTGTAATGACTGAACTTCCAATTACACTGTCTGTGAGGGGGACAGCCCCGGTGGCTGGGGGTGATGTGGGGGCTCTGGGGCTGCTCACCCAGATGGGTTTTCCTTCCCCCAGAGAGAATTCCTGGCAAGGAGCACACTCCAGGAGTAGCAAGGGGAGATGAGAGAGAAGGGCTCACAGAATCACAGAATACCTGAGCTGGAGGGGACCCACCAGGATCATCCAGTCCAGCTCCTGGCCCTGCACAGGCACCCCAACAATCCCACCCTATGCCTGGGAGTGGTGTCCAAACATTCCTGGAGCTCTGGTAGCCTCGGAGCTGTGCCCATTCCTGTGGGAGCCTGGGCAGTGCCCAGCACCCTCTGGGAGAAGAACCTTTCCCTGATATCCAACCTAAATCTTCCCTGAGCTTCATGCCATTCCCTCAGGACGTAGAGAGACAACATGGAAATGCTGTTCTCGTGAGAGCAGGATATGGCTGGCGAAGTCTGCTCCAGCAGACCAAGCACTGCTGTTCCCTCACACCATTTTCTCAGCAGAACATGTTCCTCTGATATTTCAACTTCTCCAACTGAGTGTTTGATCCCTTTGGGAAGCTTAGGACTGTAGTGGATTTGCTGGTTTCTGGGAACTTCCACTGCTGGGATGTAAATGCTTGCTTGGATCTAACACGCAATCTCCAATTTAAGCAAACGGAGCGAGGGAAGAAATGAAATACTAATTGCAATCCAAATTGCTCCATCTTCCATCCACCCCCTGCCAACCCTGCTCCCTAATCCATAAGGTCTGAGTGATGATCAGTGAATAATTAATTCGGGGGAGCTGGAGAGGGTTCCTGCAGAGAGCCTCTGCGGGTGCAATATCCCGCTCAGGAAAGGCACCAGGAGCATCCGGCAGAGCCTCAGGGTGCCCAGCACCCTCCAAGGCACCCCGTGCACGTGGCCCTGTGTCACTCACTAATTACACCTTGTTGGACAAGCCCTGTGCTCACCCACATGGACCCTGCACAAACAGCACACGCTGCCACCTTCCCTGGGAGCGCTGGGGAAGGGTAGGAGATGCCACAATCCAGGGAAATCATGGACACTGCCATGTCATGATTAAAACTCTTCACATCCTGGTGGCACTTGGCCTTGCCTGGTGCTCTAGAGGATTATGCCCAGGCAGAGGATAAACACCAGACTCCAACATGAGCAATAGCAGCCCTGAGCCCTTCATTCCAATCCTCAGAAGGGAGGCACTGGTAAAAACTCTGCTCTCACCGAAAGAATTTAACGTATAAATCCTCTCTCTCTCTCTCTCTCTCTCTCTCCCTCCCTCCCCGTGTATTCCCATCATCTAAAGTGCTACTATATAGCAACAAACACATCCCTAATGGAACAAATCTCCCCACACAGCCAGGACAGCAAAATATTAATAATTCAAGGTACATAGAGGCGAGTTATGTAAATTATTTGGGATATGCCACGGGCTCGCCCTGCACTGGGATTCCTACGGGGAGGCAGTGCTGGGGCTGGGATGGGGATGGGTAATCCCCCCTGCAGTGGGGGAGGCAGGGTACAGGGCCAGCCTAATCCCACAGACATCTGTAAACGTGAGCAAAGGGCACAGCCTGACTGAGCAGCTCTGGCTCTCTAATTCCTACTACATTTCCATCATTTGGGATGAGGGAATGCTGCCCTCCTGCACATTATCAATCACAAGGCATGCCAAAGCCCTTTCTCATATAATTACTTATATAACACACATGGATTAAAGCTAAATTCATATTTCTGGCTTTAATTCAAATCAGTTCAGTATTTTTAAACAAATTACATTTTAATTCCATCTAAAATGCATTGGTTTAATTCAATTAAAATCAGTTCTTGGTTTTTTTTTCATTACACCTGGCCTGAATTGTGTGGAAGAGAACCTAAGTGAGACATTCTGTGGTTGTACTGAAAATTTGAATTGTAAACACTGCCAACCAGATAAGCAAGATCATAATATCACTATCATAAGATATCCACAGGTGAACAAACTACTTGAATTCTTGCCAATAACCATCTCAGAGGCTCTACATCCTAAAGTTTTATTAAAGAACGTGGTAAAGAGGAAGTGTATTTTTTTCCCCAATCTGGTTTTTCCTTCCCTCCCAGCTGATGGATGAACTTGACAGAGTTATTTGGGATAGAAGTCTCTCAGTATCTATCGTAAACAGATGATAATTAAAAAGAGAAGAGTCTAGAAGGAACAGAAAGCATCCTCTGGTTGAAAAGCTGCAGCGATGGCATTTTCTTTCTCTTTTTTTCCTTTGAGGTTATTGACATGAAGAGTAATGCTAATGTAATTGCACTGAGATTCATGCACATGAAAACCTCACCAGGGCAAAGTCAGAATAAATGGTCTGTTTGGAAACAAAACCTTGATGGAAGGAGTAGCAGTATCTGTCTTCAACCTGAAGAGTATCGAGACCCCACGGGCCACGATGCAGCGGAACTGTCACCCTGGCTCAGTCTGTGCTCGAGGGACACGAGCAGAGATCTCTGTCTGTCCCCCTGAGGTGAGCACTGCTGCACCACCACATCCCAGCTGCCAGGCAGTGACCACACAGGTCAATAACGTGAATTCAGACTGGGAGAGCAGCGAAATGAAAGCAAGCATCCTTGTATCCATTAATCAACGTGATCCTCGGCCACGGAGACAATGCCTCGCGATTGTGGGCATTTCCCAAACATCCCTCACGCGCTAACCATCTGCAGCTGGAATACAAAGCTTTGATTACAAACGTCAAAAAGATAGAGCAGAAAATTAACTTCTCCTTATTTACTAGGTTTGGAGAAATGTGCCTTCACGCTACACTAATTCAGTGCCCTCAGTATGAAAACTCCCCATTACGATGTCTCGTCAAATTAGAGCCGACGATCCAACGATGTCATCTCTCTCCTCACACAACGCTCTATTTTGTAATTAAGCAGGACAGGGAAACAATGGCTTTGCGTATAGAGAAAAGGTCAGGGATGCAAAACATATTTTTGCAAGCTAATTGTAAGATGCATGAAGCCAATTATCCCAGCAGAGCTGCATATGCCGAAGCAGGAAGGATTTTCTAATTCTGCTCCGTGACGCCGAGTCGAGGCAACGCGCCGGCTGCACCCCGTGGGGCACGGGGCTGGGGGGAACCAGCCACTGCAGGACTGGGAAACAGCCTGGGAAAATTCTGCCATGATTCTATGATTCTACAAAAATCATTCCAGCTTCTTAGCCCTTCCCTTGACATTTAATATGACTTGAAGAATCACCAGGAGTTCATACAGTCTTTACTGACAGGTATTAGGGGTGACCCCCCTGGTCAATTATGGGTTGGTTTGAATGTGGAGGATAAAGGGAAGTGTTTCTGTATTCCTTTGAGAACGGGGAATACATTTACCTCAAGCAGCCTCTGGTACAAGTTCACAGGTATCTGCAAAAGCCAAATTAACTGGAGGAACAGTGGAGACTTAGCTGCTGCCTTGGGAGAAGCTGAAAGGCCCCACGTTGCTTCCAATCCATCTCCGTCCCTCTTGGAGTTTTAAATTATGATTTTTGTTTCTTTCAATGCCTCCCAAAAAAACCTTTCAAAATGCTCTCTTTCCATTAACAACATTCTCCTTTTAAAAACGTCTAAACTTCCTAATAGCTCAAGAAGAAGATGAGGAACATCACAGTTTATGGACAGAAATGGTAATTTCTTCCTGCATCTCTCTTTCAAAGCAGCTCCCTGTGATTTTACTCCAGCCTCTTAACACAGCCATTAATTAGAGATCAGTAATTAACTTTCTGGTTCAAGAAATATTTTGCAAAGGAACCCCATTAAAAGGCTGATTTGCATATTCCAGGACAAAGCAGCCTTGGTATAAATGCAGGTACTGCATAAGGCCAGTCTCAATTCTGAGACTGTCCTTGAATCTTGATTTTCTGCCGAAATCTGTTCCCTGATGTGGGGGGAGTGGGGCCAGGCATCACCCACAGAATGAGTGACATGGGTCCTGCTGGATGCTTCTGGCTGTGCAAGATGTTTTATTCTGCATTTCAGTCCCTGCTGGTGGGGCTGGATGGTTCCCTACACAACTGCATGGTGTTTCCTCCTCACAATCCCTTCCTTAGAGCCTGTCTGTGCTGTGGTGTCAGCGCCGCCCTTCAGGGGGTCCCCACTGCTGGAGGTTTTCCCACTCAGCTTCCCTGGATGATGCCATTTAAGCAGGAGCCAGAAGAGGAAGCAGCTCTCCAGCACTTGTTCACACAGATCTGAAAGCCCTCCGTGCATTCTGGGGTCTGCCAGTGTCCTACTTCTGCAGGATGAGTCATTTCTCTTTCCAATTCCAGAGGAAATAGAGCAACTTCTTCATCCTTTGCCATGCAGCACTCACCAGATTCTCATCAAACTTAACCAATTTCATCATGCTTAAAAATATTTGGTACATCAGGTTTGTTGGGAATAAACAAGTGGTAATTAGATTGCCAAGAAGTCCCAAAGGAAGTTTGCTGCAGGAGCACAGGCATTCTTCAGTTTCTGATGCATCAAAGTAATTTTTGTGCACATGGAAAGCCCCTACAACAGACAGCATGGGCACCACAGCAGGAATTAAACATGCTGCAGAACATGACTTGTACAATTCCTCTTCCCTCTGGGGGTTAGAAGCGAAAATTTTGGATGGGCTAAAGACAAAAAGCAGTTTAAAGAGGAAGTCTCAGTAGTGCAAGTTGCTGCTGTTATTAATGCAGGGCTGTACCCCTTCCAAGGCTGAGGCTCATTTAACAATCAACCATATGCTCGGGCTTTTGTAGTGCCAATAAAAGCTTAAATAGAATGCTATCTCCTGGAATTATAAAAAAAACAACCAACAACCAAACAACAACCTTGCAAAATGATCAGGAATGTTGGTAATCCAGAGTTCCTCAGCATTAAATGGATTCTAGGTGCACTGAGGAAAAGTGTCCCCAGCAACGATCAGGGATTACATTACCATTTCCCACCAAATTGTGCCAATCTGAATTTGTCTCACACAGGGATATTGTGACCCTGCCCTCTCAGTGCTGGTGTAAAATCACCTTTGCCACCACAAGAAAACAATCAGCAATGCATCCCCACCTGTAATTAACAACTGCAGCAGAACAACCTTCTCTCCCTTCTCTGGCTCTACTCCCTGCGCTCCATGTCCAACCCAGAAATTTTCTCCATCACAAATTTTGTAGGAGAAATGTGAGTCCAATTAAGAAAAATCCATCTGCCAAATGCTCGGTCTGTGGCTGATTCCAGAGGCCACTACAAAGCCAAGCATTCAGCGCTCCATGATAAAAACTTAGTGAGCTGCTATAATAAATCAGGAGGCAGGAGACATTGTTAGCAAAAAGCCACTTTTTGGAACCCTTTTTAGCTCTAACAAGCAATATGACCAGCCAGCAAATTGAAAGGAACACTCATTCCACAATCCTCCTTTAGATCTCATATTTACATACTCTGATTGTACCAGACTAATGCATCTCTCATACAGAAGGTGAGTTACACTTTGATTTTGCTTCTTTTAGTCACCATCAATAACTGTATTACTGTCACTGTAACAGCAAAAAAACCAGTATGCATAAGACTGGCAAAATTTGGCCAATTTTACCCATGTGAACCCTGCAGTCATTTGGTGAAATATATTTGTTTATATTCTCTGCCCCATACACAAGCCACATCCATGTCATTATCTGTCTGAACATGCATGTGCACAGTTCATGTACTTCATATATTCATCTGCAGGATAAACAGAACATGCAAGGAAAGGAAAACTAAAGGAAATAAGAGGCAGGAACAGTCCCAATTTAGATACAAAGAAGCCAAGTAACAGAAGCATTTAGGATCTACTGTAGCTCAATATTTCAGCCTGGAGTGTTTTGACTGCATTTTCTGCACTATTCATTTTTGCCAAGGCATTCCCACAGAAATTGGCCCGTGCTCCAGAACAGAACACGGTGACTTCCACGAGCAGAGGAGTGGCTCCTGAACAATCAGCTTCGATACAAGATGGAGTCAAGAATCAAATATTTAACAGGCGAATATTCCAACAGCAAATGCTTCTGTGAAACAGTTCTTGGATCACAAGCAAGACAAGCACAGCAGAAAATGCACGAGAATGATCCGAAAGACCTGAGCTCTTTCATATGCATTGTGCACATACAATGGGATGGGAATGTTCAGGAAGATAAAATTATCTTCTGTAACCAAAGCCTCGCTGCACGACTGAGAGGCCCAGCTGCTGCTTTGCTTTCACCTCTCTGAGAGTAGAAGTCCCTAAGGCCAAGCTCTCCTGCAGAGGACTCCTGCTCACCTGACAGATCTGACACTGTGATGGCAGCGAGGGACTAAGAGCCTGCTGTCAAAAGCCACTGAGCCTCAGTGTCCTGCAGCTCAGGCTCGTCTGTGTATCACAGAGGAAGTGCATTTTTGAGTGACGCCTGCCTAATAGGAGGTCTAATCTCAGGTATCATGAAGGTATCATTCATTCTCAGTTCCTTATACTCCTACGAGCAAATCCTTGGTTATTCGAGGCTGCCAAGTGCCACCTCTCCTCTAAGCCACCCTTTGAGCTCTACATTGCAAATGCACTACAGCATTCCCCGAGTCTCTTTAAGAAGAAGTTGCATCTGGCTCTCTGGAAGCCCAGCCAGCTCCGGGGCTCTTGTGCTGGGAGGGCAGGGAAATTACAAGGCTTAATTTGGGAAAATGACTCTGGCTGCAGGGCTGGCCAGAACAGTTAATTCCCATGTCCTATCCTGCCAAGTCACAGAACGAAACAAAACTCATTCAGGTAGAAAGGAAACATTGCCTAATCTGCCTGTTCTTCGAGCAGAGCAGCAGCACCGCAGGCACATTCCCGGGCACCCGGCTCTGCTCGCTTCCCTCTGGAACACAGTGCCCTACCTCGAGCGTTTGGGAAAACTGCACTACGGGAATGAAATCAACTCTGTCTGCCCAGATAGTAATCCCTGAAATCTTACTCGGCACTAACCAGCACAATCACTTCACTTGCAAACCAGAAAGAAAAAGCTTAGGAGGCTGAAATAGGTCAGGAAAGGCAAAATCCAGATTTGCAATTGTTATTTGTGGGCTTCAAAAGCTCACGGCCCCTCCAATGAATCAGTACAGCTAAAACAAAGTAAGTTGTCATTGCTTTTCGAAGTGAAGCATTTACTCAATGGGTTCTCATGTACCATCCTGAGGTATTCAACTGCCTCTGCTCCAAACTGGTTACATCAGGGTATGTCCAGCCTGGCAGAATTTTCAGACACAGACTTTTCCTGGCACTTCAATATTTCTGTCACTCCCCCAAACGATTTGTGTAAGGCTGAAAGACCTTCCTTTTGGAAGCAAACCACTGGTTTGTTTCTGTGGTTGGTAAAGGAATATGCTGTCCCCAACCATGACCTTGATCTGCATGTGAATTTCCACATGAATTTACCTCGAACGGTGCCTGTCTGATGCTCACACTGACATAAATCTACACGTACATAAATACACACAAATCCACTGAAGAGCTGCTCTACTTTCTAACCAGCTGAAGAATAAACCCAAGACCTCATTTCTCTTTTATTTTACTTGCAGTTTGCACCAATACTGCCCATCCCACGTGAAATGCTTTATCAGATCCATCTGCACATTCGCTGCAACACACCCCTCCTGGACCGAGCTCCTGTCATGGCTCAGACAGAAGCAGCAGCTCCGGCCACACGCCGAGGCTCCATCTCCGTGTAATGACGGCAGCCAACGGCGGGATGGAGACGGATGTGTGCGAGGGGGAGACGCGGATCTGGGGAGATTGTGGTTGTTTTTGTTCACGGTATTGTTCCTACCGTGTGTAACCCAGTTGTGATCGGTGCAGTCCGGTGTGGGAGCATCCCTCCCTCCCTCCCTCCCTCACCTGCATCAGTCGGCTCTGGCTGCTGCATCTCTCTGCTATTTTTATGCTGGTGCATCAACTTAGGATTTATTGGGGAAGAGAGAGCAGAGCAGTCAGGCTTCTCGGCACCTGGAATTTAACCTGAAAAAGGAAGGCTTGCACCGTATCCTCAGCAACAAATTAAAACTGCCCCTCTTGCAATTAACCAAGTCTACTTCTATCAGAGATGCAGCCCTCGCTCTGAATAAGATAAGCAAGATCTTAACAAGAGCAGGAAAAATCAATATCCTCCTTCTCTCTCCCACACCCTCCGCGAAACGTCCCCTTACCTTTCATGGTCCACACTCCTGAAGCCAGGTAAAATGTGCCGGAAGCTGCTGTTCCTATCGAGCTTCGGTTGGCTCTTTGTCCTTTTGATGGAGCCTTTAAGCCGACGGCTGAGGAACCCCTGTGGGGTGAGACAAGAATACTAAATTACAAGGCAGAGGGGAGCGGGGAGCGGGGAGCGGGAGCGGAGCCGCCCGTGCAGCCGGGCACAGCGTCCTCGGCAGCTCCCGCATGAGCGGCGCTGGCAGCGCCTGGCGTCAGCCAACATCTGCTCCCGGCGCTCCCAGGCCGGGGCTGCGGCGCGCGAGACTCCCCGAAGCCTCCGTTGCCCTGGCAACCATCGGCTCCCATAAAAATCCCGTCTGAAAGACAAGACTGGCACATCGCAGCTCCTGACGGGAGCAGGGGCTGGCTCCGGCCGCCCCAGCCCAGACGCCACCCACGCCGAGCCGCCGGCACACGGGAGAGCTCCGATACCTGCTCGAAACCCCCCACACTGGCGGCCATGGCCGGCACGGCCGGGCTCAGGGCTTTCGGCTCCACGGATGGAGCTCCATCGAGCTCGTCCGAACACCGCCTGCGGGCTCGGGGCTACAGGCACCACCTTAGAGAAGAAAGAGACCTCGGCTCGTTCCTTCTCCGCCGAGCCTCCTCCCTCACGGAACATAAGTCACGGCTCCGGGAGAGCTCCACGGCAAAGCCAGCACTAAACGTTTTAATAGCAAAGCCTCTAATGTGTTATTTGCTTATTGTTAGGAGTTAATGTTCTACATAATCTGAACATTACATTTAATCTCTCCGCTAAATAAGGCAATAAAAGTGTAATACTACTGTGCTGGCCGGCATCTACACTGCATGAGAATGGTCCGAGAGGGTCAAGCACTTTGGCCAGAAAAAGTGGCGGGGGGCATTTTAAAGAAAAATCTAGATTCTGGGGTGAAGCCTGAAGGCATGTTCCTTTTATGGACCATCACGCTAAAGAAATAGATCACCTGCACATAAACAACTCAGCGATGCCCGCAGAACCTGAGGTTCTGCACACGCCGCCTCCCTTCCCCAGCCCCAGGGAAGGGGGAAGATATGCACGGATCAGGCACAGATTGTGACATGCGTAAGGAAGGAAACGTGAGAGCAGCAGAGCATCCCAGCCATGCCCACAGCGCACCCCCTGCTCCTGGCAGGAGCCTCAGGAGTTTCTCCACTCAACATACAGGAAGGGATCCTTAGCAGCTCCCTTTCAGAAATTAATACCTTTAATATGTCTTGCAGGGAGATAATCACAGTCTAACTTCTATGTAGCCTGTCATTTGTTCATGCCATTTAAACACTCCTTCCCCACCTCGGATATTCATGGCTCACATTATGTCTTTCTCAAGCTGCAAAAATCTCCGCGGGCACTCTGTGTGGCTCTAGTTACGTGACTCCTGTTCCTAAGTGCCCCAAGAATTTCAAACATCTAGATAACCAAAGGTGTTTCACATTTATTAAGTGCCACTTTACTTACAAACGAGGTATGTAACATGCATCATGTGAACTGAATATTTCTCTGGGAGCTATTTGCATGACTGAAATAGCAGGAGGTATAAAACACAGGCCATCGCATTGTACACTTTGTCATCCTGCACAAAGCAGTGTGTGAGATAACAAAGGCCTTTTCAAAAGGGTTTTGTCCCTGAGAAATACCTTTAGAGAATTTTATAGTATAGAGAAACATGGCTGTGAAAAGCAAATTTGAGGATCTGCATTATCTAGAGCATTGTTAAGGTACTTCCCTCAGTACTCAGACCTTAGCCAGCCTCCTACTCATCCTACTGACGTGGTATCAGCCCCTGTACTCATCATATCAACTCAGTATCAGCCCCATACTCATCATATCAATTCAGTATCAGCCCCGTACTCATCGTATCAGATCAGTATCAGCCTCACACTCACCATCCCAACTCACTATCAGCCTCACACTCACCATATCAACTCTCCATGCTCTTGTTTCCTCTGGCTGGACCAGGCTCTCGTTGCCTGCTATGGACACTGGCCAGTATTTGCTGTGAGGGGAAAGCACCTGATGTTGCCCTAAACTCCTCTGGTGAGAAGGTTTTGGCCCAGGAGTGAGAGGTTGGAGTTCCTTAATCCCTGCCAGCCCACCCACAAATATGGCCTCATTTTATCAAGCCACTTCTTCAGTCCAGGAATAGCTTTGAACTCTGGACAGGGAACAGATAAGGAAAAACCCAAATGCCTTCTGCAGCCAATGGTGACATTTTTCTTCCTCCATCGTGTATTCCACATCTCCACAACTGTTCCATGATCCATGCAGGATTTAGAAATTAGAATTTAGGGTTGCAGCAAGACATTACTTTCCTTCTGTTTCCCATTGTTTTTACATTTGTTGCCACCAGAAGGAGATCACACTGAGCCATTTTCTGTTTTCATTGCCAGCTTCCTTGGGAGAATGAGATGTCAGAGATTTTAATGCTGATAAATTATGCTGCTATAGTGATACTTTGCACCTCCATAGTGCACACCAGAGATCAGAAAGTCTAATGTGTGAATTAATACCTCCTGTAATTTTTAGATGGGGTAAGAAAAAAAGACAGAAATTTGTCTGTGAAAATACAAGAGAAAGATTCTGACCTGGGGTGTGACCGCCGAGCTTTCCTAGTGAGATCATAAGGACATGATCCATTTCTTCTTCATTTATGACTTTAAACAACATTTGATTCTGATCTCCAGACAAACAAGGCTAATCCCACCCTCTGAGCATTGCCTGCTCCTCTAGCTGAGCTGCATTCTTGTCAGTTCCAGCAATTAAAGCACTGCCCTTTGCATGCATGTTCTTTATACACTTTTAAGTTTATACTGAGAACTGTCTAGGGCAGAATTGTGTCTTCCTGTGTGTGGGCAGCATTCACCACCAGTAAAAATATCTTAGCA
The DNA here is from genome assembly GCA_013400515.1 of Erpornis zantholeuca. Classification (NCBI taxonomy): domain Eukaryota; kingdom Metazoa; phylum Chordata; class Aves; order Passeriformes; family Timaliidae; genus Erpornis; species Erpornis zantholeuca. Next base: position 1,102,888 of record VZTN01022425.1, on the reverse strand, counting down.
AAGATTAAACTAGTCACTGAGAAAGGTTTCATTCAGAAGTTAATAGTCTCTATGAAATGACAAAAAATAGAAATCTGCAGAGGCAAAAATCCCTTCAGATAGAGGAAATAACGAAATATCCTTTACAATGGAAGCAGAGGTACCACATAAATTCATCCTTTCACAGCCTAAGGTCTGAGCAAGAGGAGATCTTTTAGGGTCTTTAGAGACAATCATTGTGGTCGAGAGTATGGCCCCATGCAGTCCATGAAGGCCCACAGAGCAATGTGGCACAGAATTCATCAGGCCTGGTGAGAAAAAGGGATGAACCATGGAATCACAGAGTGGTTTGGGTTGGGAGGACCTTTTCTTTTGCTTTTCTTGCTTTGTTTCTGCTGCTTTGCCTCTGACATCTCCAAGCCTGGAGTACAATCGCTCTAATCACAAGAGCTGACTGAAGTCAGAATAAGACACAAAGAAACGAAGGCAAAAGAAAACAAAACAAATCCTTCTGAGGAATAATCACAACCACAGCAACTTCAGCTAAAACAGGATGGCACAATTCAAAACAGCACAATTAAATCTGCTGTGATTTGGGCTATATTCTTACATTTTGACAAACCCAAAATCCAATGCCATCATCTCACTGCACACAGAGGAAGGTGGGACTCTCATTTAAATTTTTCTTCCTCATCAAATTTGGCATTTTCAATTACTCTAGAACTTGGAAATAATCTTATATTATATTACAATGTTTGAATATTTTTGGTATTATAATACTTTTAAAGCATATGTGCCAACCCATCAGCACCATATGCCTTTGAGATGCAGGAACTGCAGAATTCCACACACCCTGGGGCAACAAAAAAAAAAACAGAAAGAAGAGAGAAAAAGGGAGGGGGACAAAACTGAGCAGAGTGTTAATGACAGCAAAATCTGGAGCTCCTGTTTTATTAAACATAAAGTAATGATGCAAGTCTTGTGTCTGGAGCTGACTCCCACACCAATAATGTTCACTCACAGCAAACCCACACCATAAAGTTATAAAGGTAAAAATTCAGCACCATGGAAACACAATAGAGACAAAAATTTAAAAATGATATATCAATAAATCAGGCTGGTGCACCACGAGCAGCTTTCTTTGGAGGAGTCCTGGCAGCTCTCTGTATTCTCTAAGCCAGGAGAACAGGCAGAGGGCTGGGCAGACCTGGGGCACTGGGAGGGCACTGGGAGGGCACTGGGAGGGCACTGGGAGGGCACTGGGAGGGCACTGGGCAGACAGGAGCACAGACACAACCCTGGCTTCTGCTCTCGTCCCAAACCCACAGAGAGCAACCCCTACAAAGGCACATCACAGCAATTACTGAACAGATGGGGTTATTTTTATAGATCTGCCACATCTTTTTGTTTTGAGTTCAAGCAAATCTCAACTCCAGAGGACATGAGAGGACATCAGGAATTTTTTCACTACTCATAATAAGGAAATTGCTATAAATAAGTATTTGCTGCGAGTACAAATGTGTAATGCAGCCTTTCATCCTGGGTCTCCATGTGTTCTGCTCTGCATAAAACTGGGAGTAAATCTTTTCTACCAGACCCATCTTTATTCCAGGCTTTACAATTTTTATTTTTTATATTAAACTTAATTTAATTCTGGAATTACTTTGGGTTTTTTTCTGCTCCTGCACAGCACATGGAAATACCCTCTTATTGAAGCTCTGCTGAATGGATAATTAATATTTGTATTTGTGAAACAAGTAGAGCTGTGCCAACACTCAGCATCCTTTTATAGCCATTAATGTTCCAAACAAGTGAGTTTATCCATTTCTACAATTACCAGCATTAGTCTTAGCTTTCAAAATAAAAGAGAAACCTTTTTTTGGGGAGCATCTGATGCTGCTTGTTACTAGGTAAAGACATCTAAGTGCATATTTTTACCTTTTCTCTGTCCAACATGACTGCATTGAGCTACCCCACGAATGCAGAGCCCAAAACAACACTGAGGGTGAGCTTAGGCACCATTTGTGTCTCTCAGAAGCCCAAAAACAGAAATAATCCCCTGAGTAGTCCCTGGCACCAAAGCAGGGCAGGAAGGGAATTTCTGTACAGCACTGACCTTTATGGATCAAATATTTTTCATTTGTTCAGTGTTAGAGGCACAGGGCTGGAAGTGTCTGTAGCCCCTCAAACACTTCATCTATCATTTATTTCTGTCAGCTCTTTTGATTTGAACTTTGGAGTTCTAAGTTGCTTTGCTGTCCTGCAGCTCTGCTCGTGGCAGGTGTGATGAAGGGCTCTGTTCAGGTGAGTGAGCACAGGCCCCTACAGAATTCCCTTCCCCAAAAAGTGCATTTCCAGGATACACGAGGCCTGCACAGAGGCTGTTTTGAACTTGGGCACATGGGAAGCAAGAGAGTGGCAACCTGGGGACTGAACACCCCCAAACTTATGAGAAACCTGCAGAAACCTTAAGAAATTACAGTTTTGGAAGTTTATCAACCAACACTCCCAAATTCAGTTTACCTGGCAAGCCCCAGCTTGCTGTGATTGTGAAGGTTTGCCCAATGCAATCCCAGGGAAAGGGAAAAGGAGAGCAACAGTGTCCCAAAGTCTGCAGAGCAGCAGAGATGGGAACTTCAAAGGAAAACCAATAGAGTTTATTCCCTTTGGACCTAGAAATGCACCCACAGATTAACATGTATTCTCCTTCTGAACCTGTGACTTTGTTCAAGTGGGGGCAAAGTCCCTCAGTGCTTCTTTCTCCGTTTAATTTGATTAATCTCAGGACTGTTCCCAGTCACCCTGTGAGCTCCTAGAGGCAGAAGCAGAGTAGAGAATCATGGAATTGTTAAAGCTGGAAAAAACCTTTAAAATCATCAAGTCCAGCTGTGAATCCAGCCCCACCACCCTGCTCACCACTACACCCCAGGTGCCACATCCACCTCCAGGGATGGTGACTCTACCACTGCCCTGGCAGCCTGTTCCAACACTTTCCTTGAAGAAATTGTTCCTAATATCTCATCTAAACCTCCCCCAATGTCTCACCAAGAGCAAGGAACCACCACTTGCTCTGATGTTACCCTAAAACATCATTCTAAAGGGATAAGGAAAGCCCCTCTGAGACAGAAGTGTCTTGGAATTAGGCTAAATCCCAAAGGAATGACAGAAGAGCTGCAACCCCATTGTGTGACCAGTGATAACTGGCAATAAAAACTCCAACCCTGCTGCCCCACATGCTGTGGTCAGACTCGTGCTCTGGCATCAGGAGTTAAAGGATAAACATGGAAATTCAGCACTTAGGATCATGAGTGGGGATGTCTGGGAGCCAGGCCATGAAGCAGCCCCGGAATGTGAGAAGCAGCTCATGTTGTGAGTGCTGCTTAGCAACACTGCCCTGCCACGGCCAGAGATTAATCAGATCTGCAGTGTCATTGCAAACACTCGGCTCAGCCCATCTGAAAAATCAGATGAAGATGCACTCATGTCCCCCAGGTCACCCAGGGGACAGTGTGGGTCTGGCCAGGTCAGGAAAGCTGGAATTACGTCAAATGAGAGGCACCGAGGGTTAATTATGAATGTGGCAAATCTCACACATGAGATCAGCAAATCACCAAGAAGCAGCAGTAACAGAACACATTAACACACAAGATCTCAGCTCCTTCCCACCTCTGGCCAATAAAGGATTGCTGCTTGAGCTCGAGTTTTGTAAACATTTTACCTGTCTTGTTGAAGCTGCCTTGGCCATGGGGTCTTCTCCCACTACCCTGGAGAAAGAACTCTGTGGGCTGACAGCTTTCAGCTCAGGACATCCTCCCTCATACTTTCAGCCAAATGGTTCTTTGCAGAATTTCACTCTCTTCCTTTTCTACCAGGAAAGATTCCCTTCCCAGCCTTTGGTAAAGTAACAGAAACATTGGGAAGTCTGGGTCTGGATTCTCCAATTAGCACTGATGACTTCCATGGAACATGGACAGGGAACAGGTGGGACATTAATAAAGGATGAAGGAATGCAAGTGTCAGGAAGAATCCAGAAGACAACCCCACTTTGATAGTCATTGTTATTCAGGGATCACCTGGTTTTCAATTTGGATTCTTTTGTTCTCCTATTAAAACAAACCCACACTACTCCTGACTATTTGTTCCCAGCTCTGTAATTATCATACTGTCAACATTTCATATCCCAACAAGACAGATAAATCTTCCTTGGGAAGGTAGGAGAAGGGTAATTGAGCAATCAGGGATGAATGATGCGGAAACAGAGACATGGGAAGAATGCAAGAAACCTTGAAGAGCAAACCCAGTGATTCACCCAAAGAGAGCAGGACTGGGGACAGCCTGGCCCAGGGAAGCCAAGCAAGGCTGGCACCTGCAGGAGGATTTCAGTGGGACGGAGCAGTTCCCTTACTTAACAGGCACAACAGAGGACAAACTGCTGTACCCAAATCTCCAAATCACCCTGATCCAGATCTCTTGGGCTTCTGCCAAGGGCTAAGGAGCCCAGGAGTTTCTGGAGGGCAGCACTTCAGCTTCAGAGGGTCCCTCACCACTGGGCTCAGTACAACTACACCAGCTACAAAACCTGTCTAGGAATAGTTGGCATCAATCACTGTGCCTTTCCACTTCAGGAAAAAAAGGCATTTTTTCATATAAAGCAGATTAATTTAATTCTTTCACAATCTCAGAAATGAGAATATGCCTTTTAAAAGCCAGTCCCCAGGCAGATCCATGCTTCAACAAGCTTACTGTCCAAGGAGGGAGAATCGAGGGCACGCTGGTGGAGGTGGGAGAGCAGGTTGGAATTGCTGTCAGCATGGATGCTTCTGGCAGGTCACGGAGGGAGGAGTGTGAAGGCAGAGCTGTCCAAGTGATTTGCTGCACTGACTATCCACAGATAAACTGCAAAGCCAGGATTACTTCTCAAGTGCTCATTCCTGTGCCAGCCCTCCAACAATCCAAATACATTGCTCCCGGTAAAACAGGTATGAGCTCTCCAAGATGAGCAATAAACACACAGGAGAGAGGAGAAAACCATCTCCATAAATCTCTTTACATTACTGTTCCCTTTTAAAGTCCACCTTTGGCTACGATGCAGAGTAAACTGGTTCATGAGTGTGTTTTAGCCCTGCTTTCCCTACTTTGATTTATGGTCTTGGAGCAGCACATGGATGTCCTGCTGTGTCAGGCACCTCCCTGCTCACTTCCACCTGAAACCTCTGGAGCAGAGCAAATACTGGAAGAGAGAATCCCATTTTCCACAATATTGATGGCCAACTCTGAGTCTACAGGAAGGTATCAACACCAAGCTGCCTCATTTTCACTGACAAACCTTGTGTGCTTTTAGTAACACATTTTCTACAAAACAGCTGCCAAGCCAATAAATTTTAAAAAGCAGTTGGTAGATGATGTGTTTAAAGTAAAAAAAATATTATCTTTTGAATGTAGGGATTCATTGTGTAATTTTGCAGTAAAAGTTACTCATTCAAATATGAAACTCATGTTCCAGGCAGATGCTCTTGGCTTCAAAGACTTTGCCCACATTTCTGCAGCTTAAATTGGAACATTTGTATTCAGCAATAATTACAGCTGCAATCAAACAAAAATGTTCACTTTTGTAAAGGTGTGGGGAATACCAAACTGGAATTCAGATGATGCATCAGTCCTGCATTTCCCCTATCTACCTCCCTAGACAACTCACTTCCCAGACATTGTGCAAATACTGAAGTTCATTTATCCTCATCTCAGAATTTATGAAAATGACTATTTCAGTTTGATTCACCTCCTACTTAGAGCTGTGGAAAAAGGGAGAAAAATTACAATGGAAGGATAAATATAACACACATATGAGACTTCCAGGGGTACCAGCCTGGCTTTCATGATTTCTCCATCCTTCAGGACACACAGATCAGAGAGCTTTTTGATTAAGAAAGCTCAGAGAGAAATGAAAAACCAAGGCAAGACTACTCCCTGCTATTTTTCTCCACCTTTACTCCTTTCCTTTTCTTCCTCTGCTCGTACTTAGTGTCTGATTTTGGGCTGAGGTGCTGAGGAAGGTGACGTGAGGCAGCACAACTGACAATTCTGTTAAAACACTCACACTGAAAGATAGAAACCAAAAAGAATATCCTTCAGGAACTGGAGGCAAAAATTAAGTTCACTGCTGGTTTATCCCTCAAAATAATAAGACAGACATTGCCAGTGACAGATCCTATTTTTGGGTCTTAGCAGTGATTATTTCTTTGCCTAATTATTAGCAGTGGATTTACTACCTTTAAAGCTGAATTTTGTCACCCAGCAGGAAATTTCAATTCTATCAGGCAGATTTAAGTGTCATTCACTTATTCCTCAACTATTTTTGACTTGGTTGCTAATTATCAAGGAATGCTTCGTTCCCAGAGGGCCTGAGGGCAGGCCCAGTGTGTGTCCCTCAGTCACAGCCAGGGCCACACCAGCTGGGACACTCCCTTGTTTCCCAGGAAGGGATATGAAGGTCTCCTCCTCTTCCTCCTCCCTAAGAACAGCAAAAATTGTTTTCCTCTCAGGTCTAAATGACCTCTCTGCAGGAACAACTTGTACCCATCAGCCCTCACCTTTTCCATGGGACTCCTTGGAAAATGGAAAGTAGAAGCAACCATGAGTTTACTCAAGTAATTTAGTCAATCTTAATTATGTACTCCAATCAGGCCAGGCTGTCCCATCATTGGAATGCCATGGAGATGACCTGGCAAGAGTCAGGAATGAAGGGAGGGGACAAGGCCAGGGCCAGGGCCAGGTTATGCTGCTCAGGGGGAACCCATCCTGCAGAGCCGTGCAGGGAACTGCATGGAGCCATTCAGGAAATAAAGACATGATTAGTTCTGGAGCTAATTTCCTTGGTGCTTTGAAAAATGTTGCAGGGAAGATATGATCCACTGTAATTATGGAGGAAGATAAAGACAAGAAAGTTACTGGCAGAGAGCCAGGCCTGGGAACACCTGAACACCTCAGGAAAAGCAGCAGAGCTTCCCCAGCTCTCTCTCAAATTATCCTTGATGCCTGAGCCATGAATATCACTGGGAAAAGGAGTGTGGGGAGGACAAACACAGCCTATTGCTTATCAGAGTGCAGCGCTGAGGAAAAGTGACAGCATGGAGGAAAAAGGGAATCTTGTTTCCATGGCAACTAAAGTTTGAAAAAAGTATATAGAAATCAATGTCATCTTCCCACGTGGGCTCCACCCAGGGCACGGAATCAAAGTTCTTTCCTGCAACATCCTGAGTCCGTGCAATCACCAGGAGACATGGAATCAGACCTGCTGTTCCAAGCAGCTGCACTTGGTTTGGAACAACAGTGTCACCACCTGGAGAAACAGCCTCACACGAGGCAGCACCAGGCTGGGATTTGGAGGGGAAGAAGAAACCTCCAAAACAACTTCCAAATGATCCAGTTCGAACAGCAAGGGCCATGAGCTGCTCCACGCCTGTTAGAGCTCACCACTCCCACAGGGTGAACGACATGGACAAGGTCATTTCCAGCAGGGATGGGGCATCTCTCACATGATCTCCTGTCACAGCACCCTCATCAGTACCAAAGTACACAGGTGCCATGTGAGCCATCCACAATGAAAGACCAAGAAATTGGGGCTCAAAATATATTCTGGCAATTAAGGAGAAGTGTTTAGTCTGAATTAGAGAAAAAAATGTGTCTCAGAAACAAAACTTGGTAGAAATGTATTGAAAAGTATTCAGGGTGAACTGTGGCAATGACACAGATTTCTATTAATTCCAGTGCAATGAATTCAGTATTTAAGTAAGTACCTAATATCCCTGACCTAAAGCAGTACAAATCCAAAATGGAAGAAGTTCAGAGATGAAGGTCCTGATGCAATGGGCACTCATGTTCCACTGAAGGTCTCCAGGAGATTCAGATAATACCTTCCACTCTTTGACTTGTTTTCTGAAAGCACAATGTCAGTGCTATTGAAAGAGGGAGAATGGAATGTGTTTATTATCCTACCTTTCATATCTGCAGGACAATTCTTTATCTGTGACCCAGAAACAAATTAAAGGGACACTGTCATGTTGTATATTCTAATGGTCCTCTTTTCTCTGTGCTACCAGCAATCGGAGAGTTTTCAGTGCCCAGAGGTTTGAACAAATTGAAGCTTTTGTTTGTTTACTCTCTGCCTTTCATTCACTCCACAGAAATGAAACCAGGCAGGTCCATTTGCCTCCCCACAGCCTATCAATTAGTCCAGGCTGTTTGCACTTGGGCTTCCTGGGAAGAGACTGAAACACTATCAGATTTTTTCTTGTTGTAGTTTTGAAATGAACATTTCTGTTCGAATCATCCTTTGAAGATGGAAGTCTCTAAAGAATGGGTATGGATCCAAGTATGTTGCTGAAAAAGCCAGAGAGAATCTGAGATTGTTTCTCTGTGGGGGGAATTCAAACAAAAATACACCAGAGCACTGCAGTGTATACTGAATTGTTAAATTACTACAAAAAAAAGTAAAATTAACATGTTTTAGAGAGTAAAGGCCAGTTTAAAGTCATCTGGCCAGTTTAAATCACTTTCACCGTTTTAAATGATGCCTTGAGTTGGTTTTGTTCCTTATGAGATGCCCAGCAGCACTACTCCACAGCCCCAACTGTTTCATAGAGATTTTGAATGATGGGGAAAGTGGTATAATCTTCCCAGGCCTTAGTTTCCCATTTATTTTCAGGCATTATGGTAAATTGCAACCCCACAGTGCCTGCAAGCCTGAATTCATTCAGATTGGCAGAACACTTTAACAGCTCCAGATGAAAGGTGCTACAGAAGTGCCAAGTACTATCACTGTAATTATCATTCAATATACACTGATCAAAAGAATGAAATGTGAATTAGCATTTCCTATTAGCCCTACTTACTGCCTAAATGTTAAATATTCCTCCCATGGGCTCTCTCCATGAAAACACACAGGAGCTGTTGGTGTTTCTCATCTGGCTACAACACTGCTTCCCCAGGAGTGGAGGAATGGAGGGATCTGAGGAGAAGAGTCATGAAACCAGGAAAACAACACAGGTTTATGCCACAAAAACTTGCTCAGGCTTTCTGGGGAAAGGGAGTTTGGAAGTCCTTTCTCACTCTCACTCCTTCCCTTCTCATTCCTGGCTCAAGGAATGCATCCCAGTCCCAAGGATTTTCTGCTGTTCACCTCCCTGGGACCTGAGCCCTGCTCCGAGTCATGGGTTTCACACAACCCAGAGGGATCCTCAAAGGATGAGAAAGTGTAAACATCTGCAGTAGCTGAACGAAATCAATGGAATTGTGCCAATTTAGACCTTCTGCAGAGCCAGGCAACTTCCTGAAACATTTGTTTTCCCCTTTCCCACCCGAGAACCACACAATATTTGAGTTTACCTTCCCCAGAAGCACAAGCTTCCCTGTTTATCCACTGCCCAAGCTTCTCCCAGGAAGCAGCAGTGTGAGTTCCTGCCCTAGTCCAGAAGACATTTCAGTGGTGCTGGGGCACCAAAATTCAGTGATTTGTGGCATTTCCCTCTTGGTGGAAGCAGCAGATTAAACCAGGGGCTCTGCCTGGGCACTGTGAGGATCCTCACAAAGCATCCTCCAGCTGTGGCAGCACCAGGCCATGTCCCATCCCCTCCTCAGTGCCACACACCAGAGCCAGCCCTGCCCCTGCCCTGTGGAGCCTTTGCTGTCCACCAGTGATCAAAAGCAGGCCAGAACCCCACAAAAACTACAACAGGATCACTAAAACTTCGACAGAGAGGTGGCCTGAGTGTGTGAATTAAGCTGTTGATGAGCCCCTGTGCTCTTCTTTTCTCTAAAGCTGTCCTTCAGACAGCTGCAGGCTCTGAAAAAGAGACCTCCCTGGAATACACTCAGTTCAAAAAGGGAAAAAATCCATACCCTGCCTTGCTGAGTCCCTTTCAGTGAAGCAGGTCATAGCACCATGTCTTTTATCCTGTCATTCCTGTCTCCTGCTTGATGCACATCATAAATCCACAGTGGTTTGGACTGCAGTTCTGTGCTGAAATCTGACAGTCCCTCCTATCTCTGACCATGCTGCCTTCCAGTAATCCCCAACTGGAAATTCCAGGTTTACTTTTAAAAAAAAATAAAAATTCAAGATACAAGGTCAGACTAAAATAATTAAAAATATCTTTACAGTCAGGTTCACTTTCCCATCCCTGTGCTAGGGTGCACTCAGTAGGAAAAAATATTCCATTTTTCAAAATGAAATTTATCCTTCATACCTTAACTAGAATTTGGCTCATGTCTCTTAAAGGACAAGCAAAAATTAAAGAGCAAAAATAGCCAGAGATTGCTGTTAATAAGATGACTTAGAAAAATAAGGCAGAGGGCTCTAATTTAAATAACAAGCAATTAAAAATGTGACAACATGAAGTGTTGGCAGAGAAAGTAAGAAAGCCAAGGCATGTCTGCCCTGGGAACAAGGACTTGGGAGTCCAGGAACCCACTTACTCATTTTCACATTACAGCATCAATTTGGAGAATATTTAATTCTCTTGAAACTGAGGAACATTTCAGAGAGGTAATTAGGAATTGGTTAACTCATGGTTAACACCTGAATTGGGAATTAGAAATGAGGAAATTCAGCTCAGGACATATTTTTGGGCTTTGGAGCACAATGAAATTTAAGTTAGTTAAGTTTTCCCTCCCTGAGTTTTCCCAGCTGGAAAATGAGGGCAGTAAGAGTGAACCACCTTTGTGGAGAGCCTGGAAATCCATCCACAAAAGATGCCTGAGGTACAAAGTCTGGGTGCTGGGGACCTGACAAACCTCTCTGATGGGCACATGAGCCCTCCTGATTCCTGCCAAGCAGCACCAGGGAGACTGGAAATAACTGCAAATGACCCAATTTCACTTGCAATCCCTAAAATGCTCACAACCCCAAAGCTTCCAAGCATGTCCTGTTGCACAAGTGGTGACTGAAGTGACAGATACATTCTCCAAGTAATTTCCCTATTTCTTGCTGCCACTAAGACTGGTTACCCAAAGTCAGTTGCAGTTGACAGTTTAATGATAATGGCTTTATGTTTATATATCATCTGTGATAATGTTCCTATTCCCCTCAAATTCAATCCCTGTAAAAGGGGCACTTTAATGTATGCAGCCACAGACAAAAATGATAGTAATTTTCCCTCTGAGCTGCAATGGTTTAGTAAACAATTACATTTCAATTAAAGAGGGGTGATCATGCCGAGGGAAGTGCCATTCCACTCTCCACATAATACAGGAACATAAATTCTCCAAAGTCAAATCATTACAATATAATTTACATGACTGCTTTCAAAAAAAAAAAATTAAAATGGAAAATAGAGTGTATTATGAACAGGAAAAATCTTGGGGAAAAAATCCTTCTATATCTTGTCCACAGCAGCTTGAACTGGGATCCCATTATTTAGGATTATGTTCAGTGAAGAGGAATGGCAGAAGGGCTCTTCACTTTCATCTCTCCAGGAGTTTCCATTTACTGCCATTAGTATTTAATACTTCATTTATCAAGGATTAAAACCAGGATAGATGGAGGAATGCCATAGGAGTAGCTTATGATGGATCACTGCAAATTCAGCTGAGTACTGAGCCCAGGCAGGCAGGAAAACTGCAGGAAAACAAGTTCACATTACAAGGAGAAGAAGAACTCTGTTTTGGTGTGGTTTTGGAGGATTTTCAGAGCCAATGTGGCTTCAACCAGAAGAAACACTGAAGTGTTTTTGGTGCTCCTGGAAAGCACATGATTAATGCTAGAATTGAGGATTAAAGACATGGAGAAAAAAATCCTAAATTCTATCTAGTAAAAAACAGAATACAGATGCTTCCTCAAGTTTTTGGCGATTTGGACTTTGCTTGGCCTGGGATATTTTCCTAGAAAACGAAGTAAATCGGGCTCTAACAGAAGGAGTCAATAGATGGCAGTGCTTGATGGGATGGGAGCGAGTCCTCCCCAGCGAGCCTCAGCAAATCCTCCCCTGCACCACTTCTCTGCAAGGTGGGCACGGGGAGGGTTTCATTAGCACTCAGCAGACTTTCCCAGCTTCTCTCCCTGAGTTTGATAAAATACCCCACAAATCAGCTTTAACATCTTACACCTCGAGCTGTTGGGACTCAACACAGAGAGGCAAAATGCTTCTCTGGATTCTCCTGAAAGCAAGGCTTTAACCATGGCCATGGAGAAGGGACACGTTGGTGTCTCCAGATGTGCAGCATCACCAGCTGCTGCCCTTTGCCCGCTGGAGGGGGAGACTAAAATCTCAACACATGGTTCTCAGAGCAGGCTCAGAGCAGGCTCAGCTCAGTGACCACCTGGGTTGGAGCCTCAAATTTCTCATTCTGCACCAGCTCATACAGAGCTCTGAGAGCACAGAAGTGAAGGGAGGGATTTACATGGAAAATAATTATTGTAAGGCATGAGATAACCAGGACTAGGGAAGATTTTTCCAAGTTTAAGAAGCTTCATTAAAATTTTCTTTTCAGAGAAGGAATAAGAACAGTTGGTCACATGTTAAGATATAGAAATCTTAAGACTTGATTTTCACAGTTATATTCTATAATTCAAAAACTACCAGGAGCTCTTGTTTTCAAAAACCACAATGCCCAATTAACTGCAACCTGCCTGGCAAACTGCTGTATGGGAAGGGAGCTCCCAAGGGAAGTTCCCAAGTTTCCAACCTAGTTTGCTCTAGTTTTGAAATGAAAGAAAGCAGCTGGGAGTGTAACACTGCCAAAACAGCTGAATCCAGTGGCTCCTGAGCTTCCCAGGCCCTCGGAGACTCAAAAGCAGAAGGATGGAGATGTCAGGGAAGAACAATCAGCTGTAAAATATGAAAAGCGTACAATTTCCAAACCTACAACAGCAGGCACAAAAGTAATAATCCCATTACCACTAAACTAAGGCACTAATTACTATTCCCAGTGGCTGGAGTGGACTGACTGCTAATGTTCCTCTGGTTAATGAAGGAAGGTGAGGGAGAATATATTTCTGAAGTCAGACATCTGCTGAAGGCTGGGCAGCCACACCAGCTGTACCTAATGAAGCCATTCATATTAATGCACTGACACTCGGAGGGGGAGCAGGGGAGAAATGAGATGAAGGTGGATTTTAACTCAGAGAAGACAAATGTCATGTATTACCCATGTGATGGCTGCCCTTATTTAATCCACACTGAGTAACAGAGGTGCTCAAAGCAAGGAACTGCATCCCATGTCAGCTGTTCCACCACCAATGGCTGACCTGCTCAAAGCTGCAATAGCTTCTCTAAAAACCCAAAATAGCAGGATATACACCACTGGAAAGGAATAAACAGCTTTTTATTTTCTTTGACTACAAGGACACTAAGAAAAATATTCCCAAATCCTCTGTCTTGTGAAGAATCCAGTGCCTTTCTCACCAACAAGCAGTAAGTGTTTAAGGTCAAGGATACTCATTCACTGAGATTGATAGGTTCTGATGGCTGGAAGAACAATTAATAGAACTAAAATCAACTCCTTGTCCAAACTGCTAATCATGACTCATTCACCAGTGCAAATGTTCTCAGGTGAACTGGGTGTGCTCAGATATATTTTTTTTTTTAGATTGCACCATTGTCTTTCCTTTGAAATTCTGGTTCTGCCTCCCTGTGTTTGGTAAGCAGCAGCTCAGTCTGTAAAAGAAGGTGTGGCCTGCAGAACAAACCTGCACGGAGCAAACCTGCTCCAAGACCATTTGTGTCTTCTCTGAATAAAAAAAACCTGTGTGCAATGAGAGGCAGGCCTGATGTGTGCAGGCAGTGGGGAGGGGAGTCTGTGCTCCTCACACTGCAGTGACAGAGCCAGGGCTCAGCACTCCCAGATCCCATTCTTGGGGTCCCTGTTCCCATCTGTAAATTGACATTGCAGTGCCCTGACCATGAAGCACCAAGACCACTGATAGTCATGTTAGTGAACAACCAGTGACATCTCAAAGCAAAGGGATTGAAGCCATGGAAAAAGTGGATGGCTCCTCCAGGCTCTTGCTGGGACAGGATCCCAGGCTCTGGGCAATCCCAGCTTGGCAGGTGTCCCGTGAGTTAATGACAGGTTCCTATAGAGGAGATTTTCTCTCTGTAGGAGTATGAGCCCACACTGTACAGCTGCAGCCAGGTAAATACACCCAGGAACGCACTGCACCAGGACTCACCAAGGAAACCTCTCCAGGAAAGTCTCCCGAGTGAAACAACTTACCCAAACTGCTCGAGACTCCATTCAAACCCTTCTGCTCCACCAGGATACATGTGACAGCTCCTTGTTGCTAACAGTATTAACACCCCCCATTGCCCTACAAACAAGTAACCCCTCAGTTTCAGACGCAGCACTTCTTCTCCCAGGGTGAGCAAGCTCCTCTCCCCTCTGGCAGCCCCCCAGGTCACTCATTAGGATCCCAGAGCCCTCCTGAAGAGGGGAGACACTGACCGTGACCCGGAAGGGCGTGGTGGCCGCAGGCTCCATGGCGGGGTTCTTCTCCGCGATGCCGCTGGGCATGCTGCGCCTCTGCCCGCACCGCTCCGGGGGGGACTCTGCGGGGACAAACAGAAACAAGGGACAGTTACAAACCGGGGGGCACAGGGACAGCCCAGGGACAGCCCAGCGACAGCCCAGGAACAGCACAGTAACGCCAGCAGGCCGTGCAAAATGTGGCATCTCCCTCCGAGATGTCCTCGCAATGAACCAGCGCGGCGACCCCACGGATTCCGCTCGCGCTTCCCCGAGCTGCCTGCAACAACATTCCATCAGCAAGACTTTCACCTTCAACAATTAGCATTTTTTATACAACTGTAAGCTTCAGATAATGCCTGACAGGTTGGCATTATCATTATTTCCAGTCTGCAGATGAGTAAATAGAAACTGTATTGAGATGAGTGAGAATTATATGCAAAGTACAGATCCGTGCACTCGTGGATTTGATCCTCCTCGGGGAAACTGCTAATGGGGTTAGAGGCACGGGATGCTTAAGTTACCTCTCTAATTCCTCTAGCAATTTGCTTTGGAACCAGGAAAAAAAAAATCATTAAATCCTGTTTTTGTTAAAGTATAAAATGAGGATAGGAATACTTACCTCCTTCCCCATTGGCGAGGAAGGGAGGGGGCTGAAAAGGAAAAATTAACAAATATACCCAACAGTGAGGAGATTAGAAAGATGTTAGGACAGGTCAGCTACAGCATTGTAAGGTGGTGTTTCCTCAGTTCACAAACCCTCTTTGAAAGCACCATGGAACTCAGAAAAATTGATTTATTTCCAAGCTGCCATTCAGTGATGCTCAGACCTTGTAACAAGCTTCCCTTCACAAAACCATTCCCGAATCCTCCTTAGCCAAGCATTTCCATGGAGGTTGTCTCCCCAGCAAGGTTCTGCCCTCGCCAAAGCCTGCCATCACCTGAGATCTGTAAGAAACAACTAACACCAGCAGTTCCAGCCAACAACTGCTGGGATGTATCTTAAACTATTCCAAAAGGGCAGATTGAGATTCCAGCATGGCACTGAGATGCCAGCTCAGTGACATCTTCCTTGGTTGCCACATAACCTGTGTGAAACTCAGCCCAGATCAGCCATTCACTGCCTTCTCAACTTCCAACCCAGCCTTCAAATGTCTGGGGCACTTTCTCTGCAGAAAGCTTCACTTTGAATCTCAAGCAGTAAAATCCTTTGGTGTCATCTCCTCTCAGAACATTCAGGCTCCCACCCCATTCCTTTGAGCCTTCTTTTTGGGCTGTCATAAAGGAACTACTTGATTACAGCATTTTGAAAGTGAGCTCAAGATGACAACTGAAGAAGCTGCTTTGCATTTTCTTAATGACCGGAAAAATCAACATTGTTTAAAGCATTTCTCACACACCTGGCTGGAAAACAGGAACGATGGGATTACATGAAAGGCAGATACAAAAAATTGCTTTCCCCAGGTGCTCCCCAGCCCCAAACACTGCTCAGCACCAAGGAAAGCACCTGTCTGGGGGTAAAAGCCCCCCGACTTAGCTTCTTACTTCATCATTAAAATAAACCCCAAGCAGAGCCAGCAATCACAGAGCTGGCTTAGGACTAAACCCTGCTATAATTATTAAACTTATGGTTCAATAAATGTTTGGAGTCAAATCTCCATTTTAGCTTCGTTAAAGCCCGTGGGTTTCACTGCAGGAGAGACATGTTACAAAACCCTCTGTAAGAAACCAGAAATAACTAGAAGCAGGGGTGGGTGTGGGTGTTGGGGGGGACGTGGGGGGAGCTGTTTGTTTTAAAGGTTAATAAAAATAGCTTCCAGGTAAATTAGTAACTCCAGGAATGTACAGCAGAACAGCTTTACATGGTGAGAAGTATGAATATATAAAGGTTTAAGTGCCTTTTTTACTTCTTCAGGGATGGAGGCACCATCTCAGGCCAGGTCACTCTGCCCAGGGCCTGGCATCAGCCACGCTGCCACAGCAAGCCCAGGGCTGTGGAAAAGGGCACTGTAAGCCAATAATAAAAACTCTCCACAGTCACAAGAGGCTGAGAAAGAAATGACTTATTTTCAGCAGAAGAAGATATTTCGGTCAGGCACTGGAAACAGTCCCCTCTTGCCATGGACAGTTACACACTGGAACTGATGGTCCAGAGAGGGAGAGCTCTCCCTGCCCAGCGAGGTTCAGGGACAATAGGCTTCCTTCCCTCCCCTCTCCTGGGGCAGACGGACACCACACACCTCCTGAAATGCTGTCCAGCCTTATTTTCTGTGATTCTTACAAATTGGCCAATTGTACATAAAATAAGCAAGCTACATGGGATCAGATTCAGTGTCTGATTTCAGCATTTTCTTCCCAACCTCTCTGAACTTCCATCTCTGTCTGGACAGACTCGGTGGCAGTTCTGTGTCACCTCCGAACAGCACAGAGGGCCCAGGGCTCGTCCACGTTACACAACACAGGAGAGAGAGAAGCAAACAGAGCTTTGTGCTTTTCCAAATATTTACAGAAGGCTGCAATGTTTTGGGTTTCCCCCTGTGCAGAGTAACATCTTCAAAGAGAAACTTCCTTGAAATTATCAAGGCCCTGAAAGCTCTCCCAGGTTATCCCACACAGCTTGGCCAACACATTGTTGGCTGTGGAAGGCACCGGGAGGTTTTTAAGTTGAACAAATCCCACTGCCAGGAGGACACACAGCACTGCAAACACTGCACATTAAATTTAGGACCTCGGGCTTATGAGTATTTCTGAAACTGTTTCTGTACAGTAATAAACACATTTGGTTTGTTAACTAATTCAAGGCACTGGAACTGACAGAATAATTAATCCTCCTTCCACTCTTCCATGCCTGTTTTTCATGCTGTGGAATCATTATGGAGCAGCACAGCAATCCCCCCCAAGGCTCCAGGCCAGCAGCAGAACAGGCTCCTGGCACCCAAACTCTTGTTTAACCCACCCAACATCACTGCCTCCTTTGATTCAGCTTCTCAAGACACTGCTCCAAGCAGGTTGTTATGTGTAACAAACACACAAACAACTATTACTACTGTTTACTTTTCACTTAGCAAGTGAGGTGTTCTTACATTTGCATTACCTGCTCCTGTGAATCCCAACTAGTCCAAGAGATCATCAGGATTATGCTCTCATTATGGAGAATAAAATACATTAACTCCTGTTTGTTCATCTCTCTGCACAGTCCCCCCACCTCACACAATTCCAGGGATCAGCCAGTGGAAGAGACAGCATGAACGAAAGCAGGGAGGCATCTGGAAGGAATAATAACAGGCAGGCACTTCCCAGCAAGTTGATTTCCTGATAAGAACCTGCTCCAGCTCCAAACAAGAAAGGGAGGTCCAACCTGAGTGCTGGGAGAGAAGTCAGCGAGGAGAAATCATCTCCCTGAACTCACCACAAGGAAGCCGTGCTGGTGAGCAGCGCACATGCCATGGCACTCGGAACGAGCCGGGAATGAGAGAAGGAGAGGTGATGACTTCATCAGAGGCTGCGAGGAAGGGAAGTATGCCTGGAATGCCAGAGCAGGTAGCAGCACCGGGAGACACGGCAGGAGGGCAGGCTCCTGCTGCCACCGCCGCGGCGTGCCTATGCAAGGGAGACTTTGGAGCACAATAAAACTTCACCACATCGGCTGGAGGTGATGCAGAAAACTACGAATACTCCAGAAGCGAGGGCCGGTGGGCAAGGTCCCGCCAGGCAGCTCCCGAGCTCGGCACGGAGCTCCTCCCTGTCCTGCCCCACCGGGCACTGCCCGACATCGCAGGTGCCCCAGCGCCTGCCAGGGTGGAGTTTCTGTGAAACCAGAGGGAACAGGAATTACCGGTCTCCTGCTCATACAATTATAGGCCGTGAATTAATTTTATTGCTTAATGAATTTAGGTGTTATTCCTCTAATTTCTGCATTATTAGATAAGTCTTTATTACAAACCCAAGAGAGGAGAGGAGGAGGCTCGGTGACAGTGATTTAACATGGCTCACGGTAGCGTTTACGAATTAAGAACAATCCCTGGAGAACAGGTATCTGTAGTGTCTCTGTGATTCCACATACTCAGGAGAGGCTGCAGAAAAATCTACATTTCAGACAGCTTTGGGTGGCCACAGGAACCCAGGAGAAAAGATGCATCTTTAGTCTGAATCCAAATGGGGATTTGAAAGGAAGAGAGGCACTTTTAAAAAGTGGAATAGACAACAACAGGAAATAATAAACACTGAGCTGAGCCAACTTTCCCCTTCACAAGGCGTGAAGAACTTTGAGTGGGAAGCAGAGATGCCAAATGTCTGATTTCCAGTGACAAAGAAGCTGTGAGAGGTTATGAAAGCCCCTCCTGCTCCCATCAGCTGGCTGCAGGGCCACCTTCGTGGTTCTGCAGAAGTATTTATTGGAATACATCACCCAGAGCCCTGCTGATCCACAGAGAATTCCAGTTGATGCCTTACAGCAATACTATAACCATACAAAATTAATGAAAAGCCAAACCTTTATTAGGCAATAAAATAGACTTTTAAAGGAAAATGGTCATGAAACAGAAGTTTAGGGCAGGTACTGGTGCCCTCTGAACAAGCAGACTCCTCTGAAAGCAAAGCTAATGACCACAGAGAGTGTGTTCTTCAGGCTAAGGGAAGTTGTGTCACCCCCACTTCTTATGTTGGAATAAAATTATTTCTTTTTTTGCACCTTAGACTCTCTGGCTTAAACATTCATAAGCTTCCATAAAGCCCAGCAATCCCCCTGGCTGTACCCACAACTCTTCCACATCAGAAGCACTGATTTACTCTCCACTCATTTCATGCTCCAAGCAGAAATAGTTTCACATTTTCTCATGCTCTCATGACCTTTCTAGACAATTAAGGACACTATTTACAGAACTACAGCTTGTAAAAAACCCTCTCCCTTATCTAACTGTTTACATACAGAACAAAAAAATAAATTGGGTTCATTACTTGCCTTCTGGGCTACACTTTGGCACAAAATACTTAAAATTTAACAACTGAGTCTATGCCTGTAGCTAATGCTCCCCACGGTGACTACACCAAACCAATGCAGCTTCTTACCAGTACCTTTGTTTCCCCCACAGGTGACTTTGGTATTACAAAAGCACATTCAGTGTGTCCCTGACTCAACTGTGCCATAGCCTAAAAGGTACCTGAAGCACCACTTAGAGCCACACAGTTCCCTGCAGCCCCAAGAATGGTGCCTGGGACAGTTGTGTGAACTGAAGAGCCTTGTTAGAAGTGGCTGGAATATAGAAAACAAATCCCAGAAAACATCAGAGCACTCTGGTTCCCTCAGCTAAAATCTGTTACCATTTCTCTCAAAGTGGGACTAAGAACTCCTGAGAGAAGAGCTTTTTCTTTGTTAAATAATGATTTGGAGTGACACTGACCTTTGGCACGCTGTGCACTTTAATGGATCTCCCCTCATCTCTGTGTCAGGCTCCTGGATATCACAGATTTAATATTCCTCATCCTACTCCTGAGCCAGTGCTATTAATGGCTCTTGAATCTAGTACTGAAAAAAGCTCTGAGTACTCTTTCTGAGTATCTATTCCTCTATTTTCTCTATTACCCAGTAAGAGAACTCTTTTCCCAGCAGCTGCCACGGTGCTTTTTGATGTGTGCAAGCAGCAAAGACTCTTTCCCTGCCTTTCTGCGGGCTCTGGCTGCCTGGTGCCCTTCTCTCCTGGAAAGCTCAGGTGGGTTTCCTTCCCCCAAAAGGTGGGATAAGCTGCTGTGCCCTCCCCAGCAGCGGGATGCGTGTGACAGCCGCAATCCCAGTGCCTCACTAGATGGAGCTGGAGGCCCTTGGCTGGCCAAGCGCTCCCAGCCCCGACCCAGCAGGAGGGCTGGGAATTCTCCAGGTGCGGTTTGGCTCCGGGTCACTTGATGGTCAGTGGAGTTAAGAGCCCTTTCCCTGCTCTTTCCCTGCTGTGGAGCCATCCCAGCACAGCCGGGCACTCAGCTCCCCTCTGCCCGGACACTCAGGGCAAGTCCTTCCACCCAGAAATCCAGGGGGCACACATCCTTTACCTGAGGAGACAGATTAAATGTATTTGTCAAGGAAAAAATTCATCTCTAAGGGCAAAAGGGGAAGAAGAGAATAGCACTAATGGGAAAGGAAAGCTGAGGTAATTCTCACTGTGAGGAGTCTGAAAGTACACACAGCAACTTCTGAGTGCTGCAGACCTGGAGAGCAGATGAGATCCACATGCACAAGGCACAGCTGCAGGTCCCCAGACCTGGTGCCAGGGAGAGAATGTAACACATGCAGAAAATGTCCCTCCCTTTCTAAGGGTAAACAGCAAATCGTGCTGATTGAGCAGCCTGTAGTACAAATTCCATTTTACTCTCTGGTATTTTTACACTAGATATGAGTATATATTTGGTATTTTTATTCTTTATTAGTCTCTGAAATAAAATATGTATGATATTTATCTTTCTCTGGTATGATATCCACAGAACAAATTTCTTCTCTGCTAACAGCATATCATTAGGAGCCTTTTTTCCAGGGCGAAATTGAAATCAAGCTCAGACTTAAAAAATACATCAGAAAAAAGCTGAAATTCTATCCTGGTTGGGGGCCAGATCGTGGAGAGTGCCAATACCCTGGTTAAAGTGGAAAGGATGATAAAGTGAAGTGGAACATCAGCTTCCTCCCATGTGATGATAAAGACAAGCAACACGGAGTATGGAGAACAAGGAGTCAGCTCTGGGGAGATTTAAATTAGGCTCATCCATCATGCTGAACCTTCCTGCAAAGATTCTGCTCTGTCACCACACGCTTTCTTGCAGCACTTTATCCACAGAGGCAATCTGAGGGCAAGGAGAAACTTCCAAACTCTGCAACTGCCATCCCTGTCAGCTGGAGGTGTCACCAGGACAGGGCTGGGTCTGTCCCCGGCCAGGGAGGGTTGGTGTGGGGCTTTCCCCAAGAACTGACCTGCCCAGCAGGCCACAACAGCTCACTCACATAAACACCCTGAGGATAAATGAAAACTTCACACAGTTTCATTCCCAAGCCATTTTTCCAGCCATGCATGGTGGCTGCTGGAACAGGTCTGTACTGGTAAAATACAAATTAAATAAATAAATACTTAATTTATAAGCATGATTCATCAGAGGTTTCATCTTCTACAGCAAAGAAACAGATGTTCTATTGATGGCACTTCATTAGAGAGATAAATGGGGTCACACACGTATCTCTGTTCACATCCATCTGCATAATAGACCAAACGTTAAGACTTGAATTTCACATGGTGCATGTGGCTCCTAGAGCAGCCTCAGAGAGTCTCAATGCCCAGAGCCAACTCACCCACCTCAGGTTGCCTTAACAGCCAAGGAACTTTAACTCTGCTCAGGAAAACAGAAGGTTGGGATTTAACACTGGCTATTCAGGAGACAGCTTCACTGGAAACACAGAAGAATACTGGATTTTAAGTCACTGGATGGCAGTGATTTTTGACAGGTATCCACTAAAATACAGTATCTGTCATGAGGAAGCAACTCAAAACAGCAGTGACAGCAAAGTCTGAAACCACTCTTCTTCCTGCAGCTCCACTTAGGGAGGGTTAGGACTGGGGATGGAGTTAGGGATAGCTGAGAGGGCTTTTCTGGTTTCCCAAACGTTTACAGAGGAGGCCTCAGGGTTCCCCTAGCAAACAGAACCAAGTCTCCTTCACTTTAACACGCAGTAATAGAAGATAATGGTTATGAACTGAGTGTTGTTTTTCCCCCAGAGGTTGTGGCTTTGCCGTGTGTGGATGTGAGTGTGTGCCCAGGCAGCTGTGTGAGGTACAGCAGCTCTGCACACCTGGGGGATGCACCCCCGTGCCCAAAATCCTGCTGAGAATCCATCCCTGCTCGCTGCTGTTCCCCATCCATCTCTCCTCACGCTCTCTTAGCAATTGTTTCCCTATTAGAAATTGTGGAATGTAAATCCTAATTTATTGTGACTGATCCTTTTATTTCCTCTGGGGGTGGGTGGTATTTCTGCTCCTCTCCCACAAACCTGCTCTGCAAACACTCGCAGGTGGCAGCTGCACACTCTCTCTGCAGTTTTCAAGCAAACAACACCAGTGCCAAGGAGAGACAAGGAACGTTAGAAACCAGTCGTGTTTTCACTTCCCAACCTATTTTCGAAACAGGAGGGAGCAGAAGGATGATCTTACCTACATCAACACTGACATTTGCATTTTCCATCCTAAAATGTATGCCAGATCAGTGTTGGAATTCCTCCCTCCACCTACTGCCCTGCAGTCACTCCGAGGAGCAAATGGGCACTTGAACAGCAACTCTGCAACCCTACAGAACAATTCAGCAATTTAGGCACCAACAGTCACCCTCCTGGGGAGGCTAATGCACCCCACCCCACTCTCTGAAATGTTATTTTGGTGTTCACCCAAATTTCAGCTGATCCTAGAAGCAAAGTTATGTAAATGAACACCAAATGTTCTCACTTCAAACGCACCAGCCCCATCAAAATGTGTTCTTGTCTAAGGGTATAAAGGTAATAATTGGTAACCTTTGACTGCTAAAAATGTAAAGGGAAAATATCTTTCATTTAAAACTTGCTCGTTTGGTTACCATGGACACTGCTTAATCATGAAGGATGACTATTACTTGTTCCTATAGAAACCAAGAAGCTTAAGAAGCATCCTGTAATTTAACTCCAGATGCCAAATTTTACACCAGTCCACCTATTACCACATTTGGGTACTTCAGAACAAGCCCAGGCTTGATCTCTGACTCTAAAAGGAATTCAGCGATGCAGAAATGCTGTGAGAAACCAAAAATATGAGCACATAAGGTACAAAAGAAACTTGCACTTCACATAAATTGGTTTCTTCAAAAGGAAACATTAAGTGCTCAGCATCTGAGCATTCCTCTCTCAGTGCAAAATGTTAATGAAGGAAAACTTGGGTCGTCTTTACTCCTGTCAGTGTTCTCCAAGTCCATACAATTGCAGGGCATGTTTTTCTTCCAATTGAATGCTTCAATGCACAACTTTAGATGAACTTTGGAGCAATGTGAGAGGCTGGGATTCCTAAGGAACCTCTGGGAGCTGACTGTGGTCCCAGCCTAGCTCTCCAAACCAGACCTACAATAAAACCATGCCCCTCGTGCAAGGGAAAAACCAATGGACAGCACAACCCTCCCAAATTCAGGCCATATGTTGCTCTAACCAGTCTTTTAGGATCTCTGCTCATTAATAAAACCACAACACTTGTCTAGCATTGCTCATCACCTCAAAGCTTTACCTTCAGCACCAAAGAAACATTAGTCAGAATCTCTCTATCCTGTAGGTCTGGGGAAAAAAGCTTCCAGAAATTACCTGTGGCTCACACTGTTCCTTGACCTTCACCGGCTCTGGATGGGGAATGGATCCACAGTTCTTAAAAGAACATCCATTTTCACATCCTCTGATTCCCAAAGTGCCTCAGGGAACTCAGTGTAAAAGCCTGACCCTGAGGCTGCACAAACCAGTGACAGGAGAAGGGAGTTCTGGGGCTTGTGCACCTTTTTAAACAAGCATATACACGAACACACAAACAATTAATGCCTACCTAAAATATTCTCTGGAGTGTTGCAAAGGAAAGCAAACTACCCTGGGTAGTGTCTGAGCTGAAAAAAGCAAAACTGATAAAGCCCAAATGAGAACATTCCCTGACCCAGCTCGTTCCCATCTCTATTGAGAGCAGAGTGAATTAAAGGATTAGAGAGTGCCTTCAGTGCAATAACTTAGGGGATTAGTGGCACACCAGAAGACCTTCAAGGGAAATACAGGTTTAAAAGCTTTAAAAGGCAGCTCTGTGTCGAAATTGTTTGGACTGCCACAGCTGTAAGGACACAAACTTACTCTAATACATGAGTGATCATGAAAGGTCTGCTGAAACCCCTCTAAGCATGTTTTTGGAAGCAATTCTAGTTTGGAAGCAATTCTAGTTTGCAGGGTTTTTAACCTCTTTCTCATTTATTACCTATGGCTTGTAGATAAAAACTCATTCTGCATTACTCGAGAGCAAATCTGCTCCTTATTTCCTTGCAGAGCAGTCAGGCCCTCTTAGGAGCACTGTCAGGGGAAAAGGAGGGAGCTACCAGGAGGACAGGGCTGGAAAGAGAGATAAAGGAAAAGATGAGCAAAAAGTGACAGTGCTCCTCAGAGATTCCCACTGGGGATTCCCAGGGGAAGTTTCACAACTTGATTCATTCTTGATCTCGTAGGAATTTTTCACAGAGAACACTCACTGAGGGTGGATGTTCCTGCATTTCTGCCATGTCTGGAGGAGGTGGGGCAGGTCAGTGTTTGCTGTAGGAGCAAAGGGAGTCAAGGCACTGCTGCCACCTCACTCCTGCTGAAGGGGCAGTCCAAGAAATTGGCCTCCAATAAATTAACTTTAAATTTTTGCTTATTAAAGGGATTCTGAGATTTAAGCATTGTTTAAAATCAAAACAATTGCAGAATTCCTCCATCATGCACCACTTCCCAAGTCATTAATTTAGTCTCGATTTTTATTAGACAATGAAGCATTGAACAAACACAGCAAAGTCTCAGCTGGAGCACTGGTGCTAAAAATAGCACAGCTGCCAGTGAATATTTCCTATAAACAGCACAGCTTAAAACATTTTGCATATCTTTTCTATGGGCATCTGTCAGCCATGCTGTTAAAATTTCAATGAAAGGCTGCAAGACTTCTGTGGTGAAACAGAAAATGCCACAAAAGAGATTTGAAAAACAAAGCAACGATCATTAAAAAGTGCAAAGCAGGAAGGTCTCCTTTTCCTGGTATTTAAAAGACACCACCCTTAGAAAAAAACCCAAGCCTATTGCTAATATTTATGACTGGCCTCCTCACTTGCCTGCTCCCAAGCCCTTAAATGAAAAACAAAGTCCTGCAGAGGTGGAAAGGGAGGAGTTCCACATGGCATTCCTTGTCTAACATCACTTTTTGTTAACGCCCTCAGAACAGATTTTCGGCTAGGAAAGATCATTGAGAGGTGAGTGCAATTTCAGTTGGCTTTAAATATAATAAAACCTCCTTAGTTGTTATGTCACTCTGGGACATGCTGGGACAATTTTCCAGTCGCTGCTTCCCTTGTCCCAAGCAAGTGCCTGAACCTCCAAGGTATTGATTAGCTGGGTATAAGCTGATCTCTCGTTTATCACTTAAAAGGTTTTCATTTCATCAAACAGAGAGAGAAAGACTAAATTCCAGCTGTTTTCAACAGATGTGTATCTGACGAATAGCCTGTGCTGAGAAAAAAATCCAGCCTGACCTTAGCCTCCCAGCTCAGTGCTTGGTGCACTGAAATTCTGGGCTTTGCTGAAGATCAGTCACTTTTCTCTTCACAGCAGCCATCAAAGGGAAGGAAGAAGAAAGCCTGTTTAATAAAAATCCTTTACATAAAACACCTTGAAAAGCATCTGTGATAAACAGAACTCAGAGCAAGACATTTGTGTCTGAGGCTGGCAGAGGCAGAAGTATCAGGAACACTGAGCCTTCAAGATCAGGAACTCCGATGTTCTCAAATTCCCAGGGCTTTGATGCCAACTGATTGCCTGCAGAGTTTTACACAAGAAAGCCCTGAAGCCAAAGCTGCATTTGGCTCAGAGATAGGAGCATGAATGGAGCACCGGGAGCAGCTTCTATCAGCAAAGGGAATTTTTAGAACACTTCCCACTGACCCCCATTCCTTCACTGTGTCCATGAGGAAGGAGAAGCAGAGGGACCCTGAGGAAAGCCACAAGCAGGTGATGCTGTCAATGAAAATTTTCCTTCTCCCCTCTCTGCCTCCCAAGTTCCTTCCACTACATTAGATGGATCACCTGGGAGTAATTATAATTACTGCCACGATTCCTGCCACGGTCCCACACATCCCTGAGCTGAGCAGATGGCCCAGCGGTTCTGCAGGTAGGTTTTTTATCTAATGTTTACCTGCAGCATGTCCTGACTCTCTGTGGAGAGCAGAGCCGGGGGTTTCAGGCACTGTCCTCATTCCAGCAGAGATTAACAGTGCAGTGAAGCCTGAATGGTTCGCCCACTCTCACACAGCCATGGTTTGAACATGCTGCAGGCAGGATCCCATCAGCCTCCCCAGGGCAGCCCTCCCTCCTGCCCAGCTCTGCCCTCCCCACCAGTTCCACTGCTCAGATATTCCAGCCTGTCCCAAAGGCACAGAGTGACAAACACACCGAAATGTGATGAATGCGTTAAAGGCACCAGGGCTGACCAGAGAGCTCCAGAACAGAGGATGCCATCACATGAGCCATTGAACAAGCTGCTGTCACTGCCAACAGCTCAAAGTCCTGGACATTTTTCCGCACACTGCAGCAGATTGGCTCCATCTGGAGTCCCAACACAAAGCTTTCCCCTCCTTCCCTTAGATCCTTGCACAGAAAATGCAAACTCTGCTCACTTTGCCCAGTAAAAGCAGCACAGCAGCACTTTGCTGAGGGAGTGGCTCTCTCTGCACCTCAGGAAGCAAAACCCATTTCTCAAACTGGGTCTCAGCCCTCACAGAGCTGTGCAAGCTGTAACCCCAGCCTGACTTTTCCTGCTGCTCCTGGGCAGGATGGGCACTGTCCCTCCATCCCTACCAAGGGCTGGCAGCAGCAGCAGGGTCAGAAGGGCAGGTGTGGGTGGGTGGCACTGCCCTGGGGGGAGAGTGGGATGTGGCAGTATGTAAATACACGCTTTCAAACACAACTCCTGTGTGTTCAGAGCCTGATGGATATAAAATAGACTTTTATTTAGGGCTAAATTAATTTTATTTAGGGCTGGAAGGGGGCTCTGACTCACAGCAAACAGGCAGCACCTCAGTCTCCTGAGTGCTCCAGCCTCAGCTCCAGCACCAGGCATTCACCATCCGGGGAGGATGGAGCCCAGAGAATGGTCCCACATGGGGACAGGGATCTGTGCCAGCAGAGATCTCCTCCTCCCTGCTCAATGTGTAAGGATTGCCTGACTCCCAGCAGGCTCCCTGTCCAAAAGCATGCTGAGCATCTGACATCCCTTGGAAAAGATCAACTTCCAGGTATCACTGCTCCTCCAGCAGAGCCACAGGCTCACCTGGGCCCTGTGGGGATCTTGGCAAAGGGTCCAGAGACTGCAGAGTGCAAAAACTGCCAAGAGGATGTCTGGGAAACACACACGTGGCAAGCCAGACATTGCCAATTCCTGTGAAGTAACTCCAACACTCCTGAATTTATGGCAACCTCCCACCAAGGATTCCTGATCTCTGAGTATCCCAGCCAGAGACAGCAAGCTCCACTGTGCAGCAGCCCTTGAGGAGGGGCCCTCAGCTCCATCCTTCCTCCAGACTTGCAGGGTTTGGAATTCAACATTACACCAGCCCCCGAAATCTAGAACCTCCTTCTGATTTTTGCATTTTCCACAGCCCCCAATCCCTACAGCCTCCTGTTCATTATCTTCCAGTGGAAACAAAACTGTCAAGGAAAGTATTCCTGTTGCATTATTGCAGCACTTCCATCACCCTGCCCAGCCTGGACCAGGCCCCCCTGTGACCCACAGGGGCCTGGCTGTGCGACACTACCACTGCACAACAAAAGCAGATCAAAAATAAAGAGAAAATTCCCATCCAGCTTTGCAAATCTCTTTCATATCTACAGATAGAGGAGCTCAGCTAGTGCTGAGAGGCAGGGATCCTGGGCACAAACACAAAATACTCCAGGAGAGATCAACAGCAACAAGATTTCAGCTGGTTCAAATCCAATTTCTTACAAACTTTCAGGCTGATTCCCATTTCCATCAAATCTGCCTCTATATTCCTCGTGTTCCTGACAAATGATGCCATTAAGTTCACATTGGGTTACCTAAACGAAACTAAACACATTTAGTTTGTCACAGTAACTGAAATGACAGTAAAATATTTTGGTTTTGCACAGCACACAAATAAAGAGGGAAAGGGAACTGGGACGTGTTTGGGAGTTTACAAACACTCCTTCCTGACAGGCAAAACAACAAAAAAAATCATGCAAAGAAAACCACTGTCTGCTTAAAGGAAAAGCTGAAGCTCAGGGACTGATTTAGCTTCCTATTGTTTTCTCAGCAATGATTCAAAATCCTTAAAATTGTCCTGAGTGCCAGGAAAAGAGAAAAGAGGACATTGCACTGAGCTAAATCTTGCAGTGCTAGACTTGAGTTTAAAATCGGCTTCGTAAATCAGAATTAACTGCAGTGAGACAAATCCAAGCCTGGATTTGCACAGACACCTGATGCAAAGTTGCAGTTGTGCTTTTTATTCACACAATAACAAGAAAAAGGGAATTATTTTCAGTTAATGGCTTTGATTAAGCTCACAGCATCATAAATATACCAGGACTGCCAGACTGGAGGGCCAACACAACCCTCTCGCCTCCTTTCTGAAAAATTAAATAGGAAAACACTCCCAAACTCCCACTTTTTGGCTGCTTTAAGAATAGGCAAAAGATCCAATAAACAGTTATTTTACACTAGAAGAGAAAGGCAGAATAGCTTATTTTAAAAATGCAACTGGGTCAGGAGCTGCCTCCAGTAGAAGGAATGGGCTGCCTGTCCCTACAGAAACACTCCTCTCTGGACCTCCCTCCTGCTGCTGAGGACAAATAGGCCCTTTTAGAGCAGGATTTTTAAAAGTGCAAAGTGTTTTGGGGTTTCAAGTCCCACAGGTTTCTGCAATGCTTTGAGAGCACAATCTTTAGGCACTTTGGAAAATCCTAGCCCTAAACTGTTCTCAGCTTTGTCATCTCAACACCCTGGTGCCACTCGGCTCAATACACCTCTGCAGAGAGATACCATCTCCTAAGCACGGCTTTTCAAAGCTCTGCAAGCATCAATTAGGCCTCCAAACATCTCGGAAAAGCAGTTACCTTAATGACACAAACTGAAAAGCTGAGCCGTGCTCAGCTGGAAAGCCTGGGTTAGTGACACTACACGGGGTGTTAGAGCTGCCACGCCTGGCCCGAGTCCCTCGCACACTGACCTTGTGCAGAGCCCGACCCGCTCCCGGGCCGCGGGGCCACTGCCCATCCTCGCCCGGCTCATCCTCACCTACCTACGGCGCTACCTGGCAGCGGCGGCAGCGGGCAGGGCACCGGCAAGAAAGAGAACTGTGGTTGCAATTACCCCTGCTAAGCCTGTTCCGGCTGCGGGATCTGCTTCGCTGTCTCTGAAGTCGTGACCTCCGGAGCAGTCGGTAGTAGTAGGACGGTCTCCCAGAACTTTTCCTGCTGTTCATGGACATTTTTGGATCTATTTTACACATATACACATGCAGGCACAGGTTCGCTCTCCCCTCTGGCACAGGAGCGGTCCCAGCGTTTTAATGAACGGGAGGGTGGTTCTTTGGAGTGGAAAGGGAGAGGGGGGAAGAGGAACTCTTCACCTGACGCATTTAAAAAGAAAAACAACGAGAAGAAAACATAAAAGAGAGAGAGAGAGGAAAAAAAAGCACGAGGCACCGGAGTGCATGTCTCAACTGAGGGAGGAGGACTCGCAGAGAGCAAGATAAACTGTGCTAACAACTCCTGCCCCCAAATAGATAAGCCTGCTGGAGTAGGAATAGGAAGCCAGAGTTGGCCTGGGCTCCTGAAACGTGAAGCATAGGCTGGAAGAAATCCTGGACTGGATCCTGTCCGCCAGACAATCTGATCAAAGTGCTCTGGAAGAATTCCCAGCTCCCTGCGCAGCGCGGCCCCGGCTCCGGCCGCTCTCGCCTGCCCCGAGCATCAGCCCCGAGCATCAGCTCATGGAGAGGAGGCTGCGCCTCTGCTGCAGGAGAGATCTGGGAAAGGCTGCGTTGGGGAAGGGGATAATGATTTCCTGGCCATGGGACACATGTTAATAATCATCATGGAGCAAAAGCCCCGGAAAATAAAGTGAAATTTGAGAGGGGAAAACTTTAATTAGAAGTTGAATGAACAGAGCTCCAGACTCCCCTGGAGGCCCATTTCCTTTCAACATTCAAACTGAGTTATAGCACATCCCACAAATTAGAGAAAGGGCCTATTTACCATTTGGGTCCTGATGGCAGTGAAGATTCTGCCTCCAGCTCATATTGCTCCATAAAATTACATTTCAATGGGCAGAATTAACACTTTGGGTCATGGAAGAAAATAAAATAGAAAATATATATTAAACAGATAAAAAATTTCACTCCATATTTACCATTTCTAAAGGTCAGAAGTGAATTGTCCAGAATCCTACATCTAAGTTCCTTCCCTTGCTGGCACAAAAATGACTCTGAAGGAAGAGTGACAGAAAACATTTCAGAGACCCAGAATGGTGGCCAAGAACTCAAGGCGTAGCTGCTGCTTCTCCCAGGCTGGCAGGTAACAGAGAAACCTCATCCGAGTGGGATGAGCTGCAAAACAACATCTGCACAAAAACCTCTCTGTATTGTGTCCTCGGTTTGTCATTTTTCCCAGACTTCTGTGCAAATTTGTCTTTGTGGTGTCTTATGACCAGACACAGGCTTGGCTGTGGATGAGCCCTGTTCTCCCATCAGCAGGAGCTTCTGCAGAGGTTGGAAAGCTTCCCCAGATTATCTCCAGTAACAAGAGGCAGAAACTTATTCCAGCTCAGCACCAGGACAGGAGTCCCTTCCCCAGCACCAACCATCCTCCCCAGTTTTAGGATTTCACACATTTCGGCAGTCATGGAAAACACCAGAATTCTACACAACCTGTGTTTTCCTATTTCCACCGAGAAGTAAACCCCAAGCTGTCAGCTAAGGAAGGCCCTTCCAGGAGGAAAACCCACGTCTCGCTCTTCCCTGAAGTCCATGCCTGGTTTTGAGGCCACACGTGAGGAATTCGGCGCCAGCTTTCAGGCAGTGCAGGAATGAGCAATCGGGAGGGCAACGACAAGTTCAGGTCAAGGAGGCAGATCCCAGCTGGACAGCGGAGGCTCCCTGCCCCGGGAGGGGGATGCTGCCCCGGGACACAGCTCTGAGCTTCCACCGACCCTCACCCCACCCCACAGCACAACCCAGCACAAAGGAAAAGCCTTTGCTTACTGCACATCTGCTCTCTTCTTCTTAGCCAGAATAACTTTTGTTTTCATATCTGGGTACATTAAAAAAAAAAAAAATACAGGGACAACTCTAACTATTTTCCAGATGACGAGAGACTCATCCTGTGCAGCTGATTCAATTCCCAAATGGAGAACATCCAGAATACAGTGATGGGTAAGGCTGAAAATAGTGAGGTTTAGTTAAAGATTTGCTGTAGATGAGAACCCAAATATTCAGGTGTCTCTCTGCAATTTTGTGTCATAATAACTGGGATGAAAGCTCTGAAGAGAGTCTTTAACAATTATGCTTTTATCACTAGAAATGTCTTCAAAACGGCCTACCCAATTTACTTTTGTCATTCCCAACAGCAAAAAAAAAAGGGCATTGATGGAAATGAAAGTTTAAACAAAACCATTTTAAAAGCTCACCCAAATTCGGATGATCTGAAAGGAGAAGGTTTGATTTTGCTTAACTGGAGCCAGGTGACTCACGCTCAGAGTACTGGGGATGCAGGAGAGGTGAGTGCTGGGGATGTCCCCAAGCTCTGAGGGAATGTGAGCTGTGAATGCTCGGGGATTTTTCTTTTTCATCAGCCTAGTACCTTCAGAAACACCCACTCAAGTGACCACGAAGCAGGAGCAGTTAATGGGGGACTATAAACTATTCTGACAAGAGAAAGCAGCCCTATATAAAAGCAAAAATAAATGGTCGAGAGTTGTGTTCCAGTTTTGCCAGCTTGGCTCTGTCTCTCTCACGTAACATTGTTTTTGAAGGCTTTAACTTCAGATGCTACAGAGCAGGCAGGAAAATGAACAACCCACCTGGGGGGGATGTGACTGGGCTGGACCTTTCCAATTAATCCAACACTGCTCTGTTTTCTTCTTTCTTCTTTTTTTCCCTCTTTTTGAAAGCCACACCCTGACACAAATGCTCTGTCTACAGAGGAATCTGCCACTCACAAACGTGGGATTATGAACTGCTCGGGAGGAAAGCTGACAACATTAAATCTCTGTCTCTAAAACAACACATCCCAGTCTGGCTGCTCTGTCCAAAAGGCAGCTGGATGAGCTCAGTCACGGGGATCTGCTGGATCTTTCAGGAAGAAGAGCAACTGGAGATAAATGGAGCAGTGATTTTTGGGGTTAACTCCTCCTCACCAGCACTGAACACAAACCTAACCCAGTTTCTGTGCTCTGTCAGTGGGGTCCAGTCCGGCCCCAATTTGGACAGGTCTGAGGATGCCCTGACTTGTTCACAGACGGAATTCATGGCTCTGAACTCAGGCTGCCTTCTGAGACAGCAGCTTCAGGGATTTCATTTCAGTTTCCCAGATTTCTTTCATAAACAACTTAAGTTTTCCAAATTTAAACTTAAGCAACAAGAGAAAAACCCCCAAAACTTCAAGCAACCAAACAAAAGAAGTTTTGCCTTGACCAGCAGAGAGGAGTGGTGGGTATCAGCCTAGTTTCTAATTTGCATTAGGCCAACGAACTGCAGACAGACCATCAAGAAATTGAATAAAAATCAGACTGCAACCCCAGTTTCCCTGTCACATGCAACCCCTTTGTGCCTGAAGAACGATTACATTCCTGCTGAAGTCGGAAGTAAAAGGAGGAAGGGAAAATCTGTATGAAATATCTCTTTTCCAACACAAGAGAAACAGTGTTTCTGTCAGACACTCTCGGTGTGTGCCTGCCTCAATCTGCTCACGAGCCCATTGCACACTCCAGCCCAGCGCACTCCCAGCCTGGAAGATTTCCAGGCTTTGTGCCTCGAGGCTCCCAGGGATACATCAGCTCAAAAGCAGAGCCAGGCAGGAAGGTAATTTAACTTCCAGTTCAGCCATACCCACACCAAAATCTTCAGTGACTTATTTGTTTGAAGACCTATGAAGGAATGTTTCATACACACAATTAAAGTCAACTACTGCTTTTGAGTATTTTAACAGAAGATGATGATTATTTTAAGAGTGCACACAGGCAAATTAGTTTACTTTCTACTTTAGGTAGAATATAGCAGCTTCTTGGGAGCATTGCAACAAAATGGTTCATGGACTGGGGATCAAAATGAGAAATAAGCATTTACTTTAAATTTAGGCAGAGAATTCACTGCTCTCCATTTATTGAATGGTGTCATAGCTACCACAACACTATGGGTTACTCTTGCTGTGTGTATGGGGATGAAATCCAAATGTAAATGAAAAGGAGTTATTACACATAGTATAGATATTTCATGATATTAATGAGCAGAAAAAGCAGTGCCATATGAAAAAGCAAGAGGAAGAATGTACATGTGAATAATGAAATATTAAATAAGTGTTCAGGCGGTCTCCTGGAAGTTAAACCAGGACAGGAATTCTTTCAGCATCACTGTTCCCTCCATGCAGACTGTGCCTGTTGTTTACCATCATTATGGTCATTATGTATTTACTATGGTGGGGCCTGAGATGCAAAGAAGGATCAATGTCTCATTGTTTTGGGATCTGCATAACCACCAATTAAGAGCTGACTCCTCATGCACAGCACTTACGATCTAAGGAAATGCAGAGTATTGCACACACTGCAATAATGAAGTTCCCAAGCCCATTCCATGAGTGGAGAAGTGAAGCCCTGAGTGATTTATTTGGCACCACGTGGGAAGGCAGGGGCAGAGCGAGGCAGATACCCTGCACTCCTTATCCTTGCCCAAAGAATAAATGGAGCTTCCCCACTCTCCTGAGACAAGCCCCATGGGGTGAATAAGTATTAAACATAATCATATCTTTTTTTCCTACAATATCTTTTGTCCACCAGAGTACAGAGGCTTCTGTATATGTGCTTCTGCAAATACTTGTTCAGTTTGATGTACTTAAAACACACAAACTTCCTCTTTTTCATTCAGGTAAAAAAAAAATAAAATCCAAGGAATGTGCCCAGTATTAAGTGGGAAAGTCAGTTATGTGCTTCTAATAAATAATGTCCTGATTTCAAGAAAGAGTCATAATCTATTTTTAAAACGTGAATAAAATAATTTCTCAAATATCACTAAGCAAAAAGGAAGTGAGAGAAACGAAACCTCCAATTCCCAACAAGCTGAGTTTTGGATCATGTTTAATTTCTGCAACTCTTGATGGGAATTCACAACACCCTGGATCCAAAGAGGCCAACAGGAGGTGGCCAAACTCGTTCTGCTCGTGCTGTGTGTTGAACACATGCGGTGGTGCAGAGGGGAAGGCTCTCTGTCCCCAGGCAGGGCACGGAGAGCCAGCGTGTCTGAGAACCCTGGAGACGCTTCCTGAGCCCACGGTGAACTCCAGGAACAGCAGAGAAACACCGAGCCTGACCTCAGAGCACAACACATTTCCTGCCCACTTCCCAGCAGAACAATAGGGCTAAAGAACATCAGCTTCTCAAATCAGCTTTCAGGAGCTGGGGGAGACCAAAACAACATCACTCCACATATTCCTGATGATAAAGAACACTCCCCTCAGGTATACTGCTTTATGATCTGACTGGTAATGATCCTAATAAAATTTACAAAGTCAAAATCTACCTTAAGATTTGGGCTAAATTTCCACAGACCTGATGAAGCAATTAAACACACAGAGTCCAACACAAGTGGAAGAAGAAACTTCTACCAGAATCAAACATCCTGTGCCTCAGAGCAGCCTGCTCCTTTCAATGGGAGGAAAATCCCAGGAGTGTGAAGTCTCCATTGTACAGCAAAAATTCCAAACTAAAAAGAAAAATCTTGTACGAATCCCTAAATGAAACAAAGCCCCTCAGACATAACTGGGAGCTGCACAACACTTCCCAGCACTGTGTGTCTTCCACGCCAAGCTGCTGGCAGGAAGTATTTGTTTAAGCGGGACTGTTCTTTCCAAAAAACCTTATTACTAAAATAAAATGTTATCAGTGATTCACTGAGTGATTAACAGAGTAACTCCAGCTCTGGGTTTCCCAGGATCTCCCATTTCCTTTTCCAAGACAAAACGCAAGCAGTTCTCTGCCATGACCTGACCCTGGAAGGCCTTGAAAGGGACCCCAAACTCTCACCTGATCCAACCTTCAGTGGGAAAGGAGCACAGATGATGATCTTTACTTTCCTATCTGCACATTTAAATAATCAAAACCCACATCACCTCTAGGTTAGGAATCTAATTATTAGATACAATAACAAATTATTGTAATAAAGTACATAATACACATTGACCTTAATCAAAATATTCATATAACAAAATAAATTAACTCCTAAAAATATTTTTACTTTGTATTTCAGCAGTAAACTTGCTGTTGTGTTGCTGCAGGGAAGGAGTTGATAAAAGTCTGGCATCACTGACTTTCTGTGCCAGATTTATGAGTTATTATTAGCAGAAGGCTCAGCTATTTATTGTGAGTTCTGTTACAATGGCTTTCCAACGTGGCGTGCTAAAAGGTCAGGGAAAAAACCATGAACCTTTCAGAAAGTTGCTGCAGGGCATCACTCTCCTTGCCTGAGTGGAAGTCGAGTCTGTTCTAACTCCAGGTGGGGAGGAGAGAAAGGTTTTACAGGTGTTGCAGAGCCCAGAACTCCGTAGACTTTCCCCAGCCTCAGGAATGCAGTGGGCTCCAGGGAAGCAGCCACCCTCCCTCCCCTCCTGATGCCATCAAGTCACCTGAGGCTCCCCCAGCAGCAGCTCTCGGGGTCTTTAATCTCATGACAACATCCACTGAAAGCAGCATCTCTGCTGGCAAGTGAAATGAAAGATTAACTTGATTACACATGCTATGTAAAACTTATTTCCTGATTAATTAATAGATTAGGCACTTCCAATTCACATTTAAATGCCTGATAATGATCTCACGCTCATATAACAAATCACTGATTTATATACACACAATCTAAACTTCATTTTTCATGTGACAGATTATTTTCTTCCTTTCCTTGCCACATAATTTGCAAACTCCACTGCAAATATAGTTGCTCATTTCACTTGCTTTTTGGCATCAGATGACTCATCCAAGGAATATTTGGGCAAGAATGATCTTTAGCCATCTTCCTTATCAGGCTGACATGACGGTGTGGCACAGAAAACACTCTCTGTTTTGAGAGAATTCCCTGGTAACAAGTTGAAAAATGAAAACTCAGCTATTGTTTTTAAAGAGGAGTTTACAAAAGCAACTGGAAATCCTGCAATCAGTTTTTAAATACCATTGTGAGGGTGGTTTATTCAAATTTACGTTTTTCCTTCTGGCACAACAACACAGGGCTGCCCTGAGACATGTTATTGTCCGAGTGCAGCAGATTGCAAAACGTGGAGAGCCTCCTTCAAACAACAGAAATATGAGAAACACTCCATGAGCAGAGCAAGGGCTGGGATGTTTTGAAGAGTGGAACCTCAGGGCACCCAACATCTCCTGTGCCTGAGCTCTCTTGAGTCCAGATCCGGTGCTGGGAATTCTCAACCCTGCTGGGTCAGTACCAGCCCTGTGCAGGAACTGGTGATGATCTGATAAAGGACACCCTAAATGAAAATAACAGAGAATATCTAGCAAGGTACACAGGGCCCAAGAATGCTCCTTTATTGCAGCATCAGTTCAAATTGATTTTTTTCTGCTTATCCTCCTACTTTTTCATACAGATTTTCCATTCACAAGTGTATCTAGTCTTTATGTTCCCATTTCACTAATATGGCCATTATATTTTTAGAGAGAAAAACTACTAAAAAAACCTCTTCCTACTGAGTTTATATCCTTTATTCTTCTAATAGACTCATTTTTACTGGATTAACGAGTCTAATTCTTTCCTTTGAGCCCCTGCAAAGGCCCATCCAGCATCCTTGGACATGCACATGGCAGCAGCCCTGGACGACCTGGCTAGCAGGGTTTGTACAATTCATTAGGCAAAATGCACACTGATGCAAAGAGGGCAACCTTTGTCTGTTTGGTGTTTGATCTACAACGGTTAGGTGGTCTCAAAGCAGTTCTGGGAGGAGACACAAAGAGCAGCTCCTAATTGACACAGCTCATGCTTGGTGATGAATGGCATTGCAGGAATCATCCTCCCATTTCCTTCTTCTCCTCCTTAAACCAGAACTTTGTTGCTGATCCCTTTGCTGACCTTCCCAATGGGTACATCAGAGGTAAACACTGGGACAAGAGAACAACACCAGGGCTGAGCACTGGGGAGCACTGGGGATGGGACATCACGTGCACTGTGCAGATATTCCTTGGGTTTTTATTAGGGAAGAAAATGTAAACACCTGCTACAATTCCCAGTGCAGCATTTCAAAACAAATTCTACAAAGAATGAAGAGTTCAGTGGGACTTTGATATAAAACATGACCAAGTCTGCAGCCCCTAAACAATGCCCAGGTATCTCTTTATAGATCTAGATCTATTTATCTCAGGGCAGCAACAGCCCCTCTGCATTGCCCAGCTCCCACCAGCCCCGGCAGGATGCAGCCTCACTGCTCAAACTACACAGTCAGTCTTTGCTAATCTCGGCCTAACTCAAAACTCTACTTATCATTTCCTTTCTAAATCATCCCCAGGACAAGACTAGAATCTCTTTTGAAATGTAAAGGTTCTATAATAAAATTTAGAAAGCACATATGGTACAAATATCAAGCGTGAACATCTCTTCCCATCTTGTACGTTTCAAAGCCTGTGCAAACAGCACTTTTCCCTGGTTTTGATCATGCAGCCAAAATGAGTCATCTGTGAACAATTATGGCTCTGGCAGGGGCCTGACTGTTGGAGAATGAAAGGAAACACTTTATTATTGAAATGATCAGTATGCCAAGCTGAGAGGCGACTGCAGAGAATGTTAAGAGTCCTTTATGCTCCTTCAGCCAACAGAATTGAAAGCAGTGGATGCAGCACTCCCCTCTCAAACACCTGAGAACACCTGAGTTCAGAAGAGGCAATGCAAAGCACAAGGAAGGGGGAGCTGTGGAGATGAGCAAGGAAAAATATGGCAGGAAAAGAAACATAACCTTAAAGCAGGAGGCCTGGCTTAAGAACGTGTTGGTTATTCCTGGCTTAGTTCTCCCAGGGGAGTCGTGAACGTATTGAAGGAACACAGTCAGAGGCCGTGAGCTGAAACCCAAAATATTAAAGGACATTTGTTGGAAGTTGGGGACTGGCTGAGTTTAACAGGCTCTTCTGAAAGGGGATGAATGGAATTCCCCTCGAGGAGAAAAAATAGCAACCAAACAATTTAGTAAGAACACAGATCTCCCCATGTGCAGCCCATTTTAGCTGTGATACTGCTGCGTCTGGGTTTGCTGCCAGCAGGGACTAGGTAGGATCCCTCTGGGATTCCAAGGGGAACTCGGGATCTAAGCTGCTCACTGAGAGCTGGGCAGGGCAGGGAGCTAGGCAGGATATTGGTTTGATGGACTTGGCAAGTGAGATGGGCAGGAGATGATTTTAAAATTGGACTATGAACTAGCAACGTACGAGCAAGTAATTCTTGTCCTCTTTTCCATGAGCAGCTTGCAGAGGGAGGGGGAACGATGTGGTGATCACCACCCAGAGCCTACAGACTATTTAAAGACCATGAGGGTTGACAGGATGACAAGGGAGACTTGTATACAGAACTGCTAATGGAAGGTGTAGGGGGGAGATCAGGGAACAATCTGGGAAGAGCACATCTTACACTCTGAAATTCAGGTCCACCTCCCAACAGAAGAGATGTTGCAGGAATTTGAGATCAATATTGTGACAGCAGGACCTCTCAGGTCTGAACAGTAGCTTACAAATACCTCTTTCTATTTCT
This sequence comes from Erpornis zantholeuca, assembly GCA_013400515.1. Lineage (NCBI taxonomy): Eukaryota > Metazoa > Chordata > Aves > Passeriformes > Timaliidae > Erpornis > Erpornis zantholeuca. The sequence continues at coordinate 1,063,690 of VZTN01022425.1, read as the reverse complement.
GAAACTGGGCTTTGACAACCTTTGGAACAGACATCAGCACAGTTTGGGCAGCATGGCTTCCCAAAACTAAGTGTTCTGGTGGGCCTGGAGGCCAGGCTGAGCTTGCAGGCTTTATACCATGTTCGGAAGCTGCTGAGGGTGCAGGTTCACCAGCACGAGGGGTTCTTGCTGGCCAGGGCTAAAATGTAACTTCTCTGTGATCCTGAGAAGGGCAGGGAATGTTTACAGGCATGGTATTTGTCTTTGAAGGAACCAGCCTTGGAAAAGGTCAGATTCTGCCTTCTTCAGAGTCTCACAGAGATCAGGAACCCCACACTTACTGTGTCAGGGTAAATGCAAGAGACTCCAAATTCCTGGAACTGAGGGGGTTTTGCAGGGTCCTGTTTAGCTCACTACACAAAGGCACTTCTGCTCCTAACAGAACTCATCAGGGCGGGGGTACAAATTTCCTCCCCATCTCCTCCAAACAAGACAGCCTGGCAAGCACTGCCACACATGAAGTGGTAAAACAATTAGCAGCAATGCTGAAAACAGACACCAGGAATTGGAATTTCCAAAAATGCTCATTCTTTGCAATTCCAGGAAGTAGCCTATGGTTACCTCCACACAGTAAGTGGTAATCCTACACGGAAGGCATCTTGTTTCAGTCAGGAGCAGCCTGGAATCTCATCTTGGCAGCCACTGGAGCGCTCTTTTTGTTTGGGTCATGTCACTCATAAACTTCCTTCCATAACACACTGAGTTGGGTATGAACCCACATAATACAGGGTATTGTGGAGCTTTTCCCAGCTGTGGCCAGGCTGTGCTTTGCACACATGCACTGTACACCTCTCTCCAATTCGGTTTGGCTTTTCTGAGCATTCCTAGGTCACAAACAAGCCCTCAGAGACCATCACCGCTTTGACTATTGCAACAAAAATTACATCGTTTCAATTTACACCATATAAACCCAAGGCAATGTCACTGGTCTCGGAAAAACCTTTGTTGTACACACTGAGCACGGGGGAACACGGGACAGGGGAGGGAGAACCAGAAACGCCAGTGCTGTGTCAGCACGTTAAAGCCTAGGGAAAACTGCTCTGTTCCGGACACAGCCCTGCTGCAAATCCAGTTGCTCACAGGGAACCCCTGCAAGTGCCCGAGGTGTGCTATGTGTGCTGTGGGCAGCGCTGGCTCTGAGGTCAGTTCCCTCATTTCAGCACCGAGCAGGGCTGCTCCCGGCAGGGCTTTCCCTGTCCCCGTCCCTGTCCCTGTCCCTGTCCCTGTCCCTGTCCCTGTCCCTGTCCCGGTCCCTGTCCCTGTCCCTGTCCCTGTCCATGTCCCTATTCCCTGTCCCTGTCCCTGTCCCTGTCTCTGCCCCTTCCCCTGTCCCTGTCCCTGCCCCTGCCCCTGTCCCTGCCCCTGTCCCTGTCCCTGTCCCGGTCCCTGTCCCTGTCCCTGCCCCTTCCCCTGCCCCTGTCCCTGTCCCTGCCCCTGTCCCTGTCCCTGTCCCGGTCCCTGTCCCGGAGCAGGCGGGGATGAAGCGGCTCCGCACGGCTCTGCTGCCGCCCGCAGGCGGGAGGGCGCCGGCTCCGCCTGCATCGCTGCCACCTCCGCGGGACGGGGTTACTGCTCCCTCCCCAGAGCGAGTTTCCTCTTAAAAACTCCTTTCTACGGAGCTTAGGAAACATGTTCCCTGCTTTTTTCCCTGCCAAAATGCTAAAGAACATTAAAAAAATATATCATCCCTTTTAGTCAGTTGGAAATCCCAGTGAAGTTGGTTACTCAAGGCTTCATTACTTCCAACCTAAAAAACCCCAACAAACCACAAATCCTTGTGTTTTGGAATAATATTTAAATGAGGAATAGTCCAGGTGAGACCGTGACAGGACAGCTGAGGATTAAAGTCAATGGCAAAGCAGCAGAGTTAAACATGTGTAGGCTTTATTTCTAGTGACAAACTGAGGAACAGGTTCCTAACTCGTGGTGCTGCATCCCAGGTAAATTTGTCCAGATTTCACATACAAAGAGGTCAAGTGGGTTTTTTGAACTTGCACTGCATTTTCTATTTTGTTCATGAAAAAGGAGTCAATTACATAAGATGCTGAACTGTCTGAGTGCAAATTAGCAAAACTTACACCCGTGCTTAATTCCAAGAATATGACTGAAGGAAAGCTGAACACCCCAGGTTTCATTGCTTCCATCTGTAACAGCACACAGACCTGGGTACGCTCCCAATCTTTCACCCAAATCACTTCCTGGCCATCACAGAGGTTTTACAGCCCTGCCTGGGAACCTGCCCAGCTTTCCCAACCTGCTTTTTTTCCATGTCATACCAAAAAGCATATGTGAATTTAATAATTGCTAATCCAATGACTGCATTACTTTATTGCATACAACTGAGCTAAACGTGCCAGCATCAAATGATCCCAGAGCCCTGGACAAAACTGAACGTCTGGAATACGCCTCTGCTTTCAGGAACACGTGGGATGCAGCCAACAACCACTATGGAACACATCCTGTGCCCATGGCAGAACTCTGACAAGGAATGTGACTCCCAGGTGGGAGCTGAGGAACAGAGAGGTGAGGTACGGTGCCCAGCCAGTCTGAGCTGCAGCAGCACTTGGAGCAAACATTAGGGAATCTTTTCCCTATGGAAAAGGGATCAGAGAAGTACTGAAGAACACATTATTTATTGCTGCAGTGAACTCCCAGGCCTTGGTTCGGACACAAGAAGAATCAAGGACTTGCTTGGTGATTTGTGACCATCACACCAAGCAGCTTCCACTCTCTCCCAAGCCCCTGTGACACTATGGCCATTCCCAGTGAATTCTCCCCTCTCCTGTGGAAGTGGAGCTGAAGCACACAGAGGATTGTGGCACAGCTGCCTCATCCCAAGCAATGCTGTCACTCGCTGTCCCCTGTGAAGAGCTCTGACCCCAGCTTTGCTCTCCCAGTGCCCAGAGCACCTCCAGCCTGTGGAAGGATGATGAACACCCCACCAGGAGCACGGGAGAGAAGGAGGTGGAGGAAGCTCCTGGATATCTGCCAAGCCTCGCCACTCTGCTTTTTCATTTTTAGTTTCTGCTCTTTGCTGGAAAGTTTCTACTTATGCTCCGGTTTCCATGGCAACTGCATTTCTTGCCTTTCTTCTCTAGCATTAAATTTTTTATTTGATTTCCCTTCTTCCCAAGACATGACTCTCTTTTCCTTTTGTAAAAACAAATTAAGTGTTGTCTTCTCTTTGGTTGTTGATATTTTTAAAGGAGGTTAGAGAGACTTTCACTCAGCTGCAGAATCCGTCTAGAACAGAAGCAAAGATTTAATCTCCCAAGCAAGAATGTCAGGGGATTCCCTTGCAGAAAAGCCATTTACTGTAATTATCTTAACAAGGTTATGACATGCAAGAGTTCCAGGTACTGTGGAACCCAACATTTTTTAAAAATTGGCTGCTTGTTTTTACGAGACCAGACCTGGCCATTTTTTCTCTACAACTTAACATTTTAATTTTTTTTAAAAGCATTACTTGTGACTCCTGAGCAGTCTCAGGAGAACAGTTTAGTACTGGAAGTGCACTAGGAATGTGGTCTGCAGTTCCAGACTGCAGGAGAATTCCATTATTTTCACTGACAATGCTCTCACCTGGCTGGGAGCGGTGTTGGGGTGAAGCTGAAGGAGCCTTCTTTCCCCTGCCATGGCCCATCACCCACAGCACTGCCCTGCACACCCTCACACAAAGCACTCAGAGACAAAACCCTCACAACTCACGGAGCTTAAGCTAATTAATTTGTCTTGCCCTTGTCATGTTGGGACCGAATTAATCTGACAACCTGAATTAATTTGAGAAGGAAAAAATTCATCAGAATAGCAAATCTGGATTAGATCTACCAATTTGGTTTTTCCAAGCTTTAGCTTCATCATAAACACAATTTATATGCTGCAAAGCCCTGAAATAATAAAGGTTTTCATGCCAGTTCACTATGAAAGATTCTCTCCACATCTAAATTCTCCAGCACATTCAGGCCATAAACTGACCCTCCTGTACAGCTGTAGATTACAAGGTTTCCAGTCTTTATCTCTGCCTGGTGGGATTTCACAGTAAATTCTTTCAGGACTGAATAATTAAAAGAAGAAAAACCACAGCATTTGGCTCACAAGGCAACACAAACAAATCTGTCCATGGGTGCTATCTTGTTTGCAGCACATGTGCACAGATTTACATTGGATTGAGGCTTAGTGCTCTGTTTGTTTAGATTTTTCATTATTCAGTACCCCAAGCATAAGGTAAATTGTATCAAGACTGAACTTAGAACAACATTAAGAGTGAGCTGATCATCTTGAGTAACTTCATGAACCCAATTTTGTGTTTTTTTAAGAATCTTACTCCTCAGAAGAAGTAAGGGAAATGGGTCAGAAGTGAGGAGTCCAGTCTACCATACTTGGTTCATGCTTCTCTCCCGCTCTTGAATTCCCTCCTCCAAGGAATATTTAGGTCAGGAATTCACAGGATCTTATATGAATCTGGCCACGTTCAGTGTGTTTGCCAGCCAAGCTATGTGAATTGTCAGATATTAAATCTATGTGCCAGGATCTGTATTGTAAAATCCCATTACAACATACACTGTGCATGAACTCCCCATGGATTGGCTTCACTGCAGGCCAGGTCCCCCACTTCGAGTCAGGGGCAGGAGGAAAGTTTTAGACATCTGAGCATGGCCTCCCTGCTTTCTTCCCTTGGAGCTCCCAGGATTAGGGATTCAAAGAGCTGCTTTAGGCGTAGTCCCCTAAATTGCAGCCATAATGCAGCTTTTATGTGGCCATGGAGAGGCTTCATGTCTGCACTGTTTCAATTCCCAGTGTGGGGATTGATTTAGGCAGACAGCAGCTTACTCAGCTCTCTCAGCTGCTGTGCTGAGGCGAGAACATCCAGCAGCCCCTTGCTCATCCTCGCTTGATTTAATGATTTGCTGGCCAGACTACAGAGAGCGGCTCAGGAACTCCTACCCAGTGTGCCATGATTTGTGGGTTGCTGTTGCTCATCTGTAATTGCAACGAGAAATGCTCATCAATCATTCCAGCTCTCCAGCAGAACGTTGGGAGATAGAGCAATGGAGAGCTTTCAAGCTGGCCTATCTTTATGAAAACATTCTAATCCTGCAAATAAAGATCTGGATGCTTTCCAGGTGCCAGGACGAGAGCAGCTCCTGCCTTCCGACCCCGAGGGGCACAACCACCCCTCGGTGAAAAGAACCAGTATTCATCCCCTGAGAGCAGGGACAAGAGCAGACTGGGAGTAAAATCTGCTAATCTTCATTGCTGCACTCATTAACACCAAACTCTCAAGTCACAGCATCAAAACATCTTTCTCCAGCTCTCTTGGAGCCTCTTTAGGCACTGGAAGGGGCTCTAAGGTCTCCTCGGAGCCTTTTCTCCAGGGTGAAGAGCCCCAACTCGCTCAGTCTGTCTCAGAGCAGAGGTTCATCCTTCCTCATTCATCCTTAATGTCCAGAGCTCCAGTCTGATATGAGGATGCCCCTCTCACAATCTCTCTGCCTGAGCTATCTGAGCCCCATTACAAATGTTTCCTCTCCTCTGTGAAGCACAAGTGAAAATCATCATCGCTTAGTCCCCAGTGGGACAAGAGAATTCCTGTAGGTAAACCCAACACTGAGCAAGGATTCCTGGGAAGCTGCACTCCATATCTCTACAGTCCTTATCACCCTCATTATTGCTCAGCCAGATTTGAAAACTCTTTTTCTAAGAGTCCTGTGAGCAACACACCTTCCCAATAACATCCATATTTGAACTGCTAGCATGAATTTCCTGCAGTCTAATAGAACACAATCTTAACACAATTTATTGAGACAATTAAAATTCAGAAAACAAGCTTCTCTGTGCTCCATAAAGCACAGCAAATTTATTTGCTGCAGTCAGTGAAACTCTGCTGCCTAAAGCTGTGCAGTAACTCAGCAGGGCCTGGCCAGGGACTGTGGGACCCTCAAAGCTCACGTTGGGATAATCAATTAGAGCTGGGTCTGCACTGGGGCAGCTGCAGGGACCCCGCAGCTCCCAGGGCCTTCCACACCTGGAGAAGTGGAAAAAAGAGTCAGGGAAGAAAAGCTGTGGTTGGTCTGTTGTGTTCAGCCATGTCTACCAGTTCTACCAATAATTGTGACCAGTTTTGAAGCTGTACATTTATATTATCTAGTATTTCAAGTTCCCTTGACCAAAGACAAAAGAGAATGGATTTTTCATCCACCAAATAAAAAAAACCTCTCTAGTTTGGAATCACTGGAATCATTACAAATGTGTAAGAAGGCTGAAAGCATTTGGATACACCACACTCAAGCCCCAATACATACATTTAGGCAATGAAATCACTTAATTTGAAACAGATCAGCAAAAAGCCAGCTTGCATTTAGGCTGCCTCAAAGAAGAGATGTCACGCCAGAGATTTTTCCAGTAACTCATAAAATAATCAGTTCTTTAAAGTTATCGGGTTTTGAGAGGTAATTATTAAGTGAATTTAGAATATAATTGCTCTGAACAATGATAAACTTGTATTATACCCTGAGTAAGCACTACAGGCAGGTGATAAATTGCAAAAGTAATGCTACATCAGTTTAACTTCCTGCCGAGTCACCCTGAACTGCTCCAGCCTTGCACAAAATAGCCTCTGCTTTCATTACTAATAAAACACAGAATTAATTACTCAAAATAAAAGAGGCCTTGAAAATGTGCCCAGACACTGAACCATGCTGGCTTTTGCATTCTTTTTCCCTTTCTTTTCTCTCCTATAAAGGAACCTCAAACCCATTGCTAGTTATTTCTTTAAAGGCACCACAGCAGTTTTTGTTCTAGGTCTCTTCCATTCCCAAGTGGATGCTCAGGACCTGCACACACAGCAGACTCTCCAGTCACCATACTCCTCTCAAAAGACTTAAACTGAAGGCTGACTGCACCATAAATTTAATTTCTCTGCCTACATTATGATAAAAAATAACTCAGTTTTGGAAATTCACTCAAGCAGTGGAAATATTTTAGACAGGGATCCAAATCTTTCAAATGTCTAGTGCTGGACTGGAATTCTCCAGGGACTTCCAGGCAATTCTGCTCCAGCTTGAACAAGAAGAATCCCTGGCTTGTTATTATTAGCAGCTGGGAATCTTTATTTCCCTACTCTCCTGTAAGAAGGATTCCAGCTTCTCCCAGAATTCCATCATTACAGAACATGCAGGTTTAGAGCTGTGCCTGTTTTCATCTCAGCAGTTCTCCAGGAATTTACTTAAAGATTAAAAAATCACCCGAAGTTTCCAGGAGATTTTAGCTCCTGTCCCATTTGTGTCACCCCCCATATGCTGCCACAGGGCTCTGACAGTGTGTGACCTGCATGCTCCTCCCTCAAAGTGACCTTGTCACAAGCAGGACCAGGAACACACCATAAAACTCCTCTAGAGAAACACAAACTCACAAGGTTCCCACCAATTACTAAGTGGAGTATTTAAAAGCTTTGGGCACCTGCCCAGCCCTTCTGGCAGTACTGAGCTCATGGAGGAAGAGAACATGGGAGCAAGAGGCAAATCCAACAGGCACAAGGAGCCTGAGCAGCCAAACAGCTGCACAAGGAGCCTGGGCCAGGCTCTGCAGGGCTCCTTTTGTAGCCCAGCACAAGGCTGAGCACAGCCTGGGGCCTCACAAAGTCCCTGCTCAGCCCTGGGCACCTCCTTCCACCCAGCTGACCTCGGGTCATGGCTTTGCCTGCTGAGAGAAAACTCTTCCTCCCTTTCCGGAGGGTCCAGCTGGGGATGGACCCTCCAAAGGAGAGGGCTTGGAGGTTTTCTCATTGGCAGGGACAGTGTGGAAGGTGCTTTATGGACCTCCCGGGGCCCCCCTGCAGCACCTCCTCATGTAAGGACCTCTCTGGTTCTGCTGAGCGACTGCAAAGTCACTTTTGCAGCTCTCTGAGGCAAAGAGTGACACATAACGAAGGCAGGATTTAGAGCGTAGGCTGAATCTCATGTGAGAAGATTCTGACTGCAGAGGTGAAGTATTGGCTAAATTTTATAATGATGGAGTTAATTTTGTTGCTAAGAAAAGCAAAGGCCCGATGAGGACTGGCTCCAGAGATTACACAGTGTGTGGTCTCTGCACTTGAAGAGCTCTGCACAGCACTCGCTCATGTTACATCAATTACTTTAACAAAGTTAGATTCAGAATAATATTTATAAAGCTGAGATCCACAGACCTTTTTGCAATCACCTGGGTACAATCACCTTATTCACAAAACTGGCTATAAATTATGCTAATCAGTAGAACACTCAGAAGATGAAGAGAGGTTTCTTGAGTAATTTTAAATGGATTCCTATAAAGAAAAAAATTGGGAATATATAAAATTACAGAGTTTCAGTGCACATTTCTATTGGAATCTTGGGTGTCAGTAATACAAAGGTTAAAGCACTATGATCAGTAAATGTAAAATATATCATTTTTATTGTGGGACCCCTTCTATTTCTCCACAATGATTAAATATAATATTGGAAGGTTTTGGTGGACACAGATATCATCTTAAGCACCAATTCTGACCACTCAATGAAGCCTAAATGAAATGGTAATTTTGCTCTCAAGATAACAGCCCTATCTCTGACTCAGTCCCTCTGTTGTATTTTACCATTATCTTAAAAATAAACCTTTTCCTTTGTGGTTTTCATAACATAAAAAGTTAAACAACACAGTGAGATACAGTTTTCATGTCCTTTCGGGGGGTAATTTAAAAATATTTTATTTTTGCCTACCTCTAATGTATATTTAAAAGAGTGGCAGATTGCTGTGCATTATTCAGGTGAGACTGCTCCTGCTGAGCAGTTGGTTCTCCTTGGAGGTGATCAGGGGTAGAATGGCCTTTGTTAAGTCTCTGGTTCTTCCTGTAAGCCCTGGGATGTAAGAGCAGAAGGGCTGACTCTCCCGAGGGAGGGTTCTGCCCAGGATCAGGAGTGTTCCCCTGGCCATGGAGAGCTGGCAGGTGTCTGACTGCAGAGCTGCACTTCCACCTGTCCAACAACACAAGACCTTCTCTGACTCCTGAGTAGCCAAGGAAGTCAGAAACCCTGGGAGGTCACTAGCTGTGAAGTGATTTCCATCTTTCAGCTCAAAAAGGCACAAGAAAGGTAATATTCCATGTTTTTAAACAAATCCCAGGATTTGAGGTGAAGTACAGGAAATCCCATATTAGGTGTGACATCTGGCAACCCTTCTGTAGGGCTGGATAGGAGCAGTGAGGAGGATAAATGACTCCCTAAGGCCAGGACTGGGCTCTGGGCAAGGGCTGCCCCATTAGCTGGGACACTGCTCCTCTCCACCTGCCTCTGTCCTTTCCAGGGTCAAAGGGAAGTACCCCAGGCCTGTATCCCAGGCCTGCACCCACGCTGCCTGCCTGGTTCACAGAGCACGGCTTCCCCACCCTTTTTGCTCAGGTTTCTCTTTACTCAAGTCAGATTTTTTCCCCCTTCTCTGGTCTGCTCTCACTTTCCTGTTCACAGCTCATCACCAGGTATGGATGCAGGTGACTCCTCACCTGACTTTGTCTGACAATGTCAAGTTCAGATTCCATGAAATTAAAATTCTCAAACAGAGGTTACAACTTACAGAAGTTGTAACTCAAAGTGTCCAGACTTCTGCAGGACTCAAACACTTTGCAGCCATTCCTGATCCCTGTAACACAGCCCTAAGGGCTTGAAACCATTAAGGAATGTCCTTGGGTGTGGATTCTTCCTCGTTTCCATGAGGTTATTTGCAGACACATTAAACAGTGCTGCTACTTGGGACACAAAACTCCATTAAGAGGAGTGATGTGCTGTCTAAAATTAACTATGTATTTGTTTTTTCTTCAGTTTCTATAGAACACGAGAAGAGATGCAGATGGTTAACAGCACTGAGATTATAGTGATAGCTGTAAAATTTGATGACTGTTATCAAAAGCATCGTATGGCTTATGAGAGCAAGCAGCAATTAAAAAAAAAAAAAAAAGAAAAAGAAAAAGATTTCCAAGCTTACCCTGGACAGGGAACAGGAATAGCAAAGGGGGTTAAAGCCAGTTTCATACTAGAGGATTTATTAAAATAAGAAGATCACTTCTTCAAACCTTGACAGACACAGGCTATCTGAATCAATTCAGATGTGAATGAAATAAATGTACTGATGTACTGTGCACGAGCCTGAATCACAGACAAAGGGAGACTTAAACCTGGGGTGGGCATTTCATTGCTCAGGAAAGCAAGACAGGGATCAGCAGTGCTGATCCGAGACAAAGGCCAGGCCACTGCTGCAGGATCTCCAACTGGTGCTCCACACAGAGCACTCCTTCTCCATGGCCAGAGAAATGCTGTGCTGCACCTTGTTACAGGCAGGGAGTGCCTCACAAAACAACCTGAATCACTCACCTTCTCCACTTACAACCAGAACAAGACTGCGTTCCACCTCTCTAGGTGAAATATTAATCCAACCTGTAAGAGAATGACACCCACACCTTCCATCAGAGACCTCTCTGTCCAGACTCCTCTCTGGAGAATTACCTTTGCTCTTTCCCCAGCTGGACAAGTCCTGGTATTTTGGTTTCCCTCTCTCTCTTCTGAGCTGCCATGACCAGGACTCCAGACTTTCCAAAGCTACAATGATTTATTGAAACCAGTTCTACTGAGTAAGAGCTCTGGCAAGCAGGAGCTGTGCTAATGCACCCAGCAATCTGCAGAGCAAGATAAAATCTCCCGAGAACATTTTCAGGCGGTAAAAAAAGAAACAATGAGGGAAGGGTTGGAAGTTTTCAATGCTCACTGAAACATGGGAAGATCGGAAACAGAGAAATCAGTATTTTTTCTCTTAAGGTGCCTATCTGCCCATTCACTGGAGGAAAATTAGGGATTGACTCATTAGAAATCAGGACAGATGAAAGGACAGGACACACTGTTCCTTGGCTTGGCCTCCAGAGAACACATCCAAAGCATGTAAGAGATGGACCCTTAACCCTTAAACATTACAGAGCTTTCAAAATATCCATTGGGATACAAGTTTTTTCCAGTAGGAGAAAGTTTATTACAATCCATTGGGGAATATATTTCTCTGTGTTGGTTTGTAATTTATATTTAATCTCTATCCGACACCAAAATATGTACATACATAATTAGCTTAAAATATTCAAGAACATTTCTTGATGTGGGATCCATTTGCAAGGAAAATGAAAGTGAGCACCAAAACTGAACTGCTTTACTGACAAAGCACCAATGTTTTCAAAACAGAGCTTTAAAAAATTCACCAAGTTGCTCTTAGATGGCTCAGCTGCCTGAGATCAGCAAGTCAGGCAGCACTTTCCAAAGGCACATAAAACAACAGTAATCTCAAAAGGCCTTTTGGGCCTTTTTGACCAAAAGTACTAAAATAAGTTACTGACATTATTCTTTGCCTTCAGTTCTCTGCTCCTAAATTAGAAATTATAATATCCGAGCAAGAGAGTAGAAAATCATGGTTTGAGCATTCAAAAGCCCCTCACAAAATTGCCGTGAAGCTCTGGCTACATTTTTTAAGACTAAATCCCCAGATTGATTGGAGTGCCTGTTCCAGTCGCTCCATGCTGTTCCCAGTATGATATTCTGGGTCAGGGATCTAAGGACAGGCCAGCCCAGGGCAGGCTGTTGGCACAGGCTCCTGTGAGAAAAGACAAGACGTGGGCTGAAATTCCTTGAGAGAAAGAAGGACTTCCAAAATTTCCATGAGGAAATTCAAAATCAACCCTCCTTTTGCTGATTTTCACTTCCACAGCTGCTCTGCAAAATGGTTTCACACAGTCTGAACCATGAACCAGGAATTCTCTGGTTTCCTGTGCTTGCCACTAAATTGCTCCAGTTTTTCTGAAGTCCTTCTATCCCCGGTTTAAAACACTGGTTTCTGTGCTTCATCTCACCTACATGGAAGCAAAATATCAACTTTTTATCTTGATTTTCTTATCTTGATTTTAAAATGTTGATAGTCTACTGGCAAGCACCAGGAGCAATGACATCATAGCAGGAGGCGGCATCTATTCCAAGGAGCTCAGAGCCAGCAAAAATACTCCCAAGATCACAAAAATAGTTCCTATTACATTTTACTCCTTGGCAATGGACTATTAGATTATATAAAAGGCAAGGCTAGCACAGATAGAGGCAAAGAACTTCATGGTAATGGTAGAGCCTCATCACTCTGGGTCATGTCTGCAAACTGGAAACCTCAATTCAAGGTAGGTCAGACTTATCTTAAGCTGAAGTTCACTAAAAATGTCCTCATTTAGACTCCAGGCACTGAGTATGGCAGAAGGAGCCACATTCTTTGTGAATTAAGTGAGAATGAACTCCCAGAGAAAGTCTGGCAACCAAGACAGACAAGAGAGCTGTGGTGGAGAAGAAGAGGAAAGGAATCCATGTGGATTCCTGAAACTGGCCTGTAAATATACAATGATGTTGCATTGCCAGAATGAAAATGAGAATTCTTTATCTTCAAGGAAACAAAAAGCCTGGTCTGCTGAAAAATATGTACTGAGATTTTCCAGACTCCAAAAGACATTGCAGGTGGATTGTGCTCTCTACAGCAAAATGACAAATGTCCTCCAGCAATTTATACATTTTTGAGGGAACTCAGAGGAAAGAGCAAAGAAAGAGAAATAGGCAAGGAGGAAGACTGTGGAGCAAGAAGAATGGCAAAGGACTAGGGAGGAACACAGGAGATTCTGTGCCACTGCAATACCATGAGAAAAGCTCCCTGTGTGTGACCCTGGACAAGGCACTTCTAATTCAGCTTCCCTTCAGAAGAAGAGGATAAAAGCAGCACATTTAAGCTGGCATGAAGTTATCTGGATTAGAGAGGGAAAAACACCGGAGCATTGCAGTGCTGATGATCAGAGCAGCACATCAGCCACAGGCAGGCAGACAAAAAGTGCTTTGCAGCTACACAGGATCCCATGAAAAGGAAATATTGACCAGTGCTAAGTTGTGGAGGGGTTTGGGAGGGATCCAGCAAGAACCCTGTGCAGAAGGGTTATAGCCAGTAAACTCTACCCTTGAAAAAATATCTATCACAGTCAGACCAGTGAAGCAAGGAACTGCTGTTGGATGAAGTATGAAAAGCAAAAAATAACCACACTTCTACAAGCATCTGGTGTTTGATCTGAGCATGCATATGGACATCCCACAGAATTACAGAGCTCAGACTCCACTGTCCCATATTCTATTGGTCACCCCTCCCAATGGCTGAGAAACCCAGGTCTGGAATGGAAGAGATCCTGCCTCTGGAGTTCAAAGGTCAGGATTTCATCCCTCATTACAATCATCATGCCTGGCCTAATGACAGGCTGGGAAGTCCACTACTGACAACAGAATTCCAGCAAAAAAAGACCTAAAGGAGCAGTTATTGTTGTTGTCGTTGTTGTTATTAGTACCAACAAATGAGAAATAACTTTTCTATCCTCAAAATGTGATATTACTGGAAAACCTCACTTGGACTGGTGCATACACAACCTTTCAAAGGTGTTTGAGCATCCACAAAACGAGTGGCACACAGGTGGCACTGTGAGACCCTAACCCACACATCCCACGTTCCCAACAAGCACAGTGCCCTCCAGCTAAAGGACTGTCCTGGTGCTGCAGCTTGCTGTGGTTCAGGCATTGCTTCATAGAATCCTGGAATATCCTGAGCTGGAAGGAACCCACAAGGATCATCAAAGCCCAACTCCTAATTCCTTCTGCGACTTGACACAGTTTTTGTGATTTAGGCTTCAATGAAGTAAGTTTTTTCTTCATTAAAGGAGTTGCTTTTGATGATCTGGCAATGGGCCAGAAAAATGACTAAGTGAAAAGATGCCTCACTGTCAATGCAAGAGCTCTTTTCCGTACTCCAGGAACATTTGCTCCACAGGCCTGGGTGTAAGAAAGCACAGTAGGAGTACGACCTTCCCTTGTTTATCTGAAGTTGATTGAATATGAGAAGTTTGGGTTAGATCAAGCATCAGTTACATAAATCTACTGTTCCCTTAATTACAGGTACTGAACATTTGCCCTGCAGTACATATCAGTACATGCAGCTTACAACTTGCTGCAGCTACATTTAACATACCAACACAAAAGAAGCTAAAAATCAGGTATTTGTTAAAAATAAAAGACACTGAACCTTCAGCAAAGTCTTAGAACTAGTTTTTGCAGATATTCCCCTTGAACATACCACAGTAAATTGAATAAACTGGCTCACTGGAAGGAAGTCCAAGATTTTACAAACCATCAATATTTCCTGCCCTCCCGTTGCTAACTTTGCCTTGGGTACATAGAAGAGTCTGACTGAAATGCAACCTGCAGAAAAAAAAATTATATCCATATTTTAAAAGTCACATCCAAGAGTTCAGGATGTGCTAATAGGGAGAGAGTGGTGGCCCCAGGCTGTGGTGTCAGGCCTGCTGTCCTGAGGTGAAGGAATGGCCCCAGCTCTCTCTGCAGCTCATTAGTGAGCAGGATTTAACAGGCTCACAAACTACATCTGTCTTCTGCAAGTGGAAATCCAGACTGCTGAAAACAAACTGTGTTTGGTCTGAGATAACAGAAAAAGAGATTCCGTGAGGAGCAAAATGAGAGCTGGGAGAGTTCTCTGCAGAAAGATACAAATCCAAAAAGAGCTGCTGTTCTGAGCTACAACTGCACTCACACTGCAGAAAGTTTGGGTTAAGACCTATTGTAAAACAATTTCTACACAAAAGAGCAAAAGATAATCATTGTTCCAAATCTGCTCATTAAAGAAATTCAGAGACAAACCCCAGTGTTTGATCCCAGGCACTGCTAGAAGGCAATGAGACACATTCACTCCTAACAAAACAAACCCCCCTGCAAGCAAAAAGTCAGCCCTGAAATTCGGAAGCCCTTCCCTGCTTACCTTTTAAAGAGCAGGTCAAATTTTTGGAAGTAGTTTCTCAAAGCAACTCAGACATTCCACGTTAACTCTCGTGCTGCAATAAACAGCAAAACTCCTTGATTTATTTCCTGAGTTGGTGCGCATGCTGAACCCCAGAAGAAATCCCACACAGGGAAAAAAAATACAAGAAAAACACCCCCAAAACGCACAGGAGAAGCAACTCAGCCTTCGGGCAGAGCACGAAAGAAGTTCACCAGGGAAACAGAAAGGAAATCCAGTGGCAACTAAAAGTTGGGCTAAGAAAGAGGGAAGGCAGGCTCGCCCCCCTTGCCTGGAGTCCTGGCTAAAGGTGCCTCTCGAGCAGAATCCACGGCGGCTCCCGGCTCCTCGGAGCAGATGGTATTCACACATTATTCCCGAACAGCAGCATTCCCCAGTCCAATCAGGAGGCAGCACTCAAAAGCCAAGCGCTTCCCAGACTCTGTTACAGTTTTCAATAGCTATAGCACAAGATGAATGACTCAGAAAATGAATAAGCAGGGAAAATAAAACCTGCCTCTCTCCTAGGCAGAGGCTCAGGCAGGAGGGTCAGCAGCCCTCAGTGTGCTGAGCGCTGGTTGCAACTTGAACGCACCTGCTTTTTTCCCTAAATCTTAAATGCTCATTATTTTTTCTGTGTCTTCATTTTGTGTGATCAGCTTCATCTTGGTTTAAAAGTCACAATAATTAAATCTTCTCTCTTTTTTTTTTTTTTCTTCAGTCTTAAAAGCAGCAAACTTTTGTAAGAGTCAAAAAAAACCCAAGAGGATGAACTGTGTGGGTGCTTTTTCAGACAACTCACAGAGAAACCCCTCATGCCATCTCTTGCTGAATACATCACTATATATTTCTAAGATTAAGGCCTGACTTCACAGATCTTGTTGCAAATGACATGAAATAGATTAATACATCCTCTGGTTTTGCCTGAAGTTTACCAGGAAACTTTAAATTACAATGAAACAAATATCTCTAAAAATATATGAAATAAAAATTACTACCAACTTGCAGGGAAAGTACCACCATTATCCAAAACTGGCCAAACTGAATTGGAAACTACTTCCAACTGCTTTGTGCAGCCTCCAGACCATCCCATCCAGAGGGCAATTCTAAATACAACTCCTCAGCTCAGTGCCTGCTTTTTTCTGACAGCTGCAACCCAATAATAAAGGATGGTCTAGCTAAACAAAGCAAGTTAGTCATGGAAACAAGCACAGCAGCCGGGTTCTCCCTGGAATACCACAGTGCACTCCTGAGCTTTCCACAACACGCTGGAACTCTCTTTAGCTTTGCAGAAGTGACTGCAAGGAAGTTTTGTGGTGTTTGGTGCTCCTGCCCCAGTCCCAGACTCTGTTTTAGTGCTGCTGCTGCTCAGGGCTAAACTCAGCAAAGCTGGACACACGCTGCACTCAGGCAAGTGGGAGCACTTAAATCACTGAAAGTATTTGGGGTGAGAAACATTCCCCCAGGTCCCCCTGGACATTTTCAGATCTTTGTCTCTGGCTGTAAATTGATCCTTTGCATTCCTGTCTGACACATGGACTGTGAAAAACTCTTCAGGGATATTCTCCCTGCCAGGAGTAAGGCTCTAACAGCACTTCTGCAAATACAGGGCCAGTCGGAGAGACAATAAAATTTTGTGAACTCTGGACTAACTTTTACTATTATTATCCCATCTTTTTTGCTTTTTCTTCAATCTGGATCAAATAAGAGAACTCTATTTGCATTTTACTTTCCTATTTTCAAAACACCAAGTATCAGGGTTTCTCGCTAGGATTCAGAGCAGGACCCACATCCAGAGGCATCGTTTTGCTCCATCAGCCAGGCCATGCCCACCCAACGCTAAGCAAACAAACCCACACAGGCAGCTCTAGCACAAAGAACAAGGGCTCGTGTTATAACATCTGCCACAGCTGCCCACCAACCTCCAGCTGCAGCTAGAGAAGTGTTTAAAGGTGTAAAACAAAACTAGAGGCATATCTCGACCTGCTAGGAAAACAAACATTTTCTGAAGCTCCATTTGGGCAAGTGTTTTCTGATCCCTGCACTAAGCTCCATAGCAGCCAAAATCATTTTGACAACTGACTCACTGAGCAAGGCATCTGCTGGGCCTCTGAGCCTCTACCAGCAGGAGGAATGCTTGGCAATTACAGCTTTTCCATGTGCTGGTTCCTTGGAGATGCTCGGAGAGGAAGCACATCTAAATCCACACATTATCCCCATAATGCTCTAAGTGCTGGGATAACCCCGTGTGTGCCCAGAGGAACCTCCCGGGCAAACATGCTGATCAGACATCACAAAGAACATTCAGTGGCTCAGGGTAAGCAGCTCTTTATTCTGTACATCCCTCTGCAGGGTGGATGTGCCAGCCAGGGATGGGGGCATCAGCACTGTCCATCTCTCTGGGTACCACCAGAAGAGGAGGCTCCTGGCCAACAGCTGAGTTACATCCATGGCACCAAAATAGCCCTTGGCTGAAGGGCTCAGAAATCCCACTGCATCAAAGTGTGGGGCTCAGAGCTCATAAACAAGGGACAATTCTTTCTGGGCTCCTCCAGCTCCTGTCAGCTACTACCAGAATCTCATTAATTTAATTAATTTAGAAGCTGCTCAGCTGTAAACACCTTGATACATGAAATGTATGCTTCAGCCTCCTCCTCCTCTCTGATCCCTGGAAATCTCTTGTCTGTGCACTCTTCCATTCCAGCCAGTTATGCTGAATTCACCTTCCAGCCATGGCTGATGCAGGAAGTTCTGAGAGAGACTGGCAGTGCTGAATGGAAGAGACAGATCAGGGAGGTTCCCTCCCAACGCTCTGCTTTGAAGTTCCTCTCTTTTAGGAGGAATATAAAAGAGTCCCTGGATTTGCCTGACTATGAAAAGACCCTTTTCTTTAGTTCCAAAGAACCAAGAGATGACTGTGACTGTTTCCAGCACCTCCAAGCAGGGAAGGTTACATTCCACTCATTGAATGTTCATTCAGGGTTCCATAGGGATGGTTCTCCCTATTAAATGCCCATAATCCAGTGGGATGCTCATTTATTTTTTGGCTCTGCCCTCTTCTGCTAATTACAGAGAGAAGAAGCCACTGCATGCAATGCTTGTCCCCACCTCAATTTCCAACCTGGAAATTGCAGAATGCATCTACAAATCATTACACAGTAATGTGCTGAATCCTCCATCTCCTGCTCCCCCGGAGCTTTCCCACTCGACTGCTACCACACATAACCTACTCAAAATTCTGTGTTCCCAGCCCTTGCTTCTGTTTTCCTCTCTACCAAGTGTGATTTTTAGTGCACGTCAAGGTGTCATTGAGGCCAGGATGTCATTACTGCCCTAGAACAGTGCCTGAAGAATCTAAATTACCAACAGCAGACAAAGTTCAAGCCTGGCTGTCATCCAAGTAATTCACCTGGTTCAATGTGCACGTCAGAGACTGGAAAAAATATGCTGTAATTATTGTGTTATTAAAGCACAATGGTTTAATTTTATTTCTTTGTGGCACAAAATCTGGATCTGTGATTCACACCTATTGTGTAGGGAATATGATTCCACTAAAACCAGCAGTTGAGATCTGGGCCACAAGGTTGTTCAAAAAGTCTAATAAAAATCCTATGCTCTTGAAGGATTAACATCCAAATCACAAAGAAATATTGTCAGGACACAGAAAATAATATACTCAGAGGTGGTTCCAGTGTTGACAAGAGCTGTACAAACTGAGATCTGAGCAATTAGAAGACACAATGAATACATAATTCACAGACACTTTGTACTCAAGAGTTTGTACACAAATAAAACATCTTATAAATCTTCACCAGCTTGCAGAAAGCTGCTGAGCTGTCTTTTATTCTTGGAGCAGCAAGTGGCTATAGTACAAAAGAGAAATCCATAGCTCTGATATGTCATCCCTCCGAAATGGGTAATTTAGGGTTATGGTTTCAGAATCAGCACATTCTTCAGCAAGTTTCTTCCAAGAATTTTTTTTGTGTGTGTGTGTAAAGAACCAAGTAAATCCATGCCAGTACATTAAAAAGAACGCTTGAAAAAAATCAGAGCTGTGAGCCACCATAAAATGACAATAATCTTTCTCTACACGCCTGCATTCCAGATAATGGAAAGAAAATAATGGGTGGGGGAGAAGGAGAAAATAATGTGGGAGCTGCTTTAATGATTTTTAAAATCCCTATGAGAACCTGTAGCTTTCTGTGAGTCTTTATCCCATGCACAGAAGGAAAAAAGTTACAGAACTCCCTGCAGGAATTTCCAGATGAAGAGCAGCCTGTCAGGCTGTGTTCAAGGCACTCCAGCACTGCAGCTCCATGGAGAATCACAGAGAAAAACCCAGTAACCACTGCACCCACAGGTGGTGGTTTTATCCCAGGGGCTGTTACATCAAGGCAACCAAAACAGCTTAAATCTCATTTCAGGCCCCCACATAAATGAGTGGTGATTCCCTGTTCCAGCTACAAGCAATAATAAATCTGTGAGGCATCTCCATGAAAAGTTGGCAACTTAATTTGATTAGAAAAAAAAAAACCCAAAACAACCTGTGCTAAGAAATGAGGCACAGCTTCCCAGTTTGGAATATTCCACCAACGTCCTGCAAGCTGAATTCATGCATGTTAGTAAGCAAATAGAAGGCAGGAGGCAAAAAAAGCAACTCTCAAGTATATTATTGCCACAAATTCTTCAGAACAGCTTTTTCTATCATTAATGATCTATTGATTGTGCTGGCAATAAGCAACACAGAAGGAACCGAGGCTGAATTTTAAGGTAGATGGTCAACCCAGATGGAGTCTCAGGCAGATCAAAAATTAACTTCATTCTGCTGGCAGAAAAGGGCATTTGATTTGGCATTCTTGAAGGTAAAAAGGCACTGCTACAAGCGAGCACAGGAGTTTCAAGTCACGGTCACTCCCCAGGGCATTAAGAGTTGTCACATGAGCAGCCCAGAGGGATAAACACAACCATTCCCAGCGTGTCCAGAGCTGCTGGATATCCGAGGGAGCGAGGGGCTGCTTCCAGAACAAGGGAACGTTCTCAAGGGGCAAATCTTTCTGAACAGCACTCTGCTGGCTGATTTCTGAGAACTTTCTGTTTCCTGCATTCATGCAAAATAATGCCTGGAATCTCAGAGCAGCAGCTGAGCCCCTCGGTCCTGCAGTGCCGCAGCTCCAGCGGCAGCACAGGGGAGGAATTGACCTTCTGATCAATAAATGGTTTAACGCATTTGTTTACAGTGAGATAGTTTAAATCAAAGTGATTAAAAAAAACTAAAAGGAAGATGGGGATTTACAGAGTTAGGAAGGGGAAGAAGTTTTTTCCCAGATCCCTTCTACCAGCAGTGCTTGCTTATCTCTCATTTCCCAGCTTCTGAACCTTCCCAGTGTTTGCCAACTTATTCAAATATTTTCGTAGGAAAACGAGTTTCTACACAGTGTGACAGAATATACTCGAGATGTCTGTAAGAAAAGAATGAGAACCTATGTATCTGAAAACATGCATTCTAAATTTAGTGAGAAATGTAACATATTAGAGAAAATAAAGTTAAACTTGTATTTCCCACAGAACCTAGACACTCTCTGTGACTCCTAAAGGCCAGATTCTAATGTTGGGATGGGCAAGAACACTTGCATTTTATTAGCTCAAATGATGCATGCATTTCTCTGAAAATCCTAAAACTTCCTGGTGTAAAGAAAGTGAGATTTAATTCTGTCTCGGTGGTCTATGAAGAGATGTAAGACATGAGAGGTAGATGCTCTTCTTCTACAGAGGAATTTAATATAACTACATATGAAATAGAATAGAAAAAAGAAATATGAAGAGTGAGACTCTCCTCTGAATATTTTCATGCAAATATCATAATTAGAAACACCACTGAAATCTGCCCTTGATTATTTGAAATTCGATTTCAGGAGGGCCCAGAGCCCCAAGTAAAGCAGTGCTGCCCACTTATATCTGCCCAGTCAACTGTTCACATAGTTTAAATGTTACTTCATTCCCTTAACCACGTTCTTTCCACACGGTTTTAGGTCTCTGTGATATTAACACTGCAGTTGTGTCAGACTTGAAGCTCTAGTTATCAGCAGAGAATATGCTGTCGGAAATCCATAACTACTTCCTGAACAATATTTATGTAGGAAGTGGAATATTTAGTGGATTTCAGGCTGTATTCAGAATATGCTGAATGCATATTAAACAGCTGAGAATCAATTTATTCCAAAAATCACCATCTGAAATTGTTTTCATAAACACGAATACTTTGTTGTCCTTAATGCAATCAATTCTCTCCACTAACAGAGAAATAAGACTTGCAAACAACTTTTCCCCCCAATTTATCCTTTTTTGTGTGCTTTCCAATAGACTGGCTAGCAGAACATCAGCATGTGGAAGGCTATAAATCCATGGAATAGCTGCATTTTTAACCATGGACTTTAATTCCAGGGTGAATTTATGTGGTCCTTGGCTAAATATATCCTCCTAAGTAAATTACTCATGCAACTGCCTGTAGGAAAGCTTTCTGCAGATAAAGAATCTGTTCCCAAATGCTACATTTGACAGCACATACGGCACAAAGTCCCATTCTTTTCTCAGTGGCAAAAAGCCCCCCAAACTGAAAAAGGTGGAATGCACAGGTCCCTCTTCCCTCTGCACAGACTGCTTAGGAGGCAGGTTAATTCTGTCTGCTTCCTGCTCCTTCCAGTAGAATAAATATCTCAATGTATCAGTCTACTACATGTTTGTCTCCAGCCCCTGTAAACAGAGGGATTTCTAAGCTCTTGTGAAGCACATTCCCACATTCATTTTCACTTATCCATGCAGAAGACAGTACAAACACATGCCTACCCCTGTGCCTTTAGCAGGATGGGGAACTCAGGCACTCTCATTATCGTTTTTTCCCCTCTCTCTTCTATGTTTTCTACTTCTTACCATTGGAGTTGTCCTGGTCCAAAGGATTATCTGGTTCCATTACTTCAAATAAAAGCATCCAACATGCAGTTCTCCATGCAGCAGAGGCATAAAAACACAGCAGTTGCCTAAGCTGATTCACCTGATTTATGAATTAGTGCAGCATCCATAAGAGGCTGTGTTTCTTCTTTTGTATTACATCTGGCTCCTTTTCCAACTCGATGGCTGGGTATTACAGCATGCAGGCCTTTTTCCAGCATCCTCTTAATGCATTATATTTAAAGTAGCAGCAACCTTTTTCTCCCATCCCCCAGACTAAGTTACAGCAGTAACTAGGCTGAGCTGGCAGCGAGCGCAGCTCATTCAGAACAGGACCTGCAAGCGTTCTCCGAGTCGTGGTGCTGCATAAAGAGGATGATTGATACAATAAAAAGTAAGTGGGCTTTGACACAGCACGGTATGCGCTGCACAAAATCTCACCAAAACCAGGCTAAGGTCCTGAGGGTTTGGGGAATGCCTCGCCGAAGCCACCAGTCTGCACCCCCTCACGCACAAACACAAATTATGTCCTGTTCCCTCCTCCTCCCCCCGCCCGCTCCAATCTTTTATAACCCTGGATCTCCTCCAGCAATAGTCTGTTCCTTTAGTCAGTTTATAATAAACTCCGCCATTCCCCCGTGTCCCTCGGGCTGCCTTGGAGAGGAAGGAGGCTGTTTGCAGAATGAATAGCCCAGCCCGTGCCTGACTGGGAGGCAGCTCCGGGACTCCGCGCCGGGCGCTCAGAACTTGCTGCAGCAGCAGCCTTTGGCTGGGGACCTTGTCCTGCATTTCCCTGCTCTGCCAAGGCAGGACTGCTGCTAGGCTGCCATTGGAAAAGCTCCTGCAAAGGAGCTGAAGGACGAGCCCCAGCTTGGCTGGACTCGGAGGGTAAATGACACCAGAGCCTCTCCACAGAGCCCGAATCAGCTGACAGACAGATCACTGCGCTGCAAGTCAGGTCACCTTCATTCTGCTCCTTGGGTCTGCCACTACCTCCTTGAGACCTCTCGTAATTCACAACTGCTTTCTGCCTCAATCTTCTGTGATAGTGACATTGAAATACATCTTATCTCACAGGAAAGGAGCTGAAACCTCCCAGCGTTACACACTTTGAACTTCTTGGATAAAGGATACAGTACAAGGGCTAAGGAAGAAGACTCCATCACCTGGCTAAGGAATAAAAATTTCATTTTCTCCGAAGATATGTCCACAAAATAACAGAAAAATATATCAAAGTGCAACTCTAAACCAAGCTGTGCCTCTGAAAAGTAAATTCATATTGCTGTTACAACAATCCTGAAATAAAATCTAGCTTTCAGGATCAATTTTACCTTGCACCCACAATTCAAACTCTTTCCTCAATACTCTTGGTAAGGCATTAAAACATACCTTGTTTCAAAAGAATGTTTTTCACAGAATCCAAGGCTAGAATCGCTCTAAACCCCAAGAGCAGCCTGAGTGCATTTTGGGGTTGTCGTGGCCGGTGCCAGAGCACTGAGGCAGGCAGGGGTTGCTATTTGGGGCCCCGGGTAGCGCTCCTGCCTCAGCAGCTCCCCCTTCCCAGAGCCGGGAAGCGGCTCTGGAGCTCCCCGCTGCCGCCGGGGGCTCCGGGCTGTGGGCGGACAAATGAATGGCTGGCTGAAGGCAGCAAAACACGGCGCTCTGCCTGGAGGAATTAACAGCAGCCTGACAGGACTCTGCGGTAATTGTGCCTTGCAGAACCATTTTAGCACTGTTCCTGAGGGCTAGGCCATATTAATAGAAGAAAGACTCATTTCCATCTATTTGTTTTAAGTATTGCACAGTCTATAGCCCCTATTAAATACTGAGATCTCTGCCCTGGGGGAAATTACAGTGCTGCAAACCCTCTATTCTCCCCCCTCGCACCCTACGCTCCCGATGTTCTTTACAACTTCAATACTTCTCCCACTCACTGACAAAACAAAAAAACCTCCCTCTTTCCACCTTCCCCACAAAAACACCTACTCTGTGCCTGCAGGCACATGGCACAGCCTGTCAGCAGTGCTCCACCTGTTCTGGGTCATGTCCACAGGCCACGATCACTGTCTGATGGAAAAACGTGTCTTAACTTCTGACTGACACATTGCACCCCTCCAGCCTGTCAAAAATTGGTATGGAAAGGATTGAGAGATGTTTTTCGGGGTCAGGAGGCCTGAGCAGTTCTCATCTGCCTGTTCTGTACCCCAGGATGTGGGGATATACAAAGACGGGCTGAGTGACTCACTGACTCCTCGATCACAAGGGACTAAAAATGCCTGGAGAACCAGGACTGTCGACGTAAAGGAATCCATAGTTCTGCAAGGAACATCTGAGTCAAGACAAATTATATACAGAGAAACAATTTGTATTCTGCTGTGAAACAGATGCTGCATATACATAATAGAGACAATTTAGAGCCAGAAAAGAATAAACACCTATGAAATCTTTCCTTGTGGAGAGTCAGAAATAATCCAGGAGTGCTACAGAATAGCTAAGATCAAGAAATCAAGATAAGCAATAGTTATTTAGACCTCAATGATTTTTTGTGACAACCAATTTGATTTTAATGACATCCAAATGATTTGCTAATCTCTAGTTACAGACCTAGTAAAAATTAATCCTTAATGTGTAAGTGAGAATGATGTCAATATTTTGGCTAAGACTATTCACAGTTCCTAACAATTGAGCAATTGTCATACCTTCTTTGTTTGAGCTCAGCTCATGCAGTGAGGCAAAGGAGCTCATGCAATGATTGTGAAAAACAAGGGACAGTTGGAAGACCAGGGCTTTGATCACTCGGGATTTTAATTGCTCAGGCACTGAAAGGAAAACTGCAGAAGTGAAGAGGGAAATGATTTTCAGACAAATGGCTGAATGGTCAGAGGCTGTGCTAGACCAAATCCTAGGAAATGAGCCAAGCGCACTGAACTAATGAGTGTGGAAAGAGAAGTCCAGCAAGCATGTTCTCTGCAATACTGGGAGGTTAAGTGGAACACAAAATGGAGAGTTTTGGAAAGCTGACTCTTCAAGGAAGGAATTTAGAAATTGTTGGATGGAAATGGAAATTAAGTTTCTTCTGTTACTGTCTAATCAGAGCATCTCTGCATTCCCCTCAATAGCTGGTTTGGAGACAGGAAAAGAAGTTCTATTTAATTGCCTAATGGCTGCATGACGTTTGCTTCAGCATCTTTTATGTCCCAGGCTCCAGTTGTGCTCAATATGTCAGATTTTACGCTGGAGGAATTGGGAGCTGCTACTTCCTAACTCCTATGTCTTTTCCTAACAGCTGGAATCATCACTCACATTGGCATTTATTTTACGCCATAACATGAAATTGTAAACAAGAAAGATGACCCTTGCTTCTGGTTTGCTGTAAAGCTTGGGGCAAATCACCTCATCTCTCTTTTGTCAGGCACACGGATCAGCACCGAATCTTTATCATGAAGTAATTGTTTATTTCCAGATTAAGCTATACAGTCTAAGTTTGCAGCACACATGTGGTGATATAACTGGTCTTGGATTTATTTCAGGGGAAAGGATTTCCTTTGTAGGTCTGTTTGGACCAGGTTTTCCCACTTTATGTGTAGTAGCAATGGAACACTGTCAGCAGAGTCTATAAAAAGCCTGTTTTCTGTTCTTCCACGTGCCTAAAGATCTATAGGAAAAAGTATAAATATTGTATAAACAAGCACAGCCAAGAGACATTGTAAGAAAAACATTCCATTCTTCAAAATAATATTCCATTCATCCAGAAGATAACTCATCATCCTCAGTAGTGTCCCACTATGGGAGAAACCCAAGTCGGACTTGAAGATCTTAAAGATCTTTTCCACTCTCAATGACTCCAGGACTCCATGAGTGAACAAGGAGCCACGAGAACCTTTGAGGCTGTCTGTCCCCAGGAAGGAGCGAGGGCAGTTTCTGTCACTTTTCCCTGGGAGCAGAGCAGGCTCTGTTCCGTGGCTGGAGGTGGCAGTTGGGAGCAGTGCAAAGGCCCAGCGTGAGGCCCCAGCTGCCACCACCACCCAGCCCTTCCCAGAACACAAATTCCCATGTAGGAGGGAGCAATCAATGCCTGAGGGTTGAAAAGCCAGCGAGGCACAGACCTGCGTAACAAAACCCTTTGCCAAGGTTACCGGGGGTGTTGTCAAAGCCTCCTCTTTTGTGAGGGCTGAATAACAATTCATACCCAGTAACCAGCTTCAGTTTCTTTGGCTTTACCTGGCACATTTTCAAAGTCACTGCTCATGGCTGGGGCTGTTCCCATTGAGATGCAGCTTATCTTGCCCTGGACAGCAAGTGCAGGGATCATCTGACTCCAGAAGTTCATGCCAAAGCCTTATTGTGCTGCTTTGCTGCTTGAGCTGAACTACAGCTTTTAGAAATGTGCTTGAATATGTCACAGGCACAAATGGAAATGATGCAGCCTTGGTTACTTCATACTGGGGGGAAGAATCTCCTCAGGACATTCTCCCCAGTTTAACCATTTCATTTAGAGAAGTCAAATACAACTGGGATCTTCAGGAGGCCCCAGTTGCAGAGCAGCCCCAGCTATGAAGATTCTATCTGTGCAAACACTCCTGCTATTAAGTCAGCAGGCTTTTATCTTAATTTTCGGAAAAAGGTGATGCTCTAATCACACTTCTGAGGTGGCAACTTTTCATCCAGAACTCAGCAAAACTCCACCATAGAGAAAAACCATGTGCAAAAAAAAAAGGTGTAATGATTAAATGGAGCATGGAAAGCTGCAAGATCAGTGTTGGGGAAAGAGCCAATGTGAAAGACATTCCCCAGGATATTAGTGCAAGAACTGGCTCCTGTCACACCTCCCCTCAGTGCTCTCTGTGCTGTGAACCATTAGGAGTTTGGTGTGTCAGAATGTTCTCTGGTGAAGAGCAGTACGTGCACAAAGCACGGCACTTCCTGAACTCCCTTTGCCTTCAGAAGCCACTCGCCCAAAAGACTGAGCCTTTATCTCTATTTAAATCTCTGCCACTAACTATTAAATCTTGTAATCATTAACAAACAAAATTCTAAAGAAAAAAAACCCAACAAATGCTTTAGAGTTACAGGTTCCATAGTAATTATAAAAAATACAACTACTGCTATGAAAGGAGAACACATTCAATGTTCTACTGTGAAAAACACCAACAATCAAATGAAGTCAATATTTTAAAGATCCCAAAAATTAATAATAACATCAGGACATTCATTCAGGGTCACTAGAATATAACATTACCTCCTGCTACTGCACACTTCAGACTGAGGAAAGTGTCTTTGGGCTTCTTTAGTAAAACCCTACTGGCAGTTCAACGCAGAAAAATAAAACTAAACTGACTCCTGGGCAGAAATAACAAAAGGCCTGCAACACCCAGAGTTCTGTGCCCAATTTACTGAGCTGTCTGCTGAGATTCCATCCAAGCTGACTCTACAGATTCCTCACTATGTTCCTGCAGTTGTCTCCTAGAAACAGGAACAAGAAGCATTTGCTGTTTTCTCAGCTCTTTTGAAAAACTCTGCAACAGCTTTGCAAATGTTCTGGATGCCCAGGGATCAGTGTGTGTTGCCTCAGTGGATGCACAGCCTTAGAGAGTGCACTTCTCTTTGCTGCCGTGTTATGGAAATGAAATACAATAGCAACAGGTGTACTATCAATGTATTAATTTCAATTAATAAAAACTCGGACAAAAAGTGCCCATGGAATTCAGAGAAATACTCATACAGACATTTGGATACTTAAACAGGATCCTGAGGATATCCAGAGATTAGGGCAGTATCTTACAAGTGTAGATTACATTGAATTTTACTCATCCTTCCTTCCTGCACCAAGCTAAATTCACAGAGAATGTAGCTCTGAAGGGATCTCACTGCATGGCAACAGGGGGAGATCATGTGCAGACTCATGAACATGGACAGAAATTCCACCTGATGTTTCTGTGAAGGTCCAGGCTACAAGAAACACTATCCAAATAAACTACTAAATCCTTAGCAGTTTCTGTTGGAAAAGTAGCCCTGGTGAAGCATTTATGAATCTTTTCGTATAGTGAATGTTGTCTTTTCTTCCCTCTTCCAGGTATGACTGGTGTGATACTCAGTGTAAATGAGGGAAAAAACTGACATCCAGATCCTCTGAAATCTCAGTTACCACAGAGCAGTACATTATTCCCATACATCCATAGTTACAGTATAGAAATACTGGATTCCTTTCCATTTGCAAGTTCTCTCCAGAAATACATGGAACTTAGAAAGAAGAAAAAATTCCAGACAGTGTTTAGGCACGTGAACAAAGCTGTTGCACTAAAAAATAGTGCAAGCCCTCAAAGGCTCTCAGTTTGTCTGCTCTGAGCCTGCTCCTTCTTCTCCTTCATTTCTTGTTTCCAGTCTTTTCCTCCTTCTACCCCTTCCAGTTTAGAGATTGAGCCAATTGTTGTCCTTCCAGATCAAGCAGCCTCTTCATCTCACTGGCTTCTGGAGGCTAAATTACTCCATATGGGCTCTTGGTATGTGAAATTCCCACAGCAAAATGCAAAGATTTTGAGCTAACTTTTGTTTGTTGCTGTCACATGGAAAGTGAAACCCAAGATAAATGATGGCTTATTCTTTCTTAAGGTTTCTAATCTGTTTCTGGTTAAAAAAAAAAGCTTATAATGTCTCTTTTTGGGATATTACTGTCAGTCTTCCTTTTTGTTGTCCAGTAACTTCTGGTTTCACATTCACTTTTTCAATATTCTCCCTTGCTTTAGGCAGAATAAAAGTATGAGAACACAGTCTCTGTTCTCACTCAATTAGCTCTACCTGAGCCAAGCCCTCAGAAATAGATCGAAGTACCTGACAGAAAAATCAGTTTTTAACCCAAGGTTTCCACAGAACTGTTAGATATTGGTGTGGGTGTGAAGTACTTCCAGCAAGTCTCGTTTCAGACTTGGCTAGAAAATGAGAAACTTCACTGAAATCAACAGGAAGAGGAAACATAAGGTGAAAAGACAGAAAATAAATGCTCACCTCGGCATCCTTGTGAGGGTCAGACCTGCTATTCATTATGCTGATGAACAAAAAATCCTAACTAATCAATCATCTCTCCTGCACTTGCTTTCCTGACTCCTATGATACTTCTCCAATTAGTCCATGTGGGGCTTATCCTTTTTTCTACAGAGTGTTTTGGGAATCTAGAGCAGTTATTGAGGAATCCCATCCTCTTGGTTCATCCTTCCACCACAGATCGGCCCTCAGGTGAGGGATGCTTCTTCCATTTACCCTGAAATATTTCTTAACTCAGCACAGATAAAGGTCAAATAGAATTAACATTTACTTACAGCAATTTAGGCAATACAGCTACAAAGACAAGCAATGGAACAAAAACATTTTAGTCTACTTAAACCCAAATTAAATATACAAGTTCCTCTCTCTGTGTATGTAGGTAATTGATCCCATTGGATTTCCACATCCAGGCATTCTGTCTCTGCTTACTTTACCCATTCACTCCAGATCCCCTTTCCTGGTGGAACATGCTGGGCTTTATAACCAATCTTCCTGTACAGCTTATTTCCTGTAGAAGCTCCAGTAAGGTGTGTACAGCTTCTTCATCTTTTCATTACCTCAGTAATTTTCTGTATCAAATCTGACATGGTGCAGTGTTGAACTGCTTTAGACTCAGCTGCTGATCCTGTTGACTGTTCAGATGTGAGTCCACCTCTCCCTGGGCAATATTACCATCTCCAGACTCTCCAACCTTCCACTTTGTTCTAACTGAAATCATTAGAATGGTTGGAAGTATTAGAAGTACTTTTTTCCCCCCTCCTTATTGGCAGCCTACTTTTATCTGATTTAGCTGTGTCCTCGTTTGCCTTCTTATTCTGACAAGCAGATACAACAAATTTCTATAATCAGTTCCCATCACTTGATAGAATAATTTTAGTGTCAGATGAGACTAGCTTTGCCTGATGCTCAGAAATACCTTTCAAGCTGCACAGACTATGAGATCCCCTCTTGGGCTTCTCTTCTGCTGCAGGTTTTTACCATGAGCACAAAATTCTCCCCATGTCCAATTCTGTGGCCACAAGGGGCATGGCAGTAAATCACATCTGTCCCAGGATCCTGTAAAGTGCTCCTCAGACACTGGAGCTGGGGCTTCAAAGCTCTTTGAGCTCCCATATCAAGCACCAATTTAATTTCCCTTTCTTCATCAATTCTTCATTCTCTTGTGATATCTTGGCAACATTTTGTTCCTGTTCAACATTCATCATTAGCTTCTTCTTTTCTTTTACTTCCTTTTATATTCCTTTCCCTCCCATCTGCTAATTTAAAAGGAAATTGCCTGGTATTCAGCATTATCAGCCAATCTGTTTACTCTGCTCTTGTTCCAGAGAAGACCATTTCTCTCACACTGAGCTGCTCTGCCTCACCCCCTACCCACTGTTATTATCCTCAAAGCCTGTATTTTCTTCCATATGCCACCTGGAGAGTTAAGTACCCCTCCAGAGGTATGCAGCTTCCCGAAATTCAGTCTCTTTTTAAAATTACAATGTTGAAATAAAGATCCAAAGATCCATGGGGAAGAAGCAAGTTTCCCAGACACAGGCCTTGCCTCCCTCCCTAGCAGTCCCAGCACAGCACGGAAAGGAGAGGTCCTGGCACCGTTCTGGCTCTTGCAGGAGCAGCATTCCAACCCACACATCCCACACCCAGCCAGGGGAGACCACCTCCATGGGGATCAAGATTTTCCTTGAGAAACAGCTTCTCATAGTCCCAGGTCCTCCCCTCCCAGCACAGCAGCCCAGCTGTTCTCAGCAGTCCCTCCTGGAAGCACCTCACTCGTTTCTGTTGAACGTTGCTGGTTTTGCCGATCCTGCCTTGCTCAATATTACACTTCGTGATTTCATTACTGACAATAACTCTGATTTTGACCTCATGCTCCAAGCCTTTAAGATACCAGATGAATAATACAAAGTCTCCTTTGATCCCTATCACAGAGGCTAATTCTGAGAGTAAAATGTTGAAACAGTCCTTGATAGCAACGACGTGAGAGTTTTGCTTACCCAGGGCCAGCAAGTGGAACTGGTGCTAATGCTGCTGAAAGCCAATGGGAAACAACTCACAGGGAAAGCTTCATTAAATCTCCAAATGCCACAATTCTCCTCTAATAGTCTACTGAAATACTTTAGAGAGACACCTCCAAAGGAGGTTCACATTGTGAGTGGTGGTCCTACTGAATTATTTAAAATATCAATATAAACAAAAATATGCATCTGTTTCTATAGAGATGAGATTAGCTGACAGAAATGATCTCCACTATGAAATGTCAGATGTGAATTTATGAATTCAGATGTGAATCTGAAGTGATCAGAGTTTGGAATCCATGAGAGAACTGAGATTCAAATGCTATAGTCTGTATTTCAGGTAGATGTTACGAAAACATCTGTGTTGACCTAAACAGAGATTTGACATCCTCTCTCTGCCCTCAAGCTGGTCCATGCTGAGTGATATATTCCAGCACATCTGTAATTTAAAGTGGGTAAGCAATCAAACCTGCTTCAAAGTTGAAGCATTTTACTTAACTGGTACTTTGATAAAAGCAAGGTTTGACAAAGTCAGTGAAAGCCACACAACCTCAAAATGGCTAAGAACAACTTCTCTGGGGGTAATTAGGGAAAACATATTAAAATATATATATTTAACTTTTGGAATTAAAAAAAACCAAACCAAAAATGTCTAACTTTTGTGTGATTTTGTTACTAATTATACAAATCTTTATGTGCTGAATTGAGTGGATTCTTGTGTAACGGAAAAGAAGATCAGAATAATTTTACTGAATATTGGAGCCTGACTCCTTACCAACTGCAGAAGGTATCATGCTGCTGTATTGTATGTTGCTTAGCAATATAATGTGAGAAGCAGCACCAGAGTCCTTGACAGCAGCATTGTCCATTGAAATGCTTGTGAAATATTACCTGGGTTATATAAAGGTAGCACACAGTCACAGAAAATAGCATGAAGTTTCCAAAAGCACAAAGAAGGCTGGAAAGAAAAGGCATTGCTATTCTAGTGGCAAAAAAGGGCTCCCTGGATGATCTTTCACTATCTGAATGCAGGCAGCATAAATTAAATATGGAGAAATCATATCTGTAAAGTCTCCCTCCAGCTTTGCTTACCACTGATAGGCTGTAGAGCAACTATTCCCTCCCAGTGGAATAGCTGAGTCCAGGGATGTGCCAGTGCCTCTGCATTACTGCCTCAGAAAGACCTCCTGCTTGTTGTTCCTGTCCTGCTTTGGAGGAAAAGTTTTGTGCCCTCACTCAGGCTGAGCAGAATATGGGCAAAAGGAGGAGCACTAAGCCAAGATGGATTTATTCTACACACAGATGACACGATAGGGCCTTATCAGTTAGATAAATGTGAATATTACCTCTGAAGGCCTCATAGCACCCCAGGGTCCCAGGCACACCCCCTGCACTCCTGTGCTTGCTTTCGCTCTAGCCCCTTTAGCACAGATGTGCCAATCTGCTCCTGCTCACTTGGTTTTGACAGCCCTGGTGTAACAGCCTCTGCCTTCCTGTGAGCCCTGGGATGTTCCTCTGGTCCCTCTTCCAGCCATTCCCCACACTGTAACTGTGAGAGAAAGCAGCTTGGGCACTCTCTGCCCTCCCGAGAGTGCAGCCCACACGAGGGCTGCCCCACTGCCCAGTGCCATGACACTGAAACTTCAGCATTCCCAGTGACATCCTCCTGCCTGGTTTCCTGAATGTTCACCTTTCCTGGGAAGGGCTTTGTGTAATTCTGAAATGACACATGACTGAGCTGGAGTAGCAGTGCTGTGAATAACTCCAAGGGTAATGGATTCCTCTGAAGTGCTGCAGTAGGAGGTCACAAACTCAAACCCGCACACAGGAACTGTGTCACCATCAGACAACCTGAACTCCAGGACCTTGCAGCTCACAACACAATCACTGGATTCACCAAGTGCTGTCAGCTGAGCAAGCATCAGGCTCATATTCTTACTTGATCATACGGAACAAACCTCACATTATGATGGTTCATAAAGACACAGGAGCATATCTGCATCTTAGTAAAAAAATATTGAATGGACATGACAGATCCTAGGGGCCTTTCCAGAGAACAATTCAATATTCCCTTTTATAGTATTTGGCACACCACAGAGTTTATTCAGCTTGAATTAACTAATGGATTTGAGCAGTCTCTTTAACAAAGAGAAAAGATGTTGAGTTGCACTGACTGCAGAGTTACAGAATGCTTTAGACAAATCTCACAGACTGATTTACCACAGAATCTGTGCTGGCTTTTTTCAAAACTCACCAGCACTTACAACTTGTATTTTAAAATGAGAATTTCTAAGATGCATTTAAAGCATTTATTTATGTTGATAGATGTACTATAAATAAACATGGGAAGTAATTTGCCTTTATAAAAAAGTGAAGATGGACAAAGTAAAAGATGCTGTGCTGTTGAAAGAAACCACAGAAGAGAAGCAAAGGTTTCAGGTGGGCCATACCCTTCCAACATGCCCACAAATCCCACTCCATGAACACACAGAGCATGGATTTAGAGGAGGATCCAATTCCTTCCCACAGAGCAGAACCTCATACTAATACAGGAGTAGCAATAGTGAGGCTTAACCTGTAATAAACCTCAGTCATTTTCACCCAAGGGAATTATGATTTTGATCTCAAGGACCAAGATGATACTCAAGGAGTATCACTGGCATTTGCTATGTAAGACCCATTCTCCTAAATCAACATTAGGAAGTTTAAGCAGGAAGGACACTTAAGCTGAAAGTAATTATGTTTGTCTCCATTTTAAAACAGACGTGTTTGTTACAGAGACCTTCCTGAGCTCACAGCTACTCCTTGTAGCAAACTGTGCAGCCTATTTGTGGTGTTAAGGATGCAAATCCCCCTTCCTGATGCAGGAGTTCCAGAGAGGAACTGCAGAAAGGCCCTTAGAAAGAGCTGTTCCCCCTGTGTCCAAGCAGGCAGTATTTTCTCCCTGGAAAAGAAAGCAGGAGAACTTATGCAGTTCCCAACTAATCACTGGGCAGTGTTCCCAAAACTTCAATAATTTGAAATAGGGACTGCAGAACAATGTATGGGTCATCAGAAATACTGTATTTTCATGACAGCCTTCCTTTGGCTTTTGAATCATTTCATATTTCTTTGAATTCCTTAATTTGGTTCCTTTAAGTTAGATTTTTTAAGCTTCTGCCATGTATTTGTGGTGTTTCAGCCCTGGCTCCCTTTCACCCAATCTGAAATGAAGATCTATTCTGTGCCTCTAATGGATTTTCTGGTTAAACACAAGTGAATGTACCATTCAGCCAGAAGGTTTTTCATAAGAGTGCAGCCTTACAATAGATTAAAAGCAGTTATCTTTTACTAATACAGGCCCCTTTTTGGATCTGGTGCTTCAGAGAAGATCTGTAGAGACAGACTTCTGCCTTTATTCCTTATTTTCATCCTGAGGAGAGGTTTTTCAAATTCACTTAAACTAAAGTCGCTCTAGTTTTTCTTACTTTAATTTGCAGCTGAGAAGCAGTGAAGGTGGCTGGCATGATACAACTGTGCTCTGTCTTGCTCTCTGCACAAATAATTTTAGCAGGAGAATAAATAACAGCCCTGTTTTCATAGTCAATTGCTCAGAATAACTTTCAAAGTCTGCCCTTATGTTTCTGACCTTCCTGAGCACGCTGGAAGCACCCAGAAGTGGAGAACAGTTTCAGTTAAAAGGTGAAGTGCAAACCCATTCCTGGCTTCCTCACAGCTGAGCCTTTCAGTATCAATCAGCATCATTTACTTGGCTTGTCAGTTCAAGGCCGCAGACCCATCTGATACTCATCCTTGTGTTTCCCTCAGACTAAGCTAAGCCTTGGGACTAATCTCCTCTGATCAGAGGATGGAAAACACACCTGGCCAACAGCTGGGGGCTGCCTCTGCCTCCAGGGTGAAAGCTGGGCAGTGACCATGCTGGGTGAGGGTGCTCAGCCCTGTGCACCAACACTCTCCCCAAGAGGCCTTTCCTCTCACGCTGTGTTCCCTAAAAGTGGCTACAGCACAAGCCTGGAGCTAAGGGATGACAGAATGGCACCCACTCGTGTTCCAAAGGCTCTTCAGCTGCACAGAAGGAAGAGCCATCATCTTTAATGCACAGATGACCAACAAGTACAATTTAGTGACAACAGTCCACCTAAACACCTGCCACGGAGACACAAGGAAACACCTTTTCCTAAAAGACCCCAGAGCTGAAATGCAGCAATGATGGGAATACCTCTGCCAGCCTCGGCCTGGGATTTGGGGCAATGGATATCGGTGCATGAAGCCCTTTAAACCGGGATTATCTGAAGAAACCAGTCTGGGCACCAGTGCTCGTGGCCCATTTTGGTGCCGCCTTTGTTCCCCCATAGCCAAGGCTGAAACTCCCTCTTGTGGGGGATTCGGGAAGATCCCTTCTGGAACAGAAAACACCACAGCGAGAAATGAATTGCTTTTAAATCTTCACTTTTCCCCACGCTGTGTCCCCTGACCATTCCGAAACGGGTTTATTTCAATACCAGACAAGACAGAGCCTTGAGCAACCTGATTTCACCTCAGAGCTGACCCCTTCTGAACAGGAGGCAGGAAAAAGAAGCACAGAAGCATACGAGGAACTCTGTACTGCTCTATTTTATTGATTCCAAATGTGCCTGACATCATCAGCTGTTGAAGATTTTAGGCAAATTACTATATGAAACATGGAAATGTACTTCACTGTCCTAATTCCCAAAATGAAGAGAGACTAAGGATGAAACAAAACAAACAAATATACAGGATTGGGCTGAAGTATCTTAAGAGCCTCTTCTGTTTGTACCCCAAAGGAACCACAGACTGCAGCCCCAGGTAGTGGTAAATAACCATTTTGAGCCACCATAGCCTAATTCTAAAATACCAATGTAGTTCTGAGCATCAATATTCACCTTGTAAAACCAGATAAAACAATACATCTAGATGATACATCTAGATACAACAAATGTTTTACATCCAGAAGACTCAAAGCACTTTGCAAACTCAGAGGAGCACTACAGATCCTGAGAAGTTAAAACTGTTTGCTGAGAGTTATGAACTCAGGCAAGTGCCTGGATCTTGGGCTTTGCTGTGGAGCTCAAATCATCCCACAAAAGTTCAGCTCAGTTGCTTTGGGCTCAACATAATGAACATTTTATGAGATGGCAGAGATGAAGACAGAAGATACAAAGGCAAAACAGAATTTACCACTCAGGAAATGTTCCCATTCAAAGCCTGTATATAAGAATAAGCTCAAGAAATAAAAAGAGTATTTGAGTCATTTCTTACAACCAAGCTTTATAACATCATGAACAAGGTATCGAGGCCATGATAGTCCAAATACTATCCCAGTACAGCTGTACCCCTTTGTTGCTTATATTTTTAACTGAAGTCAACTGCTTGTCCTTGAATTTATTTTTAACAACCAGCAGTCATTTCAGCTGAGGGTACAGGGCACTCTGAGTGCACACTTACGTATTCAGCGTGAGTGACTAAAGGAAGAAGACATCCAAATCCTTCTAGATTGCATCCCATTCATAAATTAAATGCAGACCTCATCTTCTGAAGTTATGTAATACAAATTGGGATGGTAATTATGTTGAGTGTTTCCTCTGGCAGAGCTAGGTTTTGCAGCTTCCTCACCTTGCTCTATTCTGCAGTTTCTGGATCATGCCCTGACCTTCTGTTCCACTGCATTCCCACTGACAAACCTTGAGTCATCTAATCCTGCTCCAGTGCAAATATCCTGCACTTCAATTCTTCCATCCTACTCCTAAAACCATCTGTTTGTCCTTTCAACCACGTCAGGTATTGCACTGTACCTGCCTTGGGTTCCCTTCATTGATGAATTTTCTCACTCCCCAAAGGAACAGAATATTTGTCCTGCTGTTTAGGGATTTCTCTCTTTTACTTCCAATATCCAACAGAAGATCACTGGCTCTTCTTGGTTTGTACAATGACTGGAATACTGATTTTCACATGAGTCTTTGAATCCATTAAATTCCTTCAATGGAATTTCCCTCCATGTTTTCCACAATGTAAAGACTGGAAAGTTTTCCCCTACAGAGTTCTGATAATCCCAAACACGTATGGGTTTTACACAGGCTGCAGATGTCCCCTTCTCTTAAAACTCAAATTCTTGTAAGCACACACTTAAATTACACTAGAACTTTAAGAAAGGTTTAAACTATGCACTGACATAGATCTCATTTCTACTCTTTCTCATTGCAAGAAAGAAAATAATTTCTCAGTACCAAAAAGTTATGACTGCACCCAAGAGCACAAAATAATTGGGAAGAAATCTCCCATGACAAATTAATGACAAATATAATGACAAATTATATTTAAAATCAAAACAGAAATCCAGAGATGGGGCGAGGGGGGTTATGCAAAGGGCAAATTCTTGGCTCAGCAGAACCAAAATCTTTTTTATTGCAGAGGTTGTTGCACTATAATAGAGAACATTTGGCTTGAAGCTGATTGAAAAGGTGGGTTTACAATTTGGTATTAAAGGACAATCAGTGACTGGAGAACACAATGAGCAAGACAGCGCCTGATATGAAATGCTACTTGTCAAGCTTGACATTTTATGTCTCTATTTATATCGGTCTCAAGGAGATAGGAGTTTGCTGGCAGTAAATCCCAGCCATTAAAGCAGGATAGAACCTGCTGGAAAAGTTTGTGGCTCAGTTTAATTGGGCTATATTTATCATTAGCATTATAGTCTTTAACATCTAACCTACTGACATTATTTTTCTCCTTCTAGCCTTTGTAACTTCTCTAGTGCCATAAAGTCTTGTAAAGGTTTTTTTGTTGCTGTAAATTAAGGAGGGGAAAAAAAAGAAACATTCAGTCATGCCCCATAGCTACCTAGACCTAGGTAGAATTTTTAATCTGCATGTAATAGTAATAGTTTCTCATTTTTATGTTTCCCTGAAATCACAGCAGAAGCAAATGTTAAGCCTAATGTCCCCACCAGCAGTGAGGCTCATTAGGTACAAGTTGCACCATTTCACTAGGAAAAATAATACATTTCTCTGTGATTTACGAATGCCAAAACTCAGCCAAGTGCTCAGGTCTCTCCCCAGTTGTGTTACAGCTCAAAAATTTGCAAAAGGGACATTTAAAACACATTTCAAAACAATTTGTCTGAGTGTACATCTTGTTTACAAGAACAAACTACTGAAGCTGAGTAATAAAACTTGGAGAAATGCATTTTATAGTGGAAACACTGGCACGACTTTAATTACTTCAGTGTAACTGACATCTCTGTGGACAGACTGTTCACGCATTTCCATTGTATTTTAAACCTACATGGAAGTCAAAGGACAAATCCATACAGCAAGAAATAGAAACATAAATCCCTTCCAAATGTGAGATGCCTTCAGCTGAGAAAGTTTGCAAGCCATTAAGACACAGTGCTGTGGATGAAAGGAGAGGCAAGCAGTGGGATTTCCCCCATTGTCCATGTTGATTCCAGTCTAACCAGAATCACAGGGAGCTTTACAACAACTTAATAAGGAACGAGACCTCAAGTCTATCACAAATTGAGCAAAAATAGTAATTTAGGAAATCGATTGCAGGCTTTGAAGGAAAAGCAGCTTCAGTTGCTATGTGAGGAGAGACATTCATACCACTGCCCATTCCCTGGAGAGAGCAGCAAAACAGAACAGAAACAGGTGGAGCATCAGTAAAGACCAAACCATCGGCAGATGAACAGACCTGTGCTGGGAGCACGGAGCACCGAGAGGGTCACACACCATACACACCATACTGTTAATTACAGCACCATTCCTGGAGGTATATGCACATTAAAATAAAAGTACAGCATGGTGTAATAACAGACTGGCAGCCAGAGAATTCAGCAGTACTTTGCAGATTTAATGCACTCTATGAGCTAGAGTGGAACAGTTTCATCGACCACTGGGGCGCACTGCAGCAGCTGCTTAGCAAGAGGAACAGTCCATGGAGTAAAATCTCCTATCTGAGGGATGTGAGGCACAGATGACCCAGAGGGCTCCAGAGAGCTCTCCTGCCCCTCTCAGCCATATCCATTTCCTGCATCTCCCATCACCTGACGATCTGTGGCACGGGCATGGCGTGTGAGCGCCAGCCTCGCTCACAGCAGCACCGCGGGCACAGCTTCTGACACACAGCAGGGAATTCACTGAGGGCCAGGGAAACTCTCTGTGAGCAGAACCCAGTCAAGGCAAAGGCCAAAGAGATGGCACAGGATCTTAAGGAGCAGAGGATGGCAGGGATTGTTTTATGCTGCCATTTGGAATGGTTTAACTGTACCTCCATACAGACTGCCAGTAAACACTTACAGTTATTGAAATTAGAGCACAACTCCATCCTGGCTTGTTTCTTAGAGATTGCTTCTTAAAACCAGGCCCTGCCCAGTGTTTGGAAATGATTTGAGTTAAATGCAGGCAAAGAGACTATACAGGAAAAACCACACACTTTTCAGGAACATCCACACTGCACAAAATAATTGCTTCTAATTCATCTAGTTCAACCAAAAACCAAACCAAACCAAAACAAAGAGATACAAAAATAGTACTGAGTCAGATTATGATGTTTCATGTATACACCAAACTTATTTCATGTTGTAAATGAAAATAGCATCTTATTACTTTAAGGAAAATAATTAACAGTAATAATCCTAAAAAAGGCTTTGTACTAAATAAGTTTCAGAAAATAGCAAAAATCAGCCCAGTGGGGAGTCATAAAGCAATATATCTGTCACAAAAGTTTTTTAAAAATCTATACAGCTTTGTGGGGCTCCCTTGAGCTACGTTAGCTATGACTAATAGGAACAGATGCACTCAATATGAAATTGTCCTGCTGAAACAGTAGAAATAAAAATAAAATATTTCTTCCACAAAGCACACCAGAAACTGTTCTATGATCAGATAATCAGCTGCTCAACAAACACTGCATAGAGACAAGCAATAAAAGTCACTGACTAAAGAGTGTCTTGACAGCTTTAAAGAAAGCTTGAGTAAAAGCTTCTACAAGTATTGCTTTATTAAAGAGATTTACTAAATATAGCAATATCCTCTTGAAAAGTTTATCATCATATCTTGTAATTTAAACATAGTCATCAAATTTATCTAACCTTCCAACCAACTAGATCTTGTCCACCAAGAGAGAGTCGGAGGCCATAATGGTTTAATCATTTCTGTTTTCTTTTCAAATGATGTTACTGCTGGCCCTAGGGGGTAAACAGTTTGTTGTGACTCTCCTGTTCTGCTGTAGAATACTGCACACAATATATTTGGAATTACTGTGGCAACTTCAGCTCAGCCTGGACTTGGAGTTAACCATATTGATAGCGTGGATATAATTCCTAAAAGACACAGAGGTAAACACAGAAGATTTGGATGCTAGGGAAGTGTCCTTTTGTCACAGGACAGGGAGCCTGAGGTGCTCAGAGTGAAGCTCAGATGGATGTTAAGATCAGTGATTGTGTTTAGTACAGTTTTGTCAGTAATCTATAGAACATATCTGAAATCCATGTGAATTCCTCTTCAAGCACCCACAAAACAGGCAGAATAAAGCTGACCTCCCTGTGGTTGGAGATTTCACTCGGAGCAGCAACTGCTGGTCTCTGCAACCACATTATAAATCAAGGAAGGAAAAAAAAATCTCTTCTAACTTGGCATGGTGATAATTAATCCTTTTCAAACCCCCTGCCAACAATTTACCTTTCCAGAACCCTGCACTGCTATCCCAAATTCTGGGGAGGATGCAGCCAGAAGTGAAAAGAGAGTGGAATCATGAAGGCCAGAAATGCATGATACTCATGAATTTGTTTTTCTCTCTTGAACTGGGAACGAGTCATTGGGATAATTTCAGTCATTTGGTTTGAACAGCCTCACAGAGCCAAAGCCACTCATTACTTTACATTGTTCAGCTGCTGG
The DNA here is from genome assembly GCA_013400515.1 of Erpornis zantholeuca. NCBI lineage: Eukaryota > Metazoa > Chordata > Aves > Passeriformes > Timaliidae > Erpornis > Erpornis zantholeuca. Next base: position 1,022,841 of record VZTN01022425.1, on the reverse strand, counting down.
CAGCAGCCTGTTTCTGTTTGGTTTTGTACAATGGAGACAGTAAATTTTTCTCCCATTAAACCACTCTCACTATCTTTAAAATTATCCAAACCCTTATTAATTTCTCCTTTTATTTTGTGGTAGAGCTCCAAACACCTGGTGTACTCCACTCCATCTATTTAAAGGAACAAATCAAACGAGCCAAAGGAGAAATATTTCATTTCCAGTACCAAGCACTTGTGTCAGAATGAAAAATCCTGAACTTTAGGGTTGCCTGGTAGCTGCTGTTAGAAACAGTGCTCCTTACATTATATTCCATGTTTTACTTGTGCAACAGTATCTCCCCAAAGGAGAGCAGCAGCAAACACAGGAAATAGTTCAATGAAAGAATGAAGAGCTAAATCAAGAGGGAAGAAACTGCAGGTAGCTCTGAGTTTTCTGAAGAGGTGGGAAGAAAGAAAATTCCTTAAATTGGAAACAAATTGCTGCTGTTTTCCATATTACTCTTCAGTTTAAAGCATCAATTCAGAAGTGAATCTATACTTGGTGTAAAAGAGTCTAAGTAGTTCCTGAATTCATTAGAGCACAAGTAAAAATACATGTGTTATTTCATTTGCTCTTAAAGTCAATATTAGAAGACAAAGATGAAGATATTTCAATCTCAGCCAATTATAAACATGAGCATATGCTATGTTCCTAATGAAGCCATTTGTATGGCCCATGGAATTGTGAGGGAATTAATCACAGCCAGCACAAGGTGCCACTGACTTCTGAACTAAAACTTGATTAAGTGAGAATCAGTCTCTGCCGTGAACTACTGAAAGATCTGGTAGAAAGTGAGGATGAATAGATGGTGCATAATGAATTCTAAGGCTGTGAACTGATCTGTGTTGATTAAGAAAGAGAGATCAAGTGAATAAAAGCATGGACAGAAATAGCACAAGAGCTCAGTGAATCACAGCTTTCATCTCTGACCAGCACGTTCCACTTATGATATGATGAATAAATTGTAGTCTTGGCCTTTGGGGCACAGCCCTTGGCACAGGGTTTGTGCAAGGGGTGCTGCAGCACCAGGGGAAGAAAGGACAAGGGGGAATGGCTTCCCATGAACAGAGGGCAAGGTTGGATGAGATATTGGGAAGAAATTCTTCCCTGCGAGGGCAGAGAGGCCTTGGCACACGTTACCCAGAGAAGCTGTGGCTGCTCTGTCCCTGGAAGTGTCCAAGGCCAGGCTGGATGGGGCTTGGAGCCACCTGGTCCAGTGACCCATTGATGGGCTTTAAGCTCCCTTCCAACCCAAACCATTCTGAATTCCACAACAACCAGAAAACCAAGAGGCCACTGGCAGAGCTGTGGGGAATGTGAGACTGGAGGGACATGGCTCAGCAGGGCAGGGTGGACACCTACCAGCAGAGAATGAGGAAATTAGAAACGTGATGAGTCAGGACTGGAAATGCCCAGAGACGTGCACAGGGAATGCCCACATCCTATGACCAACTCTAAGCAAGAAGTTAATGCTCTCAGACTCAGCAAAAACAATTAAATATTTCAACAACAGCAGCTGAATGGAAACTTACACCAATACGTTGACTGCTGAGCTGTAGCTTTTCTCCAGCAATCTGTCCTAGAAATTTCATCATTAAAGGCAGTGATTAAGATAGAAATGTCACCTTTCACTTATACAGCAGTTTTCATGCTGAAGCACTTCATTAACTATCCTTCCAAAGATCACTTTGCAATACAGATTTTGCTGTATTTCTCCTCTGTCTACCCAATCACAAAAAAGAGGCAGATTGTACCCTTTTTAGAATCCATCAGAGAAAACCTTAAACTGGAGTTTCCATAGAAACACATCATGGGGCTCTCGGTTTCTCTATCAAACCTGTTCTTAAACTTTCAGCTTTACTTAATGCTAGATTTTCAAAAACACCAATTAGCTCTTTAATTTCATGTAACAGTTGGACTCGATGATCTTAGAGGTCTTTTCCAACCTAAATGATTCTATGATTCTATAAAAAGGCAAGGGAAGAACAACAGCTGCCATGGACAGGAGAACAACAGGAAAATTGCGGGGTTTGGTCATCCAGTAAAATCTCAGTGCCAGTCAACTCCCATTTGCACTTAAAATCTCCTGTCAAAGGTTGTTATAGAAATCTGAGCCTCATAGGAACCCTGACTATGGAAAAAATAATGTCATGCAAATGATGACCACAGGACTGGGACATTTCAGGAATATTCTGACACAAACATACAACTCACCAGAGTCTACTGCCACTGACCCCCAGCTCAGAGCCAATTTTGTTCTCAATAAACATAAACACAAATGTTTGTCTTCACTTTCTTGATATTTCCTCTAGTTCTTTTTCTGCATCCAGTACAGTTCAACCACTGCTGCCAGAAATGTATTTGCAATAAAATACATTCTTATTACAAAGTCCCCAGAGCTTTGTTACTTTCATCATCCGATTTAGGCTGTATTGTTTGTCCAGAACTGCTTTCAGTGCCTCACACAGTTATTCTGCCTTAAAATATAGACCTATTATACACACAGACCGAAATGCACAGCCCTTCAGTATCTTTTTGTTTGTTTTTTCAGTAATATAATCTCTTATTCTGCAACTAAATCTTTCATGCATGCCAGTGTTCTGGAATGCAGCTCTGCTCCTTACTTCCAGGGATGGAGCAGTTACAAGTGCTAAAGCCCCCAGGCTATCTAAGTGTGAGACAAACTTGTAATTTTGGTGACATATGCAGGAGGATTCCTTCTGAGCCTGGGTTTCTGGAACAGCAAAGTGACATTCCACTGCTGCTTTGAGGCACCTTGATGACTTTGACTTGTTCTAGCACATTTGCTTGGTTTGTGTGTGCTACTTCAGACTTTTTCTGTTTTGCCAGACACAAATTTTCTCTTTTGCCAAACGTACAGAAGTAAAGAAATCATTATATTGAAAAATCAAGAAGAGCCCTGGCTGCCCAGATGGATGCTGGGTAAGCCCAGGAATGACAAGTAATGACAAAGTAAAATGCAAAGTAAAAGCTCTGTGCACATGACCAGCATAGGAAACAGAATGAAGGTTTCTCCTTTGAGAAACTCACTGCAGAGCTCTGGGAAATTTGGAAATTTGCAACTGCTGCATCCCTTTTCCCATCCTCCAACCTGGCACCAGGGCTGGAGGAGCACTTAGACTGCTAGTCTTGAAAACTCAGTCCTCTGCCTCTCTGAACTGCAAGAAACACTTCAGAAAACAAGAAATTATTTCCAAAATATTCTCTGTAAGCAAATACCATCAGCAAGGACAGTTTAATTTGTATTTGTGGACCCAAATATCCCTTAACAGGATGTAGGGGAGAATTCAAAGGAGTTAGTTGTGTAGATTTCTATAATACTTGTAATACTCATATACTTGCAATACTTGTAATGCTCATAGATAGTTTGGCAGTAAAAGTATTTGCTGAAAATTTGACCAAATTTTCTTGATATTTGTAATAATGAAAGTATCCTCAATCAGGACAAGCTTTGCTCTGAATGGTCTTTCATATGTATTCTGTAAGTGTAAACAACATAAAAATAATGAACCTCCCAGACTCAAAGCTATTTTAAACTATGAATCTTTTAATGTGAGAGAAATTACTCTGCTTAAAGAAACCTGATTCCTATTTTGGGATTATTATCCAACATATACATAATCTATTTCCACTGAAAACAAACAGTCCCATGATGTAAAAATAGGCAACTAAATGAAATGCAGGCTTTTATAGCGTGGGAAATGTTTGTGGAACTTGCATTCTGGGTTTGATTACTTTTAGATGTTTTAGTGGAAACTGATTCAAAGCAGTGCTTTTAAGATTAAAGTCAAAACATAGGGAGACAAATGTGTAAGGGTAAGTGAAAAACTTCTCCAGAGAATTAAAAATTCAACGAAATATTTAAACATATATAGCAAGAACTCAGTAGATGTCCTGGCACTTAAATTCACCCTTCAAAACTCAGAATGGCAAACAGCAATGGAAAACAATTGTAAGAGTTGCTTAAAATGTATTGTAAACTGGGAAAAGCACACTAAAATAAGGCACACCACCACACCTCACTATCAAAGTGCCATGTCTAATCCCAGTGGGAAGCTGGCAGCACAGCACTTCATGGGTTTAGAAGATTGTGAGTAAAACTGAGATTTCACATAAAATTTAGTGTAAGAAACCAGCTCCAAACACAATTCTGAAGCTGAACATTCCACATCCAGGAACTTTTAAAGGTAAGAATCAAAGACAGTTTCAGGAACAGCCTTTGCTACTATTCCATAATCATTAGGGACTACAATTTACTGTAAGTGTTTTAAAAAGCACAGGTCACAAGAATCAGTGCACTCAATACAAGCCTCAAACACGGCGGTCAGCGGCGGCTGTGCTCAATATCCTGCTGACATCTAACGGCAGCTTGGTGCACTGCAGGAAAACCACACTGATAAAGCACATCTGGTGAATGAACAGCCTGAGTGTGGAGTATTGCCTTCTGTATCTGCTCATACACCTCACACAAATCCTCCTTCCAGTTAACTGCCCACCAGGCACACTGGAATTCAAGGAAAGGTTAAATAAACCAGGCTTCACTGCAGAGCAGTACCAAGGAGTTCCTGCTGCCAGGAACCCCCATCTTTGAAATGACACTGACTTATCGAAATAATAAAGCCAAAATCCAATTAAATTCTCCTCTTCATAAGACCTAGAGATTAATAAATCAATTTTTCAGGTCCACTGTTTTCTTCTAGGCAGACAGAAATCAAGTTCTTTATTTCCTTGAGTTAATGAACCAAAAATTAGAAGATATTCTGATGTTATTATTTAGCAAAAAAGGAGAGGAGAAGGGGAAGGGGAAAGGGAAGAGGAAGAGGAAGAGGAAGAGGATCTCTCCCGCTGGTTAAGGTCCTATAAATGACTGGTGGAAGAGCACCCCGATGGCAGCAATGGCCCACGGGACAGCAGTGTCCTTGCCCACCCCTCCCACAGGCTTGTCCAATTTCCCTGGCAAACAGCCAAAGAATAAAATTAATGGAATGCATCTAAAATTAGAGAGAGAAGCTTCCTCTTCTTTAAGCAAAATTCCATCCAACATAAATTTGTACATCAGTACACAACGTGCTGCTGAGATTTGCTGAAGCAAGGTTCCCAGCTTATGGAGGATAAAGGTCTTAATTGCTTATTTTTTACTTTAGAGCAGGGAAATGAACGGGTGCTTCCTCTTCCCTGCTGAAATAAGGTAAACCCATGCTGTACATCTTTTAATGAGCAATTTGCATAGATTTTCAAAGCACCTATAGAATCATAGAACCATTACCTTATTATTGGCACCAGCTCAGATTTTTCTAGTGCCAAATTTGCTGCAGATGATGGGGGTTCCTCACATTTATCTGCTCTTTTCACAGAGCCTGTCCCTCCCATTTCCAGCACATCCTTCCTTCCTTGTCAGTGCTGATACACTCGAAACCAGCCTACTTGCCAGAAGATCCTATAGTCAACCAGCCCATGGAATCTCACAGATTCTAATTCAATTACAGCACCATGTAATTAACTACTCGTGGTCAAATATCACATTGCATTGTAAGTTTCTCCATGGCATTTGAGAGCTGTGTGCAGGTGACAACTTGAGCCTGCACAGAATGAGTATTTATCATTTGGACAGCTCAAAGGTTCTCCCTTCCTTTCACCTATGTAACAAATTAGCCCCCCGTGTGTTAAATACTGAGCATACTGTGAGATAAACTCACAGAACTGTGGACAATAGGACAAAGGTTGAGGAATTCTTAATATGAGAACAGCAGGTGTCAGCACTCATAAATGTAATGATAGCAAACATGTGAGTAAAGATAACGGACAGAAGGCATTTTAAAAGGTCACTCGGGGATCTCCAGGCAGATTTAGTCTTTAGTTCCACATACTGCTCACCTGGATCAGTCTGAAATCAACCGGCACAAGTGTGGCAGAGGAGTTCACAGCGGCAATAGGAAGTGTGTTCATGAGGTGTTCTACACTCATGGAGAAAGTGGTGGTCGTTCTCCAGCGCTGCTCCTGTCACCTGCAGACATCAAGAAGCAGGACTGCGTTTAGCATGCAGCTCCAGTCCTACCTCATGCCTCCATCAATTGAGCTACCAAACCAAAATCTTTGCTCCTCTGGTACATAATCGACAGCAAGATTCAGGCTGTCTATTTAGGCTCTTCAAAGGAAGAGTTTAACACAGAATAACATCAACACTGAAAAGAAATCTCTCTGTGTTAGAACTCTAATACCTATTTTTCTTCATAGGCTGCAATATGTTTTATGAAGAAGAAGAAATTACACTCTGTTAATACACAACTAACTCTTGTTAGTGGAACGTGATAGATGTGTGTTTGCACGTGCCCAATAGCTACCAACATCTCATAGAGAAATAAAAGTTAAAGATTAGCCAGGAACCATTTATAGTCCTCATAACTCATACTAATCCATAACTCATACTAGAATTCAACCTTGTAACTCTTTTGAACTTTAATAGTCGAAACTCTCCACGTGAGGAAGAAAGTGTGAGGAAGAAAAGCAATAAAACCTCATGGAACAACTGTTCCATCCTCACATTAAAATACACACGAGGCCGGGGCAGCTGGAACTTTCCTGGCCGCTCCCCTCGGGGAGGGGATGCCCGGGGCTCACTCACCTCAGGCGATGGTTGCCCGCCGGGCCGATCGCTCACTCCGTGCTTTCCCCTCCTGCCTTCCCTGCCCTGCCTGCTGCCCTCGACTGTCCTCCAGCCGCGGCCCGTCCGCCGCCCCCGATGGCTGCGCTGCGGTCGGGGATCCCTCCATGGCCGCCCCCGATGGCTGCGCTGAGGTCGGGGATCCCTCCATGGCCGCCCCCGATGGCTGCGCTGAGGTCGGGGATCCCTCCATGGCCGCCCCCAATCGNGTGGCTCTGGGGGGACGCGGAACGAGCTCCGAGGCGCCTCTGAGGGGGACGCGGGACCATGGCAGACCAGGAAGCGGGGTACCCGCCCAAGAGTCGGCGGGCGCCAGGTAACCGCCGCAGGGGGGAGCGGGCAGGGGGCTGTCCCCAAACGGACCCGCAGCGGCCGCTCCTCGCGGGCTCTTTCGTGTCTGTCTCTCCGCTTTTTGGTTTCGGTTTTAATTATTGCTTTATTTGGTCTCGGAAAAAAGTTTGAAGATGCTTCACCGAAGTTAAGCCCGCGGCAGGAGCGAGGAGCGTGCTTCGCTTCCCGGGCAGCCTCCGCTTCCCTGAGCCCCGGCTGCTGAGCGGTCACCGGCGGCCCCGGAGCGACCCCAGCCCCGGCTAACGGGGACTTCCGAGCCCGCTGCCCCGGATAACGGGGAGTGCTGAGCCTCCAGTCTCGGCTAACGGGGGATGCCGAGCCCGCTAACCCCGGCTAATGGGGATGCTGCGCTCCCAGCCCCGGCTAATGGGGATGCTGCGCTCCCAGCCCCGGCTAACGGGGGATGCTGAGCGTGCTGCCCCGGTTAACGGGGAATGATGAGCCTCAGCCCTGGCTAACGGGAGGCTCACCCTGCTCCCCCTTCGGGGCCGCAGGTGGTGATTCCCGGCAGGTCCTCACACCGCCCTCGGGAACGTGTCAGAGCATCACCACGAGCTGCCCCGGTGGCGTAACTCGGGTGGGTTTCTTTGGCGTGTGATTTCCTTCCTTGTGCGGTAACTCAGATCACTAAGGGGAAAACTATGCAAATAATGACAAGCAGAGTCAACAGACGTAAAACTGGGGCGCTGCACCAGTAAATGAGAACAAGGAAAGTTTAGGGATTGGGTTTTGACACTATTGTGGCTTTTCACCGCAGCCAAATCATATGTAGGTGTGACTGGAGGAAGTGGTAGAAGTCCTCAGGTAGGGCAATGAGTTGTACTGAATTTTTACTTTTTGGTATCATTACGGATGTGGGGTTTGGCCTTCCAGTTAGGAGGTGTGAGTTTGTAACGTGGGTTCACGACATCTTACAGATGATGCACTGAGATAGCACAATTGACAGTTTCACTTACTGGAAGCTGGAATGCTTTCCTTTTACTTCCATTGTTTAGAAACAACAGAAAAGTCATTATTTATTTTATGCCTTTCTCGTTTGCAACCGGAGGAGGAAATGTATTTATAAGATTGCTTTGCGTACAAAGCCTTTGGCTGGGTAATTTGAGTTGTTGTATAAATAACTGTGGATCTCTTTGGGCCTCGTGCCCAATGGCACATGCTAGTTCGGGTATCCTTGGAGAGGATCTGCATTTCATGCTGTAACTCTGTTAGTTGTTAATACCTCGCCGTGGTCACGCCAATGCCAATCTTGTCTCTGCAGGCGTTTCCCGAACACGCTGCTGAGGTGGTTTCTCCTGCAGCTCTCATGTGATCACAGTAAAGTGTGGAGTAAATGGCATTAGATGTAGTTTTGGTTATTAGATGTCGTAATTTTGGCTATTTCCCCTGTGAAATGCTCTGAGAAGCATCTCTGAAGACATCTGGTTCACACTGAAATTGGCATTTTGTTTTCACTCAGGGCACATTTTTGCTGTTTGAGAGTGATGCACTTGTTTGGATTGTGGAGTCTTTTCAGAAGGAAATAAAACACAAATGAAGCGCGTGCCTCTCCTCAAGTGATAATGAGGACTTTCCCCCTTCACCTTGGCCTCCAGACTACGTGTGTGTTATAAATTCTTAATACAGTTTGATGATCCAATTGATAATTTCATGCTGAAGTAATGGTAACTGTTCCAGTCAGCCTTAAAGGCAATGAAGGCTGATTCTATTAAGTTTTTAAGTCTTAATAGTCTTTCTCCTTGTGGTTTATTTCTTAAAGAGGTTGCTTGAGAACTTTTGCTTTTTTTTAATTGCCTGCCTTGATTTGCCCACCACAGCAGGCTATAAATCCAAGTTGTGGGCTTGCCTACTTTTTAGCTCAGGAGAAAATTCCGGTGGCATGTTTAGGGATACTGTCAGCCATCACTTGGTGTGGAGTGAGCAGGGATCACCTGCAGGAGCTGCAGTGTTACCTCTGCACCAACTCGAGTGCTTTGAGCTGGCTGCTCTCAGCATGCAGTGTCAATGACCCTCACAGAAATCGGGCCACAATTGCCTATTGATGAAGTTTTCCAAGTGCCATGATGAGATGGTTCAGAACTAGCTCATTCCACAAATGCCAGGCATGTTTCTTGTATTTCATACGGCTTTCCACAAGACAGCATCTCTGTCCCTTCTTGTATTGTGAAATACACCCCATCCTGTGACATTGGTGCTAAATAAGGCATCCTCTTCGCTCAATCTTGAAATTTTACATCATTTGAGGTGTGACTTCTACATGAAATTCAGTATGTCCAGAGTAGGAATGTGATGTTTGTGAGTGCTGAGTGTCACCCTGGGACACCCCTGCTTGGCAGCAGGCTCCTGGCAGCCCTTTAGGAGTCTTAGCAGGATAAGGAACTTCCTGTAGCTCTGTGAATGCCTCCCAATCCACATTTTGTCATGGCTTTAGCGGGGTAGCATTTGAAACCACCAGCTCATTATTTGATCCCAGAGATACCTTCAGCTGGTGTCTTCTCCTGACAGAGAGATGAGGCATGAGGAGTTTCCGGCCAAGAAATTCTGTATGGAGGCTTTATTTCACATCCAGCTAATCTCGTACCACATCTTATCCAACTTCCCAGATCCAACAGCTCTGAGAATTGTGGTTTTCTTAGATCTGCAGCTGTGACAGCTGGAACAGAACCCAGGTTCTGACGATGCTGTCCCAGAGCTGGCAGGCTGGGGGGTATCAGTGTTTTACTCCTTAAGCCAGTGTTCCTCTGCCTTCTCAGAAAACAAAGCAACAGGATTTCCAGTGCTGCCTCTGTTTTTCTACTAGAAAAACATGGGGGAGAGAGAGGCATTTGAGAATTGATACTTAAGTATCAATTAAGTTGGTACACTTCTGCATAACTGCTGCTTGGACAGCATTCTGCCCTCAGCTATCTTGCACAGCTTAGAGAGACTGGTGAAAATCAAAGCAGAATTTGGCTTTTAATTTGATTTCTGATCGAAACCTAATGCGTGTGGCAGAGGAGTAGTGCTAACAGTGACTTATTTCAAGGAATAGTCAACATAAATACGCAATTTCAGCACTTTAACAGGCACTCTTGGGTTTGAAAAAGTGAAAATGTTTTGCTCTTTTGTAGAAGATACTGATATTGGCCTCGGTGTGTGTGGATGGATCCTGGTGATCACCTCGCTTGTTTTCACTGTTCTTACATTTCCTATCTCAATATGGATGTGCATAAAGGTAAAATCGTTCACTGCTAAGTTGGATTAAAACTTTAAGCAATGCAGAGTGGCTGTTACTGTTCTCAATTGGATTTACTTGTTCTAAACACAAATTAATCCAACTCTGTTCTTTCTTGAGCTATGGCAGACCCCAGCACTTCAGGGTATTCATCTTCAAACCAAAAAGAAAAGTGTTGTTACAATATTTGGTCAAAATAATTCCTGCATTGATGTCTTTATCTGTCCAGTTGTCATTAGTAAATAAGCTCATTTGAAGCATCAGAATAATTGCAAGAACCCATAACTACTCTTAGAGAGCTGATATTTTATTTTTTAAAAGGAGATCTCTCTGTGTATATCACATGTCTAAATATGAAGTATGTAAATATAAATCTGTAATTATGTACATAGATGTGGCTGCATGTGACACATTTGAAGACACAAAGTGTCATCTGTGATCACTCTGAGGTTGATGTTTGTTCCAGTTTTTCCTCCTGGCTTGGCTGATGTGTGGCATCAGAACTGGAGCTGGAAAAATCCCTGCTGGGTCACAAATACTGCACTTTGTTGTGTTGTTGCCAGGATATTCCTGATGGCTGCTGCAGGTGCTTGGACCTGCCCAGGTGCCATCCTGTTGAGAGTCTGAAGAATATTTCTTGTGGACTGATTTTTCCTTTTGCTCTTTGACAGTAAAGTTTAGGCTAAAATTCTCAAAAGCAGCCAGTAGAGAAATGTGTGTTAAATTTGAGACTCAGGCCTGTCTGAGACTGGTGTGTACCTAATTTAGAATCCATCATGTGCCTTCTGGAAATGTGTGCATGATAGCCAACAATCTGTTACAGATCATCAAGGAATACGAGCGAGCCATCATCTTCAGGCTTGGACGCATCCTCAAAGGGGGAGCAAAGGGACCAGGTATGTCCTGCACAGCCATTTGTCCTAATTAGTCATCAGCAAAACAATAATTGTGTCGAGGCATTGCATTAAAGTGGCAAATGGATTTCTCAAGAATTCTGTAACTTCCAGTAAGAGGATGTGTTACAACAGGAATTGGACTTGATGAGCCTCATGGGTCTCTTCCAGCCCAGAATGTTTTGATTCATACTGTGGATTGAGAAGGCAGCAAAGTTAATTTTGCCCAGCTCTCCTTTGTCAATGTATGATCTGCAGGCAGAATCAAAAGCACTAAATGTAAAGGGAGGAATAATGGCATAGAAAGGGTTAGTTTGATATATCAGTTAAACCCAATGAATCTGACAGCCTTGATGTCCTGCAAAAGTAACAGAAGCCAGCAGAGTATTTGATAGATTTGAGAAGTTGCCTGTGTATATTAGAAACTCTGAGATCTGGACAAATGTTATTTTCAGCTGTTACTCCTGCTGCTCACAGTGACAGAAAGGGACAAGAGCTTCTTCATTTTCACCCAGGCTTTGCAATACTCCACATTGCTGTAAAGCTGAAGAATTTCAGTGAGCCACCAGAACAGAAGGAAGGAGGCTGATGCTTGCCAGAATTAAGCCCCACAAGTAACTATGTGGGGGACATTTTTAAAAGTAGCTGTTAACAGTTCTGGGGTTGGTTTTTTTCAAATGTTGAAAATCTCTAAGTAAGTGATACCCTGATAAACTGAGGTTTCTCAGCATGTGGTTTTGAAAATCTTACCTTGGTTTGGAAGTCACTAACAAGTGTTGTGCTGCTGAGCTCCTCACAAAGAGCTGCACAGCCAGGACAGTTGGATTTCAGCTTATTGCAGTAACGAGTTTCAGCTCCTTTAATGACCCATTTTCACATCTTCTTGAATGGATTTTTTGGCACAGGTTTATTTTTCGTCCTGCCTTGCACAGACAGCTTCATCAAAGTTGATATGAGAACCATCTCTTTTGATATCCCTCCTCAGGAGGTGAGTTTGCATTTGCCTTTGTATCTACTGAAGTACTTTCAGAATTTTGTGCACTTTGGTTTTCCTTCTCCCCTCTCAGTATTGGGTAACATGCAGTTAAAATACAGATTTCCTGTGTGGGTACAATGAATTGTGAAGAATGCATCTATCTTTTAGAAATGTCATCCAGTAAGAGAAGAGCACTGAAAGAAAACAGATGATGCTCTGAGGACCAAATGAGATAATTGAATACTGCCTGAGAGCTGGAATGGGAGGGGTTTGGAACGAAGGCTGCTGGGCTTCATACAACATTCCCTAATTGCTTCTGGAAGATTTCCAGGCGCAGCAGAGATCTGTCCTGTGCCAATTTATCTACATGTATAAACTGGCTCAAGTAATGGGATGAAATTGGTATATACATCAAATGCTATTTATAGCAACTGAGGGATTGAGCAGGCAGCTCCCTCGCTGGGTTTGTGTGCACGTGGCTTCTGTGCCCTGCCCTGCACAGGAACATGGTCAGGGTGGTGCCACTCATGGCAGCTCCTGAAGAACAAAAAATTACTTTGATTTCTAGTCTGATTTTCCTTGGACATCCTAATTTTTTAGCAGAATATCTCCAGAGCATTAAGCCAGCTGAACTCAGTGCTGCCAACTCGATGGATAACAAAAGAATAAAACCCAACTGTCCCTCTAAAAATAAGTTAGTGAACAATTGTATCCTGATGGTTCTAACTGTATCCCCCATGTATCTGTGTGTTTTGCAAGGCAGAGATGCTTCATGCAGCCTCTCGTGCATCTGTTTCCTGTCAGATCTGCTCGTGGGTTTGTTGCTCATCGTTAGTGTTAGATTGAGACAAATGGCAGCTGTCCTGGTGCACTCTGAAGGGTAATTGGGAGAAACCTAATCACGGGCAGGCAGAATGTGCTTGCAGCTGCTGATGTGCCATTAGAGAGGCCATCAGTAATCCGGTTTTTCTTTTGACTTGATTAAATTACGCTTATGGATTTAGGTTTGTTTGTGTTCCTTACATAAAGGCAGAAATCCATTTTTATTTGTACAACATGATTTCTGTGCATGCTACTCATTCTTTAGCTTTTGTGTTATGAAAAGCCTGCTAAAAGAGGTGGTTTGGGAAAGGATAGGGCAGGTAAGTCTTGAAGGCTGAGTAACTCACCTGTCCCTCTCTCTTGTCAAGCACCACCACAGTAATTGTGTACCTGGCATGGCCCTGGTTCTCTGAGCTCCCCTGTGCAGTGCCACCCTTCCATCCCTGGAGGCTGCAGTTCTGCAGCACAGTCCTCATGGCCCTGCTGCCTCACACAGCCCTGCTCTAACCTCACTGAAAGGCAGCACGGGGACCTGCCTGGGTGGGATTCCTTGCCAGAATCACTGGTTAAACCTTCCCATGTGAAGATGAATTTTGGAGTAAATAATTTCTGCTTTTTTTCTTTTTCCTGTCACTGGTATGACTTGCAGATCCCTCCATGCATTTGAGGAAGTGGTTAAAAATAACATTAGGGGAAAGTTCATGGAATGTAATTTTTGCTGAGAAGTTTCTAATCTCATATTTAGTCTCAGCTTTGCAGAGCTGTACTGGAAGTTTAAGAACACTGGGACATGATCACATGTAGCATATGTGTATAAGGACTTTTTTTTCAAGGCAGTGGAAAACCAGGACTTGGTGTAGTAAAACAAATTCGTGATTGTCATAATAATTAACCTTGTATTTATGGAATATTCTGTACTTCCCCCACTGCTTTTCAGATCCTGACCAAGGACTCGGTGACAATTAACGTGGATGGAGTGGTTTATTACAGGGTGCAAAATGCCACCCTGGCCGTGGCAAACATCACCAACGCCGACTCAGCCACCCGGCTCCTGGCACAGACCACCCTGAGGAATGTTCTGGGCACCAAAAACCTCTCCGAGATCCTCTCTGATCGTGAGGAAATCGCACACAGCATGCAGGTATGAGCAGCTCTGAGCAGTCCATCAAACAGCAGGTTAAGCAGCAATCCCATGGTGTTTTATTTCACCTCTAAGTGATAAGTTTTGATTTGGAGCTGTAGGCAAAGCCCTGATAAGATCTCTTGGGAGGCCACTCTGTAAAATAAGAGTGATGAACTAAAAAGCCAATGGCCAATGGGGCTAGCAAGTAGGAAAGAGAGGAGAGCAGGGCTCCCCTGGATCCTTGGGTCAGTACTTCACAGTTGAAGGAAACTGTGCCACGGAATTCTTTCAATGTATTAATCAAACTCCAGGGTTTTTTGTTAGTTTAAAACAGTTGTGCTCTTATAGCTATCAAATCATACTACAAATACTAAAGCCTTGAAAGTCTAAAAATTTGAAGATAATTCATTTGGTTTATTGGTCATTGTTCAAATTTGGGCATTAGTTTGAGCCAGGTGTATGAGTTCACTTACCTGTCCTGCCTTCTGTAGGTCACACTTGATGATGCAACAGATGAGTGGGGCATTAAGGTGGAACGTGTGGAGATCAAGGATGTGAAGTTACCTGTTCAGCTGCAGAGAGCCATGGCTGCAGAAGCAGAGGCTGCCCGGGAGGCGAGAGCCAAGGTAATGACATCAGCCTGGGGGTTGGATTTGGGTTTTCCCAAGTAAAAAATACACCATTCCCTCTCAAGCCATTGTAGACACAAAAAAGCACAGCTTGAAGAAGTATTTTCAGCTATCTGGGGAGTGCCTCTGGTTTTAGAGGCAATGCTGGAAGAAGCACAAAAGCTTTTGAAGGTAGAATAAATACTCACATTCTCAAGACCGGGTGCCAGCTGTTGTGATCCTGCATTCTGGATGGGAGGAGAGCAGGCATTGGGGCTTGGAGAGCAACCAGGAGTGGCTTGTGTCTGGTGAAAGCACATGCCCAGGACAGGCCACTTAGCAGGGTGCTGGCAGTGCCTTTGGTACCTGCCCCAGGGCTGCTGCGCTCCTGTGGATTCCCCATTCCCCATTCATCGTTCTGTGCAGGATGAATTCAGTTTCTCTGGTGTTGCCTCCCCAGGTGATCGCGGCCGAGGGGGAGATGAACGCGTCCAGGGCCCTGAAGGAGGCGGCCATGGTGATCACAGAGTCTCCTGCTGCTCTCCAGCTCCGCTACCTGCAGACCTTGACCACCATCGCTGCCGAGAAGAATTCCACCATCGTCTTCCCCCTGCCCATAAACATCCTGCAGGGCCTCCTAGGTATCAAAGAGTAGGGAGGGCGGAAGGGCCGAGCTCGGGGTCAGCCCATGTTTGCAGCACTGAATTCCCTGTGTAGTGTAGCTTGTGGCAGTGCTAGCAAAGTGGGTTTGCTGAGGAACCTTTTTGTTTTACTGAGTGTGTTATAGAACTTGTATGTAATGTTTGTGAATGTGGATAATCGCAATATTTGAAACTGAAAACCTCTCAGAAGGAGTACAAGCAGGTTGTGATCTTAAATAAGTTTTATCCATACTGTCCTGGATGGGACACCTCTAATCCAAAGCCTCCTTTTCAAACAGAGTAGAAAACCAGTTGTGGTAGAGGTGATCCAACATTTGGAACTATTCCTTCTACAAAATGGGTCTGTAGCCCTGCAAGGGAAGTGCAATAGTGTCCTGGGGACTCCTGAAAATCAGGCTCATGCTCTCTAAACCAGTCCCCATTCATGAGAAAGAGTTGTTAGTGGAACTTTCTGTCTGTTCTGCCACGCAGGAATGGCACAACAATGCTGTAGTTATGGATACAACGTGCTTGTGGTCACTGATGGGCTGCTGTTGTTATGGGGCTGTGTCTGCATTGAGTTATGCTGCTTCAAAGCACTGAAAAGGCTCTGCCTCTATCTGTTTCTCCCAAAAATATTTTTTAAAAACCAAAGTGCTGCATTTTATCCAGGTCTAAAACCTTATTTGTCTAGGAAGTAAGATGTCTGTTACTAGCAGGGAAGGGTGGTGTTAACAGAAGATGCTGCACTGGTGCTTTGCCTGTTGGTGCTGCTCTGTGCAGACCTGGAGTGGCTGTTGAGTCAATAAGGGCTTACACTTCATGCCCAAAGCAGATGAGCCTCAGCTCACATAACCCAAGTTGTTACACTTCCTGTTTTGTACCTCTGTAGTAGATGTAATTACGGATTAAAACAAGAAGAATTGGAGCTTGCATGGGGGGAGGCTCTTCAGGCTGCCACCAACACTGAGTCTGGCATTTAAATTCTGGGAGGTAGTGATGAAACTGAACAGCCAAGATCAGTGATGTAATGCCCTTCTCCCACTGGCCAGCATAAACTCTATAAGTTGCTTTTTCTGCCCTTTCTGCTCCGATCAGCTCTGTATTTGCAGGTGTTTTAGGCCTGGTTACCTGTGCCTCAACACGCTGTGCCTTTCTCACTGGCAGGAGATGCCTAAGTGCTGTTGCTTTTCTGCTTGTCTGCTGGGCAGGTTTTCCTCTGCATCACCAAAGCAATATACTCTGTCAATATCCTCTGTTTGTCAGGGTGGCAGCTCATGGAAACTGAGCTTAACTTCTGGCTGGGAGGGGGGAATCAGTTAACGAAGCTGGAATAATTAGCATTGCTGTGCTCAGGCACTTGGAATGGGAAACAGAGCAACTGCACAGCTCCAGGTTAATCCTTAGGGAAGATGAGTCACTCTGTAACTCCTGCTGTTGCTGCTGCAGGTGCCACCCCTGTGAATTCTTGTTGATACCATAAGATGCTTTTTGCTCTCATCCTGAATAAAAACATGCTGTTTACTAATGAGTGACTTTCTGAGAGAGTAAAATACTGTTTATCAGGGTCTCAAATGTGTATAATTCTGAAGAGGGAAATGCAAAGCAGTCCCAAACTCCTCAAAATAATTTCTGTAACCATTTAGTAGAAAGTCCATGTGCAAAAGCTGGCACAAAGAAGGTTTTGGTTTCTAAGTTGTGTTCTAATGTGGGATCTACAGCTGCTGTTTAATGTTTTCATCTTCATAACAAAGCCCACCATTTCTGTTCTTCCCATATTTCATACAAGCTTTATTGTATTAAATATAATCAAAGCAAGGAGCAGGGTCAATGACTGGTCATGATTGTTTTCGGAAATTATTGCACAGCTAATTGGCTATTAACATCATTCCCTCGTTAACATACATCCTGCTGGAGGAAGGAGCTCTTGAAGGCATTGAAGGCACTGAACTTGCTCTGTTTCAAACATTCCTCACACATCCACGTCTGCCATTGCTCTCTGCAGGGGATCCACAGCCCAGTAGTCATCCTCCCAGCCCAGGAACCACCCGGAGAAGGTGGGGGGCTCGAAGCCCTGCTTGACGATGGTCACTGGGGTCCTCTTGTCCCGCGTGGATGGGTCTGTGTCAATGTAGCGCTTGGCTGGGGACACAGGGAGGGCACCTCACTGAGCACCAGGCCTGCACAGCAGCACCTGAACTGGGGCTAAATGGCTGCCAGAGAGGCAGCTTCGTGTTGGCCATTCAAACAAAAATCCCCACTGCAAGTTTGTTGCCTATGGTTTTACCTATGCCCGTTAGAATAGAATTGCCTGAGTTGTGATGAGACAGAGGGAAAATGAGAAAGGGATAGTTCAGAGAGGAAAAAGTGACATTACCAGATTTCAATGCCTCAGTCTTTTCTTCTTCTTGGGCATCTTTCCCAATCCATACAAAGACCTAAAGATAAAAATATGCATATTAATTACTTCAGCAACAATCAATCTCTTTATGAAGGGGTAATTTAGATGAAGCCTCAGTGAACAGAGTGTGACACAAACCAGAAAATCCTCATATTGGTGTGCCTGGGTCATTGACCAATGTGACCAAAGCTATTGGTCAATAATGAGAAGTGTTTTGCCTGCATTTTGTCTCCACGAATTGTAGACCCTTGAACAAATTCTACACCAGCTTAACATCAGGGGAAAGTAGCAAATGTTTGAACATTTTTCCATAAAACATCAAAATTCATCTCTGAGTTGCATTGTGGCTGATTTGTGCTGAATCTGTAATCCAACAGCACCTCTGACTACTGTGGTTGAGGTCTCCACCTAGAGCCAATCTGTGCCTATTCTTTGCTCCCCTTGTGCCCCTGTAAACATGACACACCTGATCCCACGTGTCGAGGAGCATCACATCATCTGTGGCCAGGTCATCCTGAGTCAGATCTCCAGGAACTTCTTCAATCTGGAAAACAGAGGGTTAAGATGAGCACGGGCTTCAAGAATCACTACCTTACTGACACAAAGAAAGATCAGGGGTAACCCCTGGGAAGGCTGAGCCTCTCCCAGCCGTGCCAGGTGGATGCTGGATGAATCCCCCAGACACTCACGGTGAAGCGCCCGCTCTTGTTGGAGCACGCGAAGAGACGCGGGGGGTGAGTGTCCATCTTCTTGTCCTTGAGGCGGGGCGAGGTGCGGTACGGAGCTTTGCCGCCCAAGGCTGCCCAGAAATTGTCTGCAGAACGAAAAGAGAGACTGATGCTTCTCCTGTTCATGGAACCTGCATCAGGGTTGTGGTTTGGGTAGGACTTGTGGCATTCTTCTGGCTCAGAAAGTCCCAAGGGCCTACAGACATGAAAGTGCTGTTAAACACAAGGAAAATAAATACCCTGGAGAAGCCCCTCTGTGCCCATGTCCACATCTCCTTGTTCTGGGAGACAAAATATCCACAAAATAATTGCTGAGGATGTGCAGCTACACAGAAATGATCCCAGACTCCACCGTGACCCTCTCACCTGGCTCTCTGCCCTCAGCAACCTGTACTGGGCGAGCTCCCAGTATCTTCAGCAGCTCCTGTGCTCCTGATTTCTCAGCATTGCTGGCTCCTTGGCCAACCCACAGGTAGGCAGCAGAGGGAGTTTTCAGGACAAAGGCATCGTTGGAGTTCAGCTGGCTGGCTGTAGGATCCAGCTGAAAAGAAGGAACATTGCAGGTGTCAGATGTAACCATCCCCTACAGAGAGCCTCTTATTCAAAATCAAACCAGAACCTATAGTTGAATAAACTGCAAACAAGATATTCCATGTGAGCACGTCAGGCTGTCAGATGTGTTGTCTATTCCCTGTATCCCAGTGATGAGTTAGATTTTCCACATGGGAAGAGTAAATAACTGTTTCAGTGTGTGAGTACAGGTACACACAACCTGTGGCAGGAATGCCTGGCTGTCATTGTGCCAGTCCTGATGGTTATGGCAGATTTAGGAGCTCACCAAGGAACTCATGGCAGAGCAGTCCCTGCTGCCAACGCTGATCAATCATTAACACCAATTCTCTGTGTCAACAAGGACAGGCCTCTTGAAGCTGGACACTTGGGAAATTACTGCAGCCACAATCCACTGCCCTCTCCTCACTGGGATTTAATCTCCCCTTTGTTGGGGTTTGTGTATGTTTTCTCACAGAGCAGTGGGGCTCTGAGCCAGTGTCCTGGCCCAAATTCCAGGGAACTGAATTCCAAATTCCACAGAGGGAATTGAACTCTTCAACTGGCTCATGTTCCCACCATGGGCTGTACACACACCAGCAAGGCTGATCTCCCCCACGTACCTCCACTGCTCGGGTGGCTCCGGAGGTGCTGGAGCGGACCTGGAACAGGCGCGTTGCTGCAGGCGCTGTCTGCCCTCCTTCCCTCGAGGTTCCACCCTTGTAAACGATCAAGGGCTTTCCACCAAACATGCTCATCAGGTGAGGGGGCTCTTTCCCTTGCACTACTCGTTTCTGGAGAAAAAGAAACTTGCTGTCAGTTTTGAGGAGCACAAGATGTACCAGCAATGGCTTTTACAACCCTCTGTGGAGCTGGAATATTCACAGAGCACCCAGCTGAGCCAGGTGCTAACATATATATTCTTTATTGGCCCAGTGTTGGGGTTGTGTTTGTCTCTTTACCTGCACGGGGCTGCCTCCCAGCTCCTCATCCAGCTGCACTGTGAGGAATGCAGAGGTTGCAATCTCATCCTGTGTGGAGTCGGCACCCTGCCTGGAGAACAAGGCCAAATCCCAGCTTTATTCTCAGCCTTTCCCCTGCCTCCCACACACACACACCTTACAGAGATCAAGAGGAGGTAAGGAAATCCTGTGATACCCAATCTCTGCAGCACTTCATTCAACACAAAGGAGAAACTCCTTATCCTCTATTGTAGCACAGCGAGTACAGGGGGAGATAAGAACCTTTCCTAGATAAGCAGCATTTTTCTAAATAAGCACAGCTTGATCCAAAGATGGGAGTAACTACCAGTGAGGGAACAAGGAAAAAAAAAACTCACACAGTTATTCCCTCCATTGTTCCACTTCAAATGAAACATCCCAGACCTCTGATATTGTTTTGTTTGCAAGGGAAAGTTATCCAGGGTGAAATCTTATTCCCCAAAGTTCCTCTGAAAGTGGGAACCAGCAGTGATCGATTTTCCAAGTGGACTCGCAGCCCCACACAGCCCCAGCGTTTCCTGCCTTGCCCCAGGGTAAGTCCCTTACCAGGTGTAAATGATCTGTCCCCGCTTCCCGTCGTGCTGGTAATCGTACAGGATGATGTAGCTGTCCCCGCCGTAGAACTGCCCGTACGTGGCGGGGTCCACCGGCACCTTCTCGGAGCCTTCTATTCTCCAAATCTGCCGGGACAGGAGCAGAGGCGCTGCAGAACGAGCCCCAGTTCCGCATCCCGGAGCTCGCGGTGCTGCCGCGCCCCCTGCCGGGACCTGGCAGGACAATTCCCACCCGCTCTGCCGGTCCCAAACGGAGCTTTGGGGATTTTTGGGGGGGTTTACACAGCCAGCCCTCGGCCGGGACCTCTGTGGGCTTCTGGACAGCTCCCGGGCCGTCCAAGCCCAACTCCACCCCTGCTTCTATGCTCAAGGTCATGAAGCTAGGTGCCCCAAGACATTCACCCCTCACACATGTGACGGCAACAGGGAGAATAATCAGAAGGAGGAGGAATAAATCCAGCCTACAGTACTGGGAAATTGTGGAGTCAGAATCAACCCCACTTATCTGCAGGGCTTTCAAGACCCTGCTGGTGTCAGAAATGCTCCAGCAGGGACCAGACCTCAGTGTCGATGGCTCTCTGGCCTCCATTTGTCTCGCTGCTCTTGCAGCATCACCATCAACCAGCAAAGAAAAGCCTGGAAATCTTCACAAAGGGATTGTGCCACTGCTGACCTGTTTCTTGCCAGAGCCATCATCCTCCATGCCGTGCTGGGCAGCCATGGCCTTGGAGCTGTGCAGGGTGGCTGCATCGAAAGGAACCTGCTCGATCTTGGCAACGTGGCCAGAAACGTGAGGCTGCCCCAGCCCTTCTGTCTGGTCCTTGTCCCGCCAGTTCTTGAAGAATTGCTTGAACAGAGGTGTCTCACCACTCTCAGGGAGGACTTGGATCTGAAATGAATGAGCCTTTAGGAGCATCTCCCTAAGAACAGATTTATCCACTCCCTCTTTTTCCCCTCTTTGGAGAGGTCATGGAAAAGGTAAAAGAGTATGTGAGAGAAAGAAATTTGAACTCCCAGCTGTGTTGGGAAAAATGCTGGTTTAGCCCAGGAGTGCTACTGCAGGATCTCCCAAAACACAGCAGATCACCCACAACAGGAGCTGCTTGAGAGACTGACAGGGACCTCACCTGAGCCACCTGACAGGGACCTCACCTGAGCCACTCGACAGGGACCTCACCTGAGCCACCTGACAGGGACCTCACCTGAGCCACCTGACAGGGACCTCACCTGAGCCACTCGACAGGGACCTCACCTGAGCCACTCGACAGGGACCTCACCTGAGCCACCTGACAGGGACCTCACCTGAGCCACCCAACAGGGACCTCACCTGAGCCACCCGTGCCCTGCAGTGCCCAGCCCATGAGGCAGAAAAGGGACCTCAGTGCTTGGGACTGCCACAGGTCCTCACCTGCGTGTGTTTGGGATACCCCATCTTGTCAATGAACTCTGAGGCTGTTTTCAGTGCTGCCTTCTTCTCTTCAGAGTTGGCACCTTTGCCTTTAATGAAAATAGAGAGAAAAGGGATGAGGATTTTTTACCCAGAGAAGAAACTGTCCCAAGCACCTTTTGCAGAAGTAGAAGGGCCCAGATAAACTGTGCCAAATAGCGAATGGCAGTTTTTGGGTCTCTTTCATGCCTGCTGTGATGGCTGAGAGAGAACAACTGCCTTTCTACTTATGATATCAATTATTTTCTCCCTGGTTCTTTCTCATACCTTTCCAAACAAAGATCTTTCCATCTGTGCCATGGTCCAGGATGAAGCAGTCATCAGTACTCAGGGCTGCCTGGGAGAAGGGGTTCTCATCTGCCACCAGGGACACTGCCATGTTCCCAGCCCCATTGGAGACCTGTGACAACACAGCACGGAGGTCACATAAGGCATCCTCTGCTCCATCCTGCTCCATGGCCATAGCTCAGAACTCAGGGAGGGGAAGGGAAATCCATTTGAATGCACTGGCTGCTGCAGGCACTATTGTTTCCAAACAGGATACCTCTGACACAGCAAGAGTATGGCAAAAACACAACACTTACTCTGAAGATTTCAAGTATCTCTAGCAAAGCAGATAGTGCTGGGAGCAAAGAGAGATTGGTCCAAAATAGTAAATATCCTCAGTGTAAAGGAAATACCTTCTAAAGCAAACCAACTGCACACAAGGACTGGAGGGTAACTGAGAACAGCCTCCCTGTACCAAGTGGGATTAAAAGTCTGAGTTCCTCTACTGACTAATGCACAGAGTGCCACATAACAAACCATCTGGGCAGATATTCACCCCATGGATAGCAGAGGATGCTTAGAGAAGATTCCTTCCAAAAAGTCTTGGGCATTCTTCTCCACTCACACAGCTGATGGCAAATGGCACCTTCCAAAGTCATTGCTTCATCTAGATGTTAGAAAGGGGTAGGTCCTGCTTCTCAGGCTCACTGTTTCTGGTTCTTCCTGTAACCTTCCTAAATGCCTGATAGCACAAAGGAAAACTCCCTTTTCCCCTCATTTGTTTCACACTCCACCTTTCTCTCAAAAATTCCTGAAAGTCCCAGCTGTCTCACTATAGTCAAAAGTGGTGACAAACACAAAGTATGTGGACAGGCAGTGTAAGCAACCAAGGTTCATATATAAAACTTGTTAAGCAGAATGAGGCAGGAGTATGCTTTGAGCAGCTCAGCTTGTCTCTGCCATTTCACCTCCATCTAATTTCACAAAGATCACTCTGTTCTCCCCAGGGTTATGTCAGGGTTCCTTTTTACCTTGTAGAGCTTAGCCAGCTTCCTGTTGGCTGTGTCGGTTTTGGTCTCATCAGAAACCCCTGGTGGCAAACTGGGCTTTGGTCCCAGGACCTATGAGGGAGAGAAAAATCGTTATCAGCCAGTCCAAGAGGATCTTCCTTCCCAGGTGCTCCCGTCAAGAGAATAAGTAGAAGAAAACTCCAGCTCAACAGTGTAAATTCACTCCGATGTCCCAGGGGTGCAGAGGAGCAAATCTGAGCTGTATTTACACCACAAACACTTCCCAAGTAAAGACATGCCACCCTTTCTTCCACACACCACCCTTCCCACTCCAGCACTGACAGATGGGCAGAGGGAATCACCTGGAGCATTTCCTCCCTCTCGGATCCCTCCTCTGACACGAAGACCTTGGCGCGCCCGTTGCGCTCGTTGTCCCGGATTCCCTTGGCCAGCACCGTGGCCTTCAGCCGCTCCTGGCGGTTGCTGTTGGAGCCACACCATTGGAAGATGTTCTGGGGGAAGGAGAAAGGCACTGTCAGAGCATGACAGCTCCTCTCTAGATGAGACAGGACTCAGCTGGGACTGAACAACATCAGTGGTTTGGGATGTTCAGCACTGAGATGGCTTCAACAGAGTGGAGAAAAAAACCTTACGGGAAGTGTCAGACATCTCCTGCCCCTGGAATTGTTTGATGTGGTACTCACACTGCCCAGGTCCAGGATGAAACAGTCCCCGGTGTTGAAGCTGTCCCAGCTCACAGGGACCTCTGTGGCCCGGACTGTTCTCCTGCCTTTGACCTGCAGCAGCCTCTGCACAGTGACCTCGTTGGGAACCACGTGTCTGAAGCCAGAAGCCACACCACCAGCCTGAGGGGAAACAGAGGAGCAAGGACTCACACCAGGACTGGAGGCAAGAGTGTATTTCCATGTGTGTAACATGTCCTGCCTACCAGAAATTATCCCAAGCTCAAGATTGATTTTGTCTGCTGATAGAGACACTGGGAATTATTTATCAATGCAGGCAACAGGACCCATGTCAGTCATCCTCAAAAAAAAGCACAACTAAGTTTAAACAAATGAAAATAACAACAAATGAGTGGGACATAAACAAAACAGAAAGATCAGGAAAGTCTCAGATGTGAGGCAATGTGAGCACTTTGCAAGCGTGTGACCTGATATCACTTTCCTCGTGCCTTTGGATTCCTAACAGACACAACTGCTTGACTGCATGTTTTCACTTCTATCCCACTTTATTGTGATGGCAGGGAGGAGTAACTCCCACTCCTGTTCATCTCCTTTACCAAAACATTGCACATGCACAGAGGGTGGGCTAAGCACAGAGACTGCAAGGTCAAACTGTTATGCAAGTGGGGAGAAATCAAACCTCCTGGGTAGGCATTTCCCATTAACTTTGCTGCTTCTTAAATTCATTCCAGGTGCCTTGGGACTGATCTTTCCTCTGCCTCTCGAAGAAAAACAAAACCTCGATTCCTAAAATTTTCTGGGGCTTTCCTTGGGTATTATTAATTCAGCCAAATCTATCCCACTGGGATCTACTGTTCTCCACCCTGTGCAGTTCCAACTCATTGAAAACATCTGGCTGAGAATGAGTTTTGAACAACTGGAAAAAGGGCAATTCTCACTCTCCTGGGAATTGGGCAGGATGCCATTTCTGGCAGACTGGGTTCTGCTGTCACCCACCTTGTATTTGATGCCGGATTTGAAGTAGCCCAGGAAGGTGGGGGACTCATGGCCCTGCACCTCGCGGTGCTGCACAGCCTTTCCCTGCAGGTGCTCATCCATCTGCACAGTGAAGATGGCAGCAGCCCCACGCTCATCCTGAGAGCTTTCATCACCTGAAACATTGAGAGAGACACTAGGAGAGAATGCAGGGCCTGCCTCCACACTCAACTGTGCAAACACACAGGGATAAAGGAGATTTAACTGCGATATTGTCCAAGAGCCTGGGGTTTGCAGCGTGTGGGGAAAGCCTTGGCATGGTGCTCTGTGACATGGACTTCAGAGGGCAGTTAGGAGAGGGAAAAATCCCACGCCCTGATCAGAAGGAACACACCCACCCTCCCTTCTTTCAAGCAGAAAGGATTTCAGCCAGCCCTTTCACCCAAGATTTTCTGTTCCCTGTGCACCTCTGCAGAACAGGGACTTATCTGCTGATGCCCAGGAAAAGCTGTTTTTGAGAACAGAGCTGGCTGTACTCGCTACTGCAGAGACCATGCAAATATCTGAGGTGAGAGGGCTATTTACAGCCAGAACTGCATTCTCACTGTTCTGCTTTTTATTTCCTTGGGTAACATTTCCTGGCCATGGTGGTGCAGTGAGAGGCTCAGGGGTCACTCTGGGCTCCCAGTTCCACAGGGACACTCCCAACACTCACCCAACCAGAAATGCAGGTCATACTGGAGGTTCCCGCTGCGCTGCTTGATGGTGTTCAGCACCAGGTAGGAATCTCCAGTGAAGAAGTCTCCATACAGGTTTTTTGGCACTGGGACCAAATCAAATTTCTCAACCCTCCAGATCTGAAGGCCAGGTTCCTTCCCAGCCTTCAAAAACTCTGCGTGTTCCACCATGGTGACGGGCTGGGGGTGAGACAGAGGATGCTGTTCAGTGTGCAGGACACAAGGAAGAATTTCATTTAAGTTGCTTTTCATCTCTTAATTTGTTGTGCCAGGCAAAAAGTGGAAAGATTCCTTTTTTCTCGTGCACTGAGTTTTAAAGGGGAAAAAAAAAGTCTGGGTGTGGAAAGAATCCCTCTCTATTGCTCAGTTTATTTTCACTTCAAATCACCTCTAATTCCTGACTTATCCTCTTCTAGACTCTGTTGTCTCTCTCTCTGGATTTTAATCTCTTCATTTTCCTTGCTCATTTATAACTTTTCAGTATGGCACCTAAGGGAAGTTTGACATTCCAGGCTGTTGGAAAGAAACCCCCTTTAGCTCCAAACATACATCCTGCACAAACATGATTTACAGGTGTTCTAAAACCAAATGGAAAACACTGTGTCATCGAAGATTTAGGTAATTAACAGGTTCCTCAAAGATCTTCTGTTCTGACCTGTTACTTTAACTGCTCCCTTGTAGGAATTACATTAATTTACACAACATCCTGTCCTAAGGACATTGCAGTTTAGGTTTAATATGTAAATTGCCATAGTTATGCAATATATTAACACAGTGCAATATCCTTTTCTTCAACAAACATAATAAACACTTTCCCCTCTTATAAAAGAATTCACTTTGGTAATTCTGAAAGGAAATAGAACATTTCTGGTGTATTGGCAATGAAGTCTGTCCATCGATCACACCATGCCTTTGAGTGCTATCAGGTAACAGGGAAGAAAACATTACAGTATTATAGTAGAAGCATTCAGTACTTTGACAAAGAAAATGGTTCACAGCAGCTGATGGACAAAAGTAAAATACGCTCAGCTTTCAAGGCAGAAATGAAGAATGTTACAAACTAGAAAGCAAAATAGCAAGTTAGGTACCAAAGTGATTCCTAAGCCGAAATCAGGTATCAAAGATGGAAAAGAATGAACTTTATCATCATGATCCCAGTCAGCCTGACTCCTCCCAAATTCCCACTAAAAGCTGGACAAAACCCTGACAAAGAGTTAAATGAGAGTGACTTCTGTAAATAGTTGGAAACCCGAAGTTTTTCAGTGTTTAATTGTGATGTTAATCACTTACCACAGCTGAAAGCACAACAGCTGCTGTAACAACATATCCAAGCCCTGCCACAGACATGGAGCTGACACAGTTCAGCTTCAGAGCCATTGTGCAGAAAATGGTGAGGAAAAGATAATTGAAGTCCTTTTTGCCCATTTCTACGAGCAAATGGGCTTCTCCCTTCTCCTGCAGAGGCTGTGGGGAGTCCCAGCTCCCTGCTCCTCTCGCTGCTGGAGAAGATGAAGGGCAGAAGGCAATCTTTTATCGGGGACAAACACACCCACCCCCTCGGCAGCACAGGGGCGTAACGTGTTTGTGCAAACAATCCTGCTGGAATCGCAGAGCCTCCTCCAGCCTCTCACAGAGCCCGCAGGCACTCGCCCCACACAATGTGCTATCCATTACCGACAGCGCACTGAGGGTCACACCGGCCAAACATCCACTCACGGCGAGAAATTAAGAGACATCAGCAACACAGGCAACATTTTGTCAGCTGAGAGCTGGAAAGTTGATGAGACACAGAGGAACAGCACGGCTGCTCCAGCTGGCAGCGGATGCAGGGAAAGAGACTTTGGAGAAGCCAAGGATTCAACTGAGCAACCTGAGGATGGGGGAATGCACCATCGGCTCCCTGAACTTGTCAGAGGAGCAGAGTTCAGCCCCTGCTTAGCAGCTGAATGAAGCTCCTCGCACGCCACTGTCAGGGTAACAGCCCGGGAAGGTTTGGGGATGCACGGATGGATTTTAGCTCCCAGGTTCGCAGCAGAGCATTCAGAGTCTGGTAGGTGATAGAACAAAAGCTCAATAATTTCACAACGAGGTGTTTCTGAGGCTGTAGCAATACCCTGTGACAGGCCAGGGTGACAACAGCCACCAAACCTACTCAACCCAAAGGAATTACACCAGGGCTGACTGTAGCATCCCAACAATCTACCACCAATAAAGAGATTATTCTTCCAACCATCTCACACTTCAGCAAGTTCATCTATCACATTTTCCAAGTGTTTGCAGCGAATGAAGTGTGCAGGAAGCTCTCCCTGTGGCCCTCAGGAACAGAGCAGCCACACAATGTGGGGTTGTGCTCCTGGGCACTTCTGCTCTCAACACACCCAGGGGAGAATTACTGACAGGCCGAGCTTCCCACTGCCAGAATCTCTCAAAAGATGCTTAAATAAGGGGCCAAACCCTCCACCCACAAAAGTCCACAATAAAACTTCCATGAAGGAAAGAGCAGACCCTGCCTTGTGCTTTCTCCACTCTCTGTGAGGATATTTCCTTTCTCTCTCCTGAGAACACTCTGCTGCTCTCTTGTCCAAGCTGATGCACTTTAATTTGAAATGTCACCTTGGCAATGTACCTTTGAAAATTTCACTGGAAATTCTCAGACTGAAACAGACAATAAAAACAATGTGCTAGTCCTGCTGGTATTTCTGATCTCTGCGAAGGAAGTTCAGAGTGTCAGAGGTCTAAGTCAGTGGAAAACATGTTGGAACCTTGACTCCAAGGAAGGCAGCTGGGAAAGGCTCTGGCAGCTGCAGCAAACCCAAACCAAAATAACTGGGTTGCATAACACTAGAAAGAGATGGGTCCTTTCCAAATGGAAAAATACTCTGGACTTTTTATTACTATATGAAATACCTGTATAGTGCCACACCTGGGCAAACCTCACAGACTGAAGGCAGAAAGACCCAGGATAATCATCTTTAACATCCCACTGTAGGATGCAATGTAATCTGCAGATATATGCAGATACAATATTTTTGAAAAATAATTTATTTAGTCTGCTAATTAATTTGGCATTTTATAAGTCCAAGCTTGCATTGCCAATGAGCTGCAGTATGTAAATAGAAGCAAAAAATGGAAAGAGTGCATAAATTGTATATTATAGTGTTCTTTCATAAAAATAATTAATCTGAGCCATTCCTGGAGGGAATAGGTGTAAATCTACCCCAACAGCTGGTTTGGGTTATTACTGCTGGCAGCGAGGGTTGCATTGTTAAATCAAGCCCCAGAAATGTTTGCTCTGGATGCTGTTCTGAGGGCATTTGCCAGCTGAGATCGCCAGGGCCCTACTGAAAAGGGTGTCCTGATGGAGACATGGAAAATAGGCACTTTTCAAGCTGCTGTTAATAAAAGTGTCCAGCTCAGTCCCAGAAAGGGTGCTCTGCACAGCCAACATCTTATGCAAAGGAAAGTTGTTTAAGGAAAGCAAGGAAAGGGGTTGGAATACAGGATTTCAGTGCAGATGGATCAGCTAAATGACACTTGGCTGCATAGTGATAAAAACAAGAACTTAGGAAAAATAGTCCAGTGATTTGAGCAACCACTGGAAGACAACAAATTCATTATGGTCTCCAGATGTGCAGTCACAGCAGCAGGACAGGCCAGCCCAGGAATGCCCTGGGATGGAGTCTGGCCTGCAGGAACAATCCCAGGGATCTGCCCAACACGAAAGGCGACACTCAGTACACGAGGGAAGCGCACACTGATCAAAGTCTGGCCCACAGACCAACGGCAGCACGGAGCTGCTGCTCCAGGGAAGTTGGAAATGATCTCCTGAGGCTGGAAGCTGTTTGCTTCACGGGGAAGGCCAGAAAAGGCAGCGAGGCCCCCAGTGCCTGTGCTCAGCAATCCTGACACTGCTGTGCATCCTCCCAGTGTGGTGCTGTGCAAGTCCTGACTGCTGCTCTTGCTGCTTCCACCGCCTCTGATCCCAGCCTCAGCTCTTGTCTCTGCTGGTATGCAACCCAAACCACCTTTCCTATTTCCACCCTGCACCTTGTAACAAACAGCTCTCTTTGCCTCCCTCCCTGAATTCTTCATTTCTGCTCTGCTCACTCATCCCTGTGGCTGTGCCTCCCCCTCATCTGTCACAGTCACCCTACCCGGGCTGACACCAGCAGCACTTTGGCTGTTGGTCTTTAGTCTCCTCTGAATTTCTGCCGAGGAGCTGCCCAGTTCTGCACCAGCCAGCACAACCATACTGAGAGGAATGTCCTGTTCACTTCAGGAAAAACCTATAGACACTGAGCCTGGAATCTCTTACTCTACTTCATCACACTGCAAAATCCATTACAGGGAATAATTAATGTGTGGTTCCTCCTCATCAAATATACTCTCACATCTTCACATCTACCACCATCTAAAGCTTAATGATGTATCTAAAGTAACTTTCTACAAGATAATATCATCCAATACTCACAGAAGGGAAAGAAGGAAAATCTTTATTTCATTCAGTAACTGGCCACTAACAAGAGAAAAATGAGCACATTTTTTGGGAGGCCCGGTTAATTTGTAATAATTTGTGGCAATTCTCACCTGAATATACCCACAAATACAGTCAGGACTTACCTGCACAGGGCTGCTCAGGAAAGCTTGGCTGAATTAAATGAGACAGAACAAGGCTAGGCCACATCCCCATGTGGTTGTGCTCATTTGCAGCTCCGGCGTCGACTCGTGATGGGTTCAGATAATTTGTCTAAATTTGCTGCATAAACAAAACCCACACAGGAAGGGCTGCAGCCAACACAACATTTCACCACAGAACATCCAAACCACCTGCTGCTCACTGCTGGACTAATTCCTGCCTTTCTACATGGCAAAGGCTGTATTTTTTATTTTAACAGATGACACTTGCAGAATATCAAAATCACTTGCAAATACAGACTGAATTTCTTAAAAATGAGGAGAACAGTAAATCTGAGTAGAGTCTGTATCCACACTATAGTCATGCTGCAAAAATGCCACTTGTGCACCAATCCTTATTGTACCTTGGGGGCAAACATTTGCATTTCCACCCTACTAACTATGCCTTTCCTTTCATTTATTTGCCAAACATCGCCTGGAGAATATGAACTGCTCAGAATAAATAATAATAATATATGTCCTCAGAAAAAGAGAGCCTCCCTTATCTCACAGTATTCCAGACCTCCTATACCAAGTGCCAGAAGAGGTAAATCACCACTGCATTTCTGCTGCAATAACAGGAAAACCCTAAATCCTTGTTTTGCAAGAGGCAAAGGGGTATAATCCTCCTGGCAGGATCAATCCCAGGAAATCTCCAGGTTGTACTTGCCACAGTAACACCCCAGAGCAAGGGCTGCATTCCCCAGGCCTGAAACAGCAACATTGAAGAGATCACACAAACAAAAACCCCAATAAAGTTATTTGCTTGCTTCAGGGTCAGCTCTTTATGCACTTTGAACACAATCCACACTGACTACCCACACAGACATTTCTTTATTCTCTGATCAGCTGCTGACCCATGAAAACTCTGATGAATTTACAAAGATTGTGAGAGTGAACAGCACAGGATCACTCGAGTTCTGACAATCCAAAACTCAGGACATGATGCTGCTGAACATGAAGGAAGTCCAGCACAGGATCCACAGTGATGACAGCACACCCTGAAAATGGAAATACTTGTTTATTCCTCCAACCTCCCAGGCAAACCAGTACAGCATATCAATAATTCTTCAGTAAACCATTGAAAATAACTCTGGCAGGACTTCAGCTTTGTTACCAAGGGGACAGGCACTGAAAAATATCTAACGTGATGGATTAACTCAGTTTTCAGTCTCCAGACAGCCCTAAATTCATGGATACACAAAACTAAACCCAACCCCTTTCATTCCAGCCCTCGAAGAAGCCACTAAACAAAGGTAATTTGGGATAAGAAAAAAATGCCATGGGAGAACTTCCCCCTGCCCCAGCCATGGTGACTCCATAAACTATTTCAGCTTCCTATATGAAGAGCAGCACAGTTAATGGCACTCCCAACAGCTACATCTTAACAGAAAACCACACATCCAAAAAACATCAAACTGAGTTGCCTAATTCAGATCAAGAGTCCAGGACATGAAGTCCAGCATTAGCTGTACAGCTGGCAACTAGTTTTTTGCATTTGTTAAGATTCCTACTAAACCACTTTAGCAAATTAGAAGGCCCAGATTGAGTATTGTTCACTTTTTCCAGCTGTTTGTTTGCAGTGTGAGTCACATCAGCTCTATTTTGGTCTCTAACTTTTGAATACAACCCACTTAGTAAACACAGAGCTTTCAGCCCAATGCATGCAGGCAGAAAACTTCAACACAAAAACCTGAGTTTCTTCTCACTTGCAGTGATGTAAATTGGAGATAATATGACTTCCACGGGAGAAAGCTTTGGAGATCAGACAGGTTTGCCATCTGAAACACACCCAGGGAAAATCTGCTGATACAATCAGCTGGTTCAGAGCCCTGCCTTGAGCATAAGTGAGAGCTGAATCATGCACTTAAACACACACAGCACAGGGAAGGCTGGATCAGTGGAAACCACCGACCACTGTCATTCACTGGGGAGCAAAAATAAATCCTGAATTATACTCCAACACAAATCATTGTTCAGTGCTCAAAAAAATATTTAAGGAGTGCTTATGTAACACATAAGACATAAACCAGCACATTAAAATATGACTACCTCCCCAAATTATGTCCCAGAGAGAGAGCTGCTGGTGACAGCCAGAACACATTAAGGAGGCAGTGAAGACATGCCTGTGGTCAGCTGCAGGGAAATGACACAGATGTTCTTCCTCCAGTCTCCAGGTCCTGCCTGTTCAGGGGAAATCATCTGCAACTTTATGCAAACTCTTTTTCCCCAGAGGACAAGCTGATACATTCCTCTGCAGCACAGAAGTCGTTCAATCCGTGATCCATAACCCAAAGAGGAACACAGTAATACATTATATCCAGAGAAAGGCTGGAAACCAGGAGAGATGGCCTAAGACAAGTCCAAAAGGGAAGCACAGAGCATGGCCTTGCACTCCTCGTGCAGCATCAGGCCCAGGCAACAGGGGTGAAAGGACTTAGGAGGCATTGCTACACGTGGGACAAGGGCAGGAGAAGTACAGGGTTAGGGTTGAGTATAGGTGAGTAAAATACACATAAATGATTTTTGCTATTGCCACAGCGACATGGCACAGCAGGTCAGGTGTCACCATGGGGCCAGTGGGAGTCCATCCCTTCCTGCCTTCCCCATCAGCTCCACACAGAATTCAACTTTCCACATCAAAAACCTCCATTAGACATGAAGGAACTCAGGATTAATAAAAATCAGTTCACTTAATAGACATTCAAAATCAAGGTGCTCCTTCTAGCTCAGAAAAGGAGCGGAACAGGCTGAGGGTTCCAGGTTCCTGTGCTCACCTGCTGGCAGGGAACAGTCACAGACCTGTGTGACCAAAAGCTTCCTCCACAGCACACACAAGTGCTGGCAGCTTCTGCACATCTCCACCACCCCCCTCTTCAGGCGGGGACAGGACTCCCCCATTTCCCCATTTCCCATGGAGTGGCTTCCCTCACAAACACCAAGTACATCAGTGAGGAAACACAGTTATCAGAGTTCCCCTCTCCATTTTGTCCCAGTTCTCATGACACAGGCAGGTGTGGCTAGGTGTTAATGCCTGTGGCTGAAGATGCAGATCCTCTCACGCAGGCTGTTCCCAGCTGCAGACCCAGCGAACAGAACCCGTGGGAGCAGCACAGCCCTGGCCGCAGGAATGCCCGGAGCACCCGGCTCCCATCCCGCCGGGCACAGCCACAAGAGGGCAATGCTACAAACACGCACGCCAAAATCATCCCTTTTTCCTCGGAGCTAAGTGATTAACAGAAAAGCGTTTAATTTTATTTCATTTCAAGCAAGATTCAGGCTTTGGTGTGGAGGAACCACAAGCATTATCAGAACAGACAGCCGGAAAGAAGGGAAAGCCCTCACGGTGTCAGTGCTCACTGCAGCAGCCTCCGTCCATCTTGACAGATCCCGGGATGATTCATTTCCTCCAGTGTTTTAAAGATGCTGTTTTGAATTGGAGCTGCACTTTTACTGCATGTGGAAACACTGAATAAATAACATATGTTTATACTTTGGGTTTGGACAGTGTCCCACTGCCTGACTGCCCTAATACCGACAGTTGTTTCTCCCACTCCAGTTGTGCTGGGACCTCAGCTGAGATCGGTTCCAGCTCTCCAGGTTCTCAGTGCGAGGTGAACGAAGAACAAAACACAGAAAAGGAAAGACCAAAACCACAGTCTATAGTCAGAAAAGAACACTCTGAAACAGGCAAAAGGGAAAAATATATAAATCTTCAGAGTCCATACCATCTAACCCTGGCATCCAGACACCATCACATCCACATTTTGATCACAAAAACCTGACAACCTGGAACACCCTGACGGAGAACACAGCTGCTCACCAAGTCCCAAAGCTGGGAAAACTGAGCGAAGTAAAATAAAGGTCGTTCTCCAGAGGGCAGTGTGAGATCCCCAGAACACCAACCAAATCAACCACTCCCAGTGCCAGAGGCACCACCAGGCTCCCTGAGGGTCCTGATCCAGCACGGCCATTCCAAGCTGGCATTTCCAGACAGCCCAGCACTGCAAAGCACCCCAGAGCTCTGTTTAAGTCCACTAATATCAGAGCTCTATTTAACCTTGCAAATACATCATTAGTGGATAATCAGAGATAAATACTTGGCCATCCTGCTGAGACAGACTGCTACTGCCTTTCCTAACTTCTCTGACCACACTTTCCTTCCCTGAGCAGGTCTGAAGTACTGGGCTGACATTTAATTGACACCGTGTGACCTGATTTCGTCTATGATGGGATTTATCAGTGCCACATTAACAGGCAGCTCCGTTCCAGTGCCCTGGATCAGCAGGGTGCACACACTGATGGACACAGGCGGCCCTGAGATGTGCAAGGGAAGCATTCCCAGCATTTCCCTGAGCCATGGGCGCGTTCCAGCAGTGCAGCTGCATCTGCAGGGTAGGAACACATGGCTGCAGGGGCAAACAGAGGCACCCAGCAGTGTCTGACAGCTGATAAGAGGCCTGATGAATCTGCTCTGGCAATTGGTGCAGTTTGCTATCAGGGTGTAGGACACAGAGTAAATAGTGAAAATCTGCCAGCGTCTGTGACTTCCTGGGAAGCAGTGATGAGGCAGAGGCAAAACCTCTGAAATCCAGAGCTGGGGCACACACAGTGCTCAGACACTCCCAGCACTGTTCATTTACCTTCGTCCTCCTTACTGAAATA
Organism: Erpornis zantholeuca; assembly: GCA_013400515.1. NCBI lineage: Eukaryota > Metazoa > Chordata > Aves > Passeriformes > Timaliidae > Erpornis > Erpornis zantholeuca. The sequence continues at coordinate 987,795 of VZTN01022425.1, read as the reverse complement.
TCCCAACCAACCTTCAAGTCAGAAATCCCTGACTACGACACTTCCCGACTGCCAAAGTGACAAGGACAGGCGTGAGGAAAACTGCCTGAGCACTTTTCCATTCTCCTCTTTGTGCAAACATCTGCTGTGAGACAGAGCTGAACCAGCGTGACAGCTCTGCTGTGCCCCGGGGCTGGCCCCGGCTGCATTCCCTTCTCCCACTGCTTTGCGGAGCCTCCTGCAGTAAAACACTTCCCGAAGTGCCAAACCCCAGTTTCAGCTCAATAGCTGTGCTCTATCCCCACCTAGGGAACTTGTGTCTGACACAGGAAAAATAGTTCAATTCCCACCCGCTCTGCCGGTCTCCAGCAAGGCTCAGAGCTGAGAACTCCAGCAAGTTTAGTGCTTTTATGGGAAAAGGATTAATCATCCAGAGCATTTCTTTCTGATTCCCTCAGGCTTCTTAGTGTCTGAAGTGATTAATTAATGATTAAGAGACTGAAAAGACACACACTTGAACTAATGCTGTGAGAAGCAGAACAAATGAAGTGACAGAGGCACACAGTGAGCTGCACAAAAGCTTCACTGAAAAAGATAACTAGAGGTTTGCTTCCTAATGCAAAACTTCAGTGACCTCTGAAAGCCACTATATAAGACATCTTTTGAGTCTTGAGTTTAAAAGGATCCAAAAGAGATTAGAAGTAAACATATGAAATATCAATATATACAATTTTCTTCTCAGCTGAAATTGTTAGAAGGGATATTAAATACCTGGCCTGGAGAACCAGGTAATCACTAACCAACAGAAATAATACACAGCTTGTTACAGACAAATTGTCCATATCAGACTCTTCTGCCTTTTCAGGAAAAACATTTGATAATAATCAGGCAGAGGCAGAGACACACTCAGAACCTGATTATTCACATGATAATTCCCGAGTGCTGTGGAAGAGAACAGAAAACAAGAGCAGCTGCTTCTCTCTAGGCAGTTGTTATTGTGCCCAAGCTACTTCATATCTGTGTTTAACCATGTTCTGCTTTACTGCAACCAAGCTGCAACATTTGATCACCTCAGCTTAAAGAAGAAAAAAAGTTTCTTTAGGTCTCCACATTTCAAAGTAAAACAGGGAAAGAGTTGTTTTGTGAAGTGGCACATTTGTGTGCAAAATCCTCTTTCCCATACATGCCACCCATTAGTAGCAACACTAATGTCTGGGACTGGGATTAAAATGGAAAGCTTGTATTTGTAAGTGAGCTGAGAGCAGATATAAATCCTGAGCACTGCTTACGTCACAGGGCTATTTTAAAAATGGTTTGGTTCCCACCAGAATTCTGTAAAACACCCAAGCTACAACAAAAAGTTATTTTATCTGAATTTAGGATGGCAGAAAGCATTGGCTCAGTCTGGGTCAGCAGCTGAACCTTCTGCTGCTCCTTGTCCCAGAGGAAGGTCCGTACCCTTTCCCTGACAGAGGCTCAGTGACACTGCTGCCCACACCACCACCTCAGGACGTGGCTGCAGCCCTCCCAAAATTATATAAAGCATTACAAAAACAGCCCTGTACTGGAACATGTCAGGCAGCCTTTTAGCCAGAGCTGGCAGCAATCCCTCTGGTAACATTATCAGAGCCATGAACCTGGATTGCAGAGTGCTCCCATCCCTGCTTTGGTGATGAAAGGAACAAACTCACAAACCTGTTGGATTTGTGCCTGTAAAATCCAAGTTAAACTAGCAGCACCAGTAGCATTTTTGCTTTGTCACCCTTTTGACATTCAGAAGCAGCCAAAGATTTATGGCTTGTTCAATTTCCCCACTGTTTTCCCCATGGCACTGGAATTCCATCCAGCCAGAGAAAGCCTCCACTCGGCCAAGAGCTGGAGTAATTTCTCTGGGGACACTGCAGGTACTCAGCTCTCACTAAAACTCATCTGAACTCTCAGACAACCACTGGAAAATCTCTCTCTGTCTTTAAACATTTACCATTTAATGTGAAACCCTCAGAGCTGGACTGCCCACCACTCCAGCCAGTCTGGTGATGGTACAGATGAACACTGACACCCTGGGCTGGGGCCTGAGCACGGGCCAGCATTCCCATTATCCGCTCTGGAGATGGACAGAGCTCAACCAGAGCCTGAAACCTCACCAAGCCCAGGCACTGGGGAGGGCAGGGAGGTGGCAGCGATGCCAACAGCACCCATCCCATGGAGCAGATATTAAAAACAGGGCTGACTTCTGCTTCTCTCTGCTCCTGCACAGGCTAAGCTTCACTCTCCCACCTCTCCGTGGTAGAAACTATGGAATAAACTGTCTCGTGGACAAGAGAAACCAGTTACAATAGCCTGTGAGAGACCCATTCCTCAGCACTCGGGTTTCGCTTCATTTTTCCAGATGGATGTTACAAGGTATTCTGTTAAACAGTTTGAGAAACCCAAAGGAGGAGAGGCATTTAAGGAACCCCCACCCCCTCTAACTCCAGAGCAGGACACCCTGAGCTGAGCCATGCTCTACTCCCACAAAGGAAAAAAAAGAATATTTTTTGTTTTTGCTGATAAACTTGCATCATGCAGAGTTGGTAGTGGAAAATGGAAATTGTAATGATCAGTAAGAAAAATAAGAGACTTAAGGGGAAACAATGCTAGTATCATCCTTGTTAGCAAAGTCGGATTTTTTACATCCAAAAGCAAATAACATTCAAAGCAGTTTTATTCCAAGAGGGATCTACTTACTAATGAGGCCTCCTTGAAACAAGTCATCCCCATAACTTTTTTTTTTTAACACTCTTCCTAGGAAACATTTTAAATACGTTTTCAGTGTCTACATTTTTTGAATTTCTATTCAAACAGAGCTTTCAAACATTCTTCCCCCAGGCAAAAAACAAAACAAACAAGCCCCCACTGTTCCCATCACCACTCTCACTGCTTTCACCGGCATTCACAGGCGCACCGGGCTTGCGGGGGGCTNCCCCCCGCCCCCGCCGGTCCCCGCCGGACGGGAACTGCTCCTCGGCGGCAGCGCTCCCGCGGAGCCGGGCACAGCCTGGCAGATCCTCGCAGATGCCGCAGGAAACGCCCCGGGACGGGACAAGGGACCCCGGCCNCCCGCCTCCCTGGGCGCGGCTGCGGGACCGCCGGGACCCGGGCACCGGGACCCGGGCACCGGCACCCCGGCACGGCTCTCCTGGGCAGTGGTACCCCGGCACCGGTACCCTGGGCTCAGTTAACCAGCGCTGAGGCCAGACACGATGCTGGTACAGCCCGTACCCCCCCTGGACCTGCCCAGCCCCTCGGCCACCCGCGTGTTCCCCCAGTCCCTGCACGGCCAGGTCCCTCCTGCCCTTCCGCTGCCACCATGGAGCCGCCGCTGCCTGCGGCCTTCCCACTGGAGCCGGGCTGGAGGCAGAGGCCGTGGGACAGAGGTGCCAAGGCACATCGTCCCGGGAAATGCTCACCAGCAAATCCAGCTCGGAGCTCCCGTATCCCTGCTCTCCTCGCCCTGCTGCTCCCAAGAGAACAAGGCGGGTGTTGAGGCTCCGAACAAAGCCGCCCTTCTCTCCCGTGCCGTGGGAGGCTCGGGCCGTGTCCCGTGCCGAGCCAGCGGGGCCGGGTGACTCGGCCCTCAGAGCTGGGCAATAGCGGGAGGTGAAGGCAAAGCAAGCACTGCGAGGGCACAGCTTCCACGTGCTGAGCACACACAGACTCAGTGTCTCTGCCCAGGGCATTTGGAGGTGACAAGTATCTCTGCTCTGAGCTGGTTCGACCATTTCCAGCTCTACATGGCCACAGCCTCTCTTCCCATCTCGTCCTTTTCCACTTTTCTTCCAAATCTTTAACTCGAGTGTCTATACACTGAGGTTTGTTCTCGTTTCTGGATTTTACTAACTTTTTCCTGGCTTTATCCGTGGCAGATCGACTTTCTGTTTAGTTGGGATTTTCCTTGTGGTATGGAAGACCTTGCACTAACTGGCAAATATTTTCCTGTTTCTTGACATCTTGCTCTCAACTGTTGGGATAAGTTTGCTTCTGCCACATCTTTCCACCTCTTCAATTCCAGATAATGTTTTAATTGGTTATATTAATTTCATTGCTTGTTTTCGTAATTTTCATAGAGGTATTGGTATGTCCACACAAAAGCAATTGTACAGGGGGCTTGTAGTACAGTCTCAAAAGGATGACAGTCATTAATCAAACATCATTCTAGGATACAGTGTGCAATGTCCCAATAATCCATCCTTGTGGCCTGGGAGGTGTCAGTGTCCGTGCACAGCCCCTGATCCAAGGGAGGGAGGACAAGCAGCACTGCTGGGACGAGCACTGGTGGTGCCCTGGAGTCCAGTGACCTCTTCCTTCCTGTCACCTATTTATAGCCAGCCTGTCCCTGCAGCCAGTGCTCCGGGATATGTGCATGTGGATGCACAGAGAAGTGTGTACAGATGCCTTGTTGGCCCTGAGCCATGCAAAGCCCATTTTGGATGCTCACCAGCTACAATGTACCTCAGAACATCTTCCTGGCAACACTGAGCGCCCCTGGGCACTGTGAGCATCAGGATCTGAGAAACAAGTTGGGATGACATGGGTAACAAGTTATAACTGTTGATTAGATAACACTTTTAAGGTCCTAAGAAGTTTAGTGTAACATTAAATTACTTGAATTAAGTACACACACGAAGACATGGACCTTATGTCTCATGTGCTTGGGAATACCACACAGAGCACGCTCATCCCTCCCGTGGTTATTGTGTTTGAAGTTTGAGAAAGGAAGATGATCCTTAAGAGCAATTTACCAGCAAGTGTTTTCTGTGAAACATTGTATGTAACAACACATCTGAGAGAGAGCCAGACATCTCCAACAGCACTCACAAACAACAGAAATTTCTAACTTCTTGCATTTTTTATGTAGTTTTTCCTCACCACTATAAGTGAGTTATGGTAAATCTAAGACAGGCAGGCCACAGACAGCTGTTGTTTTTCTTTTGCTCTCTCCATCATGTAATCAGAGAACTGTCTTGTGTTCTTGAGAGGAGCACTGTACCGAGACAGTGCCACCCTGGAATGGGTTCTTACAAAAACGGTTTCTATGCCACCAACAATGCCTCCACTTGCTGCTGGAATTGTATGGAACAATGACATGGTTATTGATAAAGCCAGTGGTGGGTATTTCTCCTCTGTCATGGCTGTAACTGAAGAAGTTTGTTGTTATGCTTTTGTGTATGAGAACATTATTAACCAGAATGTTTTAGGTGGGCTAAAAACCATCTGCCATTTTGATCCTGCAGTCTGGGAGCACTGTGCATAGCCAGGGCAGTAGCAAACCTTTCATTAAATCAGGAACATCCCTTACAAAGAGGTGCTGACACCGTGCCACAGTCACACAAATTCTGTTTTCACAACTTATCTACTTGATGTTCTGTATCATGTTCACGTCATATCATGCATCTGTAACATCATTATGCATCGAACCAAAAGTTCTTCAACTGCCCATCAAATATGATTAATGCAAAATGATTTCACCTTTTTAAAACACTGTGTTCAACTACTTTAAGTACTGTTAAATTGTAATGTTTCCATGGAAATTTTAGGTCCCTGTTTCCACTATTCAGCTGGAAATGCAGCTACAGTTGAGCTGTTGAGGGTAGAAAAGTGAGCTTGGCACGCTGAACCTGCTGAGGGAGTTGCTTTTCAGGAAGCGAGCTCTCAGTGCAGAGTGCGGAAGCACGCACGTTCAGAGCAGAACCAAGAGTCTCTTGATGTCAGGAAGAGCCTTGAAACTGCTGTGATTGATGAGAAGGGCAGAAAGGTTTTCAGGGAGACTTGTGCTGTGGCAGTTTTGTGCTCAGCACTTGCAAAGTCTTTCAGCAAGCAAACACCCTGAAGTGGGGTACAAATCCCTACAGGCTGCTGTCAGCTCCAGAGGTTGCTTTCTGTCCAGGAGCAGCTCTGCGTGGATCCAATCTTGCCTTGTGCAAGACGATTGACTCACAAAGTCTTTCACCACTGCCAGGATCTGCTCTCTGGGCATGTTGTCATGTCAGCCAGGAAACCACAGCACTTGCATGTCTTTGAAAAGCAGATGCTGGTATTTTGCAGCCATTTCTATTGCTACCACTTGGGTTTGTGCTAAAATAGAAGTGACTTGCTTATAACATGTAGAAGTTTGAATGCTTGAGGATTACGCTCAAGGAGAAGTGAACCAGGCATCAGAGCTGAAAGGTGATCTCCAAAATAAGTCAATTAAAGTCAGCAAAGCTCAGATTTATCTTTATCAGGATAAAAGGAGTCATGGTGAGCACTGACCCTGTCAAGTGGGCTCACTGCTGTACGTATTTGGAAGTATTCCTCAATATTAATGTTGAAATTCATGTGGAAAGGGGCACACTTCCATTCCACACTGCCATTTACATTGACAGAGAGAATCCAGCTGAGCTGCATCTGCTGGCACCAGAATTACCACTGGCCCAAATGTTCTTCTATCATTAATAAGTTTAATTTGAAGCTTTGAGATTATAGAAGTGCCAGTGGGCTTGGGCTGCCTATTTTACATGAGATGAAGGAACTAAAAAAGATAAAGAAGGAACTAAAAAAAAAAACTGACCACAGGAACATTTCTACAGACACCACAAAACTGAAATGGTAAGAGATGAAAGGAGAACTGGGCAACTCAAAAATAAAATAAAATTAAGGACCAGTTAGTCATCTGTGACCAATCCAGCATTACGTGATTGACTCCCACAGATGTGTATTTCAAACTAGTTCCTGAAAAATCCCATGTTTCTCCCTTCTGTTTCTGTCTAGAGAAACTTGAGCAAAGCCAGAAGATGAAGTTGGGGTTCAGGGGAAGAAGACAGACAGACAAACCTGACTTTAGCTACCTTTTATTGACTGTTTGCGGCCTGACAGTTTAAATTCTGATTGTCTGGCCTCCTTACTGCTGTCTCCAGGGAAAACAAAGTGTTGCAGATAAAAAATTCCATTCAATCCCATGTTCTTCATGAACGCTGATGTGTAATTTAATCATATTTAGATTAATTTTCTTACAAGGATGCATTCTGAAGAAGGAAGTGGATACTATAGATCACTCTATGTAATTTATTTGAAAAGAAGAAAACCCTCAAACCTTCTATCAACTGCATTAACTTGGAGTCTTTACTTTTCTTGGGGTTTGTGGTACAAAAATAAACCCAAGAGCAAGACTCACGTGACCAGAAAATTTGGATGCCATTCTCTCTTGACAGAGACCTCAGAAAGAGACACATAGAAAAGGCTTTTCAAGAGTGAACTGACCCAGCAGAAATCCACAGGGAAGGGTGGGACGATAGAGCAGGATTCCATCCCAGGCAATTTGGTATTGTTACCAATTTAGTGGGTTTTAATTACTGTTGTTAGGTTCTGTCCAGATGTTCACAATGAATGGGCTGAAGTCAGCCTTTTCTCAATAACTGTTGTTGAAAAACTGCTGCAGGCTTTCAAACACTCACAAGAATAAAGAATCAAAGAAATGCAGATGCTGTTACTTGATCCTTCTCGCTCACATCTTTTGTGAACTTTAAACTTTACAGGAATATTTGAGCAGAACATATAAAATGGTCCAAAACCAGGAGTTTTGAAGCAAATCCGTGTTGCCTTTTACATCATCTCAGAAAGGAAGGCAGTTTTACATCAAATATACTTGGGAATTTCAGTTAAAAAGCTGAATCTTACTCATATTTAGGTAACAGCTTTTAATTTCGTTGCAGGTAAGAAGCAAAAAGGAATTCTATTCCAAAACTGCTTCTCATTTCTGTTCACAATTAAAATTCCTTACAAGCCAGACTCCAGATTAAAATGATTTCCAGAGCTGTTGAGTAATCCTGGAGATGTCTCCATGGCCACTGGAGGGGGAAGTGCCACCCTGTGAGTGTGACTGGAGAGGTGCAATGTTCTGCTTCTCTTTCACGGCAGCAGGGTGAGCAAACCCCACGGGGAGCCAGAGGAGCCTGCCCGGGGGAAAGGGCTGCTTGGAATTTCCACTGGGAAAGAAGCTGCTGCTCCAATCAGCCACCCCAAACCTCGGCAGGCCGTGCAGCCCTTTCCATGGACAACGGCGATTATTGCCTGTCAGGAATCCCATCCTGTAAAAACAGGGAAGCTCATCCCACCTGCCTGACTCTACCAACACCAGACCACAGAAAGAAAAGCACTCAGTGGATTTTTGGGTGTGAGATTTGAACAATTCTGAATTTTAAAACCTCTCATTGCAGTTGTCTGTATTAATATTAATATTTGGGGCAATACCAAGGAAGTGGATTTTTTTTCAAGTCAGTAAACCAGACTGCAACTGTGTCACAACAGTCAGGTCATTTTCCGTTTAAAGACTCCCTCTCGTGGAAATCATTCTCACTGGCTTGTTTTGACCTATTTTTCTAGTAAAAGTCACTCCATATAAGGTCTTGCAAAACTTCAAAAGGATTCTGTCGCACAGCATTATCTGTTTTGAAGTTAGAACCCTGACAATACCCGACAGGAGTCCTACACCTGTACTACATCACCAGCAGATTTTGTATTTATCTATTAAATCTTTGCTTTTTATTACTCGAGAGATTTCGTTATTTATTTATTTACTATATAGATAAAAGGGGAAAAAATTCTAATTGTTTTTCATCAGTGCTTTTCACTCTGTGTGAGGCTTCTGCCCAGGTAATGTGGAGTGTTATCTCCCCTGGTAGAGGTTGAGTAATAATTAGGGGGTGGCTGATTCATGGAAAGCAGAGGATTCCCTGGATGTTGCTGCACTAAGAAAATGGAATTAGTAATGTCACAGTAATGGAGATGGAAAATGCCCATTCTGGAAAAATACTTCCACAGAAATGTTACAGCAGTGGGGAAGCTGCAATTTGAATCTTGGACACTGACACACGACAGAATTTGATGCTTTCCATAATGTGTGGGACTGAAACAAAATCCATATTGGGGAAATATATTGATACAGTTTTACATCTCCTGAACCACCGATTTATTTTTTGAATCCCGTGAGCTGTGGGATTTGGGCAGCATATAGTTTTTTGGGCAGCATAGTAGTTTTAGGTTTTTAGTATCGCCTGCCACAAGTGTTTAAAAAGCCTATTCAAAACAATCAAAACCCAAATGAATAACTCAGAGCATTTCACGGGACATGGCAAAGCACCCGATGATGTTACTGGAGACAGACGCCGAGCTCTGCAGCCCCTCAGAGATGTTGGACGCTCTGCTGCAGCCCCGTACCTGCATCGTGCCGGGCTGTTCCCGTTCGCACCATTTCCTGACGAGCTGGAGCTCCCGGACGGGGCACTTCCACTTTTCCAGGAGGAAAAGCGCGGAAATCCGGGATTTTCCGCCGTGCCCGAGGCCCCGCTCCGCCCTGAGGCGCGGCCGCGGCTCCTCCGCCTGAGGGCGCGCGCGCTCCCGCCCC
>VZTN01022425.1:903395-978040 GCA_013400515.1 Erpornis zantholeuca | reverse complement strand
GGCGGGCCCCGGGGCCGGCAGGGAGGGGAAGGGTCGGCCGGGCCGAGCGGGGTGAGGCTGCCTGGCAGGACTAGGCCGCTTTGCTCTGTGTCACCGCCGCTTCCCACTGCTCCTCTGCACTGCACAGTCGGCAACGCCACCAGCGAACACAGGCAATATTTTTATGTATATGTTTCTATATCTCCCCCTTACGAGCTGTTGCGGTTGCACGTAGGGTATGTATGTGTATATTGTACCGTATATGTGGCCGATGTGCAGCGTTATCTCTCCTTATAATTGTTATATTGACTTGTGCCGTCATGAACTTTGGCAGAAAAATTGCTTTGAGGGTTGAGGGAGAAGCCACTTCCTATTTGAGAAAGCAGCGAAAGTATTCTAGACTGTTTTTTTTGTCAAAGCTTATTTAGGCTAAACATAGTGAAATCCTGTTCTTTCTCCTAATTGTTTATTGCCTGTTTGCAGCACACTTTAAGTACTTACAACATCTCTTGGTGGCTTTGTCTTGAGTTGGAGTTGTACTGAATTATCCTAGCACTAAAGCCAGGAAAAGGTGGGTGTCTGCCCTGGGGTGTCTCTGGCAGTGGCTCTGGAGGTTACTTGGTGTGGCCTTTGCTTTGAAACACGGTACATCTGTGTGGTTGGGACGTTTTTCAGAGGTAACAGAACCCCTTAGCTAACAAGACATACTCAGGTTGACTTTATCCTAAATCATATCAAACCCCAAGTCACCAGATCCTTTTCAGGAGCCAGGTGTTATCCTATGGAATATCTTGGCCAGGATTGATTCCTGTCATGGTTTGGACTGAGGGGCCCTTGTGTGTGGGCATTATTCAGGAACGGGAAGAAAAAACAAACCTTGGGGAATTTAATTACTAAATGTCACAATTTGATATGGTTTGGAAAGGAATTTGTTAGCTTCCTGTAGGGATTTGGAAATGTCATAAATCTCAGTGGAAGGAAGAAGTTCCTCTTTTCCTTTTCCATTTTATGAATAACAAAAAAAAAAAGAGGAGTTCTTATGAAGGACAGCAGTTTGGAAACAAACCTGTTCTACTGGAGGTACTGGGATGTAAAACATAAATAATATTTTAAAATTACCTGTTCAGTCCTGGGAATCTAATGAAACCTGCTTATCGTTGGTTCTCATTTTGCTGTATCTTCCTGAAACAAGAGGTAGATCTTAGTTAATTTTTATCTAAAAGGTCCATGACTCGTGTTTTCCAAGGTGATGACTCCAGAGTGGTGTTCTGATCTGTTGGAATGACAGAAAACTCTTCTGGTTTTGTATATAGCATCCCACATTTACCTGATACCTCTGGACCTTGGTTCTCCTGGTGTGAACAGACACGTGCTACAGGTTGGAGTGTTCTGTAGGAAGGGTGCAGTAGGATCAGTGGGGAAGTAGAAGTGGATGAAGGATGGCTGAGAGGAGGGACATGGCAGAAGGTGCTGATGACAGGTACGCCGTAGTTAGTTCAGCCCTGCTTCTGGGGTGTGGTTAGGGAGAGTTGAGGTGTGCACATATAAATGAAGGAAGTTTAGGAAGCAAAATGGAGTAACTTAATGAAGCAGGATGTGAAACCAGTAGAAGGATAACCAGCCCAATGTGGGTGTGACTGGAGAACTGGTGAGGAAAGTTGGAAAGTGAAGGTAGTGTGATACGTAGCTTTGATTTAAAAATAAAGACAAAGTTCTCCTGTAGGGAGAAGTGAAGGCCTGTGAAGCCTTTAGAAAAACCTCCTAGGCCTCAGGCTGGGTTAAGGGGTTTTACATGATTAAGGAATGTATCAACTGCATTTCTTCAGGAGCAGCCTGGAAAGGCTCTGCAGGGCTGTGAGTCTGAGCCCTGGAGCCTGCAGGCCTCCTGTGCTGTCAGGGAAAGAGTACTGCATGTGGGAATAATAAGGAAATACAAAGTGATCCTGGACAGCAGCTCACAGAGGCTGCTGGGTGATCAAAGATCAGCTCAGCCAAATTTACTGTCTTGTGCTAATTGGATGCTTTGGTGAAATGCAAGTGGGGGAAGCTGGGGAGGATGACTGGAAGAGCTGAGGGATGAGTAAGGAACTGGCCAGCAACAAGTGATGTTGTCAGGTGTGAAGGCTGCAGCAGGCTCTGAGACTGCTCAGGGATCAGGCTCAGCAGGGCTTTGTAAAACCAAGCCTGCAGAAATGAATAAAAAAGCAGAGCAAGGTGGCTGCAGAGCATCATCTTAAAAGAGGGCCAAGATGTGGTTTAGGAAGACCTGAATGTCCTTGGTGTGTGAAAGTCAGAGAACCACAGGAATTGAATTGTAGCAGACCTCACAGCTTGCTGTGGACAACAGACCTATGGGAGTTGAGTGTTTGGGTGAATGAATTGATAACAGAACTGTTATTACCTTCCAGTGTGCTATGATCTTACAGATGACCATAACTGAAGCACTCACAGACTGTTTCTGGTAGCCTGCTGAAGTAAGGTACCAGTTGAACCACATTGTTTTGTGTGCTTGACAAAAGTCCTTATCAGGGGAAAAGTGCAGTTATGAAATGAAACAATTCTACCTCTCTCCAGCTCCTCCCCCTTATCAATCTTAGTGTTGTCTGTTAATTGACATCCAAGTAAATCTGCAGCTTCAACTGTGAGAGCCTTTGTTGCTGCATACCCTTGGAGAATGGTGCACAGAATGCCTGGCTGGCCAGATGGACTACAAAATGCCTTTTAGAGTAACTAACCTGTGGTTCCCTGGCTGCAGAGTGCTGTGGTTTGCAGGGAACCAGTCAAAACTGGGCAGTGCTGAGATTGAAGGTGGTAGTTCTCTTCCCAGGTCTCATCCCTGCACATGGACAATCCATCAGCTGATGGAATGAACCACAGCAGTGTCTAATAAACTCTCTGCATGCAGCTTCTGGTCTCTTCTCATAACACACGTGCTTCTTGTTGAGCATAAAGATACTCAATTTCTCAGTGCAAGTGATATCCAGTGAAGAGTTAAAACTGTGTCCTTGAGCTGGAAGGAACTGCACAAGTCTCACAAAGGCTGGTATGAATCTGATATTTACAGTTATGTTATTGTGATAAAGAATGTTGCAGTAGTATGCCCAGAACAGTCTTGTCTCAGGGTGTACAGATGTAGCTGATACTTGAAATAAAGCTTCAATGAGATTTCTAAATACCCATGTAGTGCCTGTTGATTAGAGGAGGAGATGTGGATGTACTGGTATCTCATAAAGGTCATCTTCAACTTTTTATTAAAAAAAAAAGCCCTCTAAGGTATATGGAAAATGGATTTGGTGACACTGCTCACTGTCAAATTTCCAGTCTTAAGGCAATACAGAAATGAGTTGTACAGGCTTTGAAATGAACATAAATCCGTGCATAGTGAGGCACGATCCTCTGGCCAGTGGCCATCCTGCAATAATGCTCTGGGCTCCAGGGCAGCCTTACCTGGGAGAAGGCAGCCAAAGCTTGCTCTGAGCTGGCAGACTTTCCCGGAAGAAGGATGGCAGGTAGGCCAAGCTCCCAGACTGAACTTCTGCTTTCTGTTAACAGTAAATTCATGCCTGGTTAACTCTGATGTTGTAGTGCACAATGCCAGCAGTGGCCGAGGCTGAGCTGTGGATATTTATGTGCAACTTTCTCAGCCCTGCAGTTCTTGCCCTCCCAGCTCTCCCAAGAGGAAAGCCCCATCCCCCCATGTGGGGATTATTGAGGTTCACGTCTGCAACAGAGACGGTGGAGGCAGAACTCAAATTTCTACAGATGAGTGATGGCTATCAACATATCAACTCCTTGCATTGACATGTAGCTGATATTTAGAATTTACTGACCTCTGTTGTGCCCTGTTCTTGTCTGGACTTCCTTCTTTAGTCTGCAGTAAATGCTGAGGTGGTCAGTTTTCCAAGGCTGAATTCTCAGCAGGGTTTCTGTGTTTAGTTTGTTGCATTTTTTTTTCTCCTTCAGCACAGAGTCCTTGTGGAGTATCACTTTTATTCCAAGATCTGAGTGCAGTTTGAATTCCTGCTAATCCTTACTGGAATTTGAGCATTTAAAAGTTTGTTACTTGGTTGTTTTAGTATTGCTTGGGTTTTTATTTTATTTTTTATTTAAAGGAGTCATCTGTTATCCAGAAAAGATTCCTGACCTTTGCTAATGGTTTGGAGTATTTCAGAATCTTTTCTGTAATGTGACCCTTGGAATAAATGTAATCCCAATGTTTGTTTGGATTGAAATAGCACAGTTCGACTTTTTTACTTAAAAGGCATAATAAAAATAGATGTATCTCAGCAAGCAGAAACAGTCTGACAAATAAACAGAGCTGTATATTTAGCAATTAAGGCCTAATTGAGACTCACTTCAAATTCAGTTTGTTACAGAGACTGCACCGAGTTTGCAGTTTGTCCAGGCTTTTAAAAAAACTCCTCCTGACTTTCCAGTGGTGGCACTTACACACTCGGACAGCAGAATGCATTTCCCCCCTGGTTAGAGCAGCACAGCAGTACAATGTTGTTTACCATACAGTGATATCCTAAAGTCATGTGTTCAGAAACATGAAACTTCACTGTGTTTGTGAGTACTTGGCATTCCTTGGCCTCCCTGGTCTTGGGAAGAAGAGAGGGCAGCCAGGCTTCTGCAGATTTCATAGCCACACAAGTGGTTGGTTGGTTTGGGGCTTTTAACAGCATAAGTTACTGGATATTTCCATCCTCAGAAAGCACAGGAGATCTGCTCTCCTCCTGAAGTACTTGCATGTATAAATCAGCTTTTTCAAGCTTTCTTTTATACTTCCAGTTACCTCGTAGACCCCCAGTGTAGCCCTGTGTGCCATCAAATGGAGCTGAGCTGTGAGCACAGTGCTCCTGCCTCTGCTCAGAAGGCAAGTGGCAGGTGAAGTGTGCTGCAAGAACAGTTTACTGTGCTGGGACATGCTGGAGGAGAAGAAAAACATAATGTGTGAAGACGTTCAGGAAACTTGAAGGGCTGGATGTTTCCACAGTGACACATTAATTTAGAACTCAGTGTGGAGCAGTGACTTGTCTTTATTTACTGCTGTTGAAAATAACCAGTGCACGTGTTGAAGCTGGTACTGTAACTCTGGAATCTTCCAAGAAAGAAGGCAATAAAGCTGCTGGCTTGCTTGCTGAATTACTGTCCAAAATTGCCACTTTATTTGGTTTGGTACAACAGCGTGTGTCTGTATAGGACTTAGCAGAGGTGCTCTGCATACTGCTTGGGATAGAAGGAGTGAGTGTTTCCATCTCCCGAGCCAGGCATGGAGGGAAGACAAGGTGCAGAGCAGCGCCTGGCACTCAGTAAACCCTTCTTAACTGCTCTGGGAGTTGTTTCCCCTCCGAGGTCTAGATAAGCATGTTTGCCTCAAATCTCTCCACTGGGAAGCAGAGGCTGCTGGCTCTGGGCTGGGAATGAGATTTGTTCACCTTTCTTATGGCTGCAGTTCGCTGAGAGGGATTAATTGTGGTTCAAGGAACAGTACTTTGCTTTTGAGAAAGTCCCAGGCCTGTAAGCTTTCCTCTGTTTGTATTTCTTTCCAGTACTGGTTTCATTTGTCATGTGAATGACACATGACCTAATGAAAATCTTTCTAGGCTCCAGCAATGTTCCTTGTAAGGAGTACCATGTGTTTGTAAGGGATGGCTATCTGCCATGCAGGAGCAGGAAGGGAAGTGCTGAATTCCTGCTAGAAATTTTCCACTTGCTTAAGTGATCACAGTGTATCGAGTTTAACTTAAATAAGCCTGGGACAAAAGCAGGCATTTCCCATCCTTTACCTGGCAACATCTGGCCCTTACAGATGTGTAATCTTGGCTAACTGATGTGTTAGTTGGTAAATCAGTTTTTACTCCTTGCAGATTTAAACAGCTGAAGCCAGCTCTAATTCCCTCTACATTTAGGAAAGCACAGGAAAATTCTGGAATATTAGAAGTACTTTGGCTGCTTTTTAAAAAAGAGAAACTGCTCAGCAGCCTTGCTGTAACACTGCCATGCTGACAAAGCCACAGAGATGTTAACCAACTTCCTGAACATCTGATTTGTGGCTTGCACTGCTCAACATGGACAAGCAGCACCCCAGACCCCAGTTAAGGCTACTACAGCATTCTTTTAAATCGTAGCTGTTTGCTGCAAGCTGCATTGCTTCCTTTGTTGCTGTTGCAAGTCTCAAGAGTGTGAGGTAATAGCTCCAACTGGCTGGTTTTGTTAAATCTCTTCAGATTTTATGCTGGAGTCAGATTTTATTTTCGGTTCATACATCAGCTCTTTGGCAGGTGAGCGCTGGTCTGGCAGTGACTGTGCAGAGCAAGGAGGGACTGAGCTTTTCAACAGCTTTAAATCTTTCTGGATGAAATTATCAGTACTGCCCCAGAGCATGTTTCTGCTTGGAGGCTTTACTGACAGGGGCTCAGAGCAAACGATGTGGGAATTTGCTGGCTGTCTGTGCCACTAATTCAGTGACTGTGGGGAACTACACAGATTTGAACTGTGAATGAAAGTGTGGCTGGGTGGGAGAGGAAGGGTTTTTGTTTTTGCTCAGATGAACTAAACTGGGTGAATTGGCTCGAGTTTGGTAAACAAGTATCAATTCTGACATGTTCCATTTTTTATTTTAGTGCCACAATGGCAACTGCACCTTACAACTATTCCTACATCTTCAAGTACATCATTATTGGTAAGTACCAGTGGGCTCACACCTGTGTGTTGCTGTGTGGATACATGAGAAGCCTATTCCACACTGCTTTCAGTAGGTGCTTGTCCCACCTCAGTCCCCACAGGTCACCACAGTTCTCTGCAGCTTTAGCATTTACTGGAGCATTTTGCATTAATCTCAAAGGTTTTAGAATTTATGTTAAAGGCATGAGGCTTATAAACCTCTGTCAGGTTTAAATGTTGCTTTTAGCTGCACCTTCCCAGGCTGCTTAGTCAGGGACTCTAAGGGATTGCATTTATTGCTATCCTGGAAAAACTGGTCTTGCTGTTAATTGTTTAATTGTTAATGACCCTGTGTAGGTGTAAATGATCTGCTGTGTTATTGTACAGGTTTGTAAGTCAGGCTGCTGGGACAGCCTCAGCCTCTGGAAAAGTTGGTTCTTAAAAAATCTTGCTGTGTCTCACTTTTGGCATTGTGCAAGAGGATCAGTGGAAATGGAGCAATTTCTTGGGATGTTCTGGATGGTTGTCAGTATTTTTGATGTTCTTACTGGTAACTGCAAGTAAGACAGGAACAAGCACCAAGTGTATTTTACATTTCAGTTTCTTCAGATGTCCTTTTTATAACCTTGTGAGATCCAGTTGTAAAATCAGATCCAGTTGTAAAATTAGTAATAACTGTACTAATCAGTAATTAACTTATTTCCTGAGTGTTCTGCTCCACTGTTACTTGCAAGCCTGTTCCTGTAACCAAAGCTTTAGTGCCAAAGTTGATAAATGTGAGGATGTAACCAGGGATAGAACACTGCCCATCTGACCTGAGAAATGAGTGTCTCTGTACCATTTGTAGTGTGGGATGAAGAAAATGTGCTTGTTGCAACAATGATTTAACTATTCTTTCTGTAACAGGGGACATGGGTGTAGGAAAGTCCTGTTTGCTTCATCAATTCACAGAAAAGAAGTGTGAGTATTGCAGTTCATGATATTTATTCTACCTGGCATCTTCATCCTTTTTTCCTGCCTGTTTCCATCATGCATGAGCTCGATTTGGTGTCTGTCTTACTCTGTATGAGTTTGGATTGTCCTGGGACAGTTTTGGTTTGACTTCAGCAGATGCAGAAACAAAATGTTGATGTAGTAATGGCAAAATGTGCTCCAGCCAGTCCTGCCTGTGAGGAGTGGGAAGACTGGCTCTGATTTTACAGCTTTTCTGTGGATTTTGATATGGAAAAAGAGAAATTTCTTGTCTGAACTTCACAGGTTTTCAATATTGGTGTAGCTTGATCATGAGCAGTTGGAGTTTTTAGTACTGTTCAGGAGTTCAAAAGGAGAACAAGGATTTTTCTTTGAGTCCTTGTTTGCAGCCTTAAGCAGCCCTGCAGGACACCTGGTCTGCCCTGGGTGATGGTGTTTAGGCCTTGCTGCAGTCTCTCCAGCTGAAACATTTTCTCATCTATGGTATCATCACTAATTAAGTCTTAGCTTCAGTTCTTCCTCATGTGTTGCATTGGGGTTTGCAGTAGCTGTGACCTCACTCAGTGAGTAAGTCTGTAGGTATTTATCAGTACAGGCATCACCATGTGCTGCTTTGAGATGTGGTAACAAGTGGCTAGAAGGTGCAGTTAAAATACTTGTTTTCTAGTAGAAATGGAAATTTCTCACTGTTGTTTTTAATGAAAATGCAGTATCAGCCAATTATTTAAATGCTATTTTGCACATGGTTAGTTTCTCCATGAGGAGAATGTTCTTACTCTGAGCACCAAGCAAAGCAGTACAACCAAACTTATGTGCCAAACACCTCTGCTGTGAGACTGCCACTAACTCTAGGTAGCCTGAGAAGGTCCTCATCCTGTCTGTATTTTCTTGATCTTTCTCAAAGATGAGCTTATTAACATGAGTTAATCATAACTAGAAAGGTGTTTTTTTTGGATTTGATTTGGTGTGTTTGTAGCTACTTAAGAAACTGGCATTTTCCATGGACAGTCATGCTGTTGCCCTGTCTGAACCAACTTGGGTATTTGTTTTTGAAGATGTGACAGACTTATTAACTGTATCTTTCTTGGTAATTCCCTAAAAATTATCTTTTCCTACTGCATTAAAATAGTTAACCGTTTCTGCAAGGATAGACTGGGGATCAGCTGACTTGGTACCTTCTGATATGTATGGCCAAAGAGCAGCAGAGAAGGCAAGGAATTTTATAACTGTTTTTAAAACTAACAGCAGCTCAGGAAATACAGCATTTTATTTCTGGTTAAGCAGTTTGTCGGTGTAAAAATGCTTTTTTAGAGACTGAAAATCTAGTAAAGATAACTGAAAAACTTGTGGTAGTCATATCTTTGCAGCAGGGAAATCTTGTCCTAGGAAGATCTGATCTTTGCTCTTATTTTTCATGACAGTTATGGCAGACTGTCCCCACACAATTGGTGTTGAATTTGGCACAAGAATAATTGAAGTTAGTGGCCAAAAAATTAAACTACAGATTTGGGATACAGCAGGACAAGAGAGATTCAGGGCTGTCACACGAAGCTACTACAGAGGAGCAGCAGGAGCTCTCATGGTCTACGACATCACCAGGTAAGGGCAGCAGAGCTCTGGGTGTGCTTGGAGAGGTTGGGATGTCTGTCTGTCTGTCCCGTGGCTGGAAGGCTCTGTGTGTGCCTGGATGAGCAGCATCCTGTTGTGTGATGCCTGCCAGAGCTTAGCTAAATACCCCAGTACTGGAAGAGCTGCACATGAGACAGGGAATGGCGTGAGCTGCTTTTCTTGGAAGATCTCGCTGCTGATGAGCCTGAGGAGTTTGCCATTTCAGGCTGTGACCACCTGTGTAGAAGTTGTTTTAAAGAACTGGCTTTGTCCTTAAAAACTGCTCTTCAGCATGTGGGTTTTGCTGCTGGGGAGGCAGTGGCAGCACTGCTCCCCTGGCAGGGCTGTCCTCAGCAGGCTCAGCCCCGAGCGTGGCTGTGCCGCAGTGAACGTGTGTGGGGAGAGAGCCTGGCCTCAGCCTCACCCTGGGCCTCTTCCCCAGCAGCCTGGCCCTGCACAGGAGCCATCCTTGCTTCCTCTGGAGGTGATAACTAAAGATGCTGCTCAAACAATAATGCATCAGATGCAACATGAAGTAGTTTTGCTTTCACACGTCTCTTGTATTCTTCTGGGGCTGTTCTTGATATTCTTCAGGCACCTCGTTGTTTTTTCCTGCATATGTAGGTGTATTTCCTGTTTGTGTAAATCTTGAGTAAAATGTGACCTTCTGCAGTTTGTTACTGAGGTGCTGTTCTGCTGCACTGTGCTCTGTAAGAGTATTTGACAGGAAAGCCCTTAATGTATTCTGTACAGAACAGCATCGTCTGTGTGCAGAGCTGTGTGCTAGCAGTGGGAGTTGGGCTGGCTTTCCACTGCTGGTCTAAGAGCTGCTCCAGGGGTTTAAAGCTGCCTTGAATTTGTGCTCTGAGTTCACACTGCTGCTGGTTTGTCTGTCTTGAGGTGGGGAGAAGAACAGGGATGATGGATTGTTGCTGTGTTTGGATGCTGACTGTGCTGTTGGCACCTAAATATTTTATAAAAGGCTAGAAGTGTCCTCTCTTGATTCTTTGCAGAAGAAGTACATATAATCACTTAAGCAGCTGGCTGACAGATGCGAGGAACCTCACCAATCCAAATACTGTAAGTTGCACTTCATTTAGCTTAAAAGCAAGATTGCTTCTCCCTGAGCAAGAGGTGAGAGGCTCAGGCCAAAGCCTCAGTGGTCTCTGGAAGAGCTGCCTGTGTTGTCTCCACTGCTCCCATTCCCACTTGCAGAGGGCAGTGATTCACTTCCCTTACTGCAGCAAAAGGGCTGCTTCTAAAAGTCTTCTTGTGCCACTCACAAGACTGGAAGCAGTTGGAGACAAAATTGGAATGAACTCTGGACCAACTGTGACTTGTGTTACTCCTTGCTTTGTCAGTAACGAGGTGAATGCTGTCCTTAGGTTGGAATGTAAATTGGATCTCCAGCAAAAGCTGACCAGGCTTTGTGGAGGAAGATTCTTCTGGGTCTCTCTGCTCATATCACAGAGCTGTTGTTCTTTAGCCTGTTCCTGAATGCCTTTAAAATACCTTAGCACCAAACTGATGAGAAATCTGTGCTGTGAGGAAACAAAAGTTTAAAGATTCTGTCTGGACTAGCAGCTGATTAAACAAATACAAGGAATGGCTCAGGGTACAGCTCTCATGAGTAAAGAGCAGCATCACTGCTTTTTAGGACCTCATCTCATGAGAACATCCTAAAGCCTTGGAAAGTGACAGCTGGAGATGCTGTTCCTGCTTTCCCAGAATGGGGAATGCTAGAGTAGAGGTCTCTAGAAGGAACATGTATTCTGTAGATAATATGCTCTGCATATTTCCCTTTGGTTTTTTAAAAAGTCTCATTAATAATGAAAGTGGCAGTGAAAAGGCTCATAAGCTTTTTCCCAGACTAACTTTGTCTCTCCTGCCCCAGGTGATAATCCTCATAGGAAACAAAGCAGACCTGGAAGCACAGAGGGATGTTACATATGAAGAAGCCAAACAATTTGCTGAAGAAAATGGTGTGTTATTTTCTCTTGAGCTGGTACATTTCCTACAAGATAGTGATGTTAAAGTGATTCCTCAGCATTGATAGCTGCAAGCTTACACTTCCAGAGTCATGGAATTGTATGTACAAACTCCTGCTGTGCCTCAGGCAGTCTGGCTTAGTGCTAATTGTGCTTAGTTCTAGAAATCAGCTTGTGTTGATGCCTTAACAGAGTCACAAAACCTTGTTGAGTACTAAAAGTGTCTTGCATGTAACAGGAAGGTCATGATGTGTCTGACTTGGGGCTGTTTGAGGTGTGTTGTTTGAGGCACTGACTGTTAAACCTCTGTCTCTGAACAGGTTTATTGTTCCTTGAAGCAAGTGCAAAAACGTAAGTGACTTTTGGCTGCAGTAATGGCTCACATTGGTCTGTTTGCTTTGACTTGAAAGTATCTTGGAACTGAGACCTCTGGCTGCATTTCAGGCAAAGACTGGTCAAATTCAAATGAGCTGCTTTGGATTTCAGGCCTTATTTGAGTGTGGAATGTGTTCATGTGGGTCAAGGGTTCCTTCTCCCAGGTGTTCAGAGCTCAGTTTGGTCTGTAGGCAATGACCAGTCTGTCCAGTAAGTGAAGAATTGCTGTGCCATGCTTGGGGCCAGCTGTGTCACTGTGTCTCCAGGGCCACCAGGAAATGTGGCTCCCTGTCAGAACAGAACTTTGTAACAAGAAGAGGTTTTGATCAGTAGTGGCTCCCTTGTCTTTAAACCTCTGTCAGAACTGCCCTGTGCCTGTAGCTGGGTGCCTTGGCACATATTCCATACTCCTGGCTGGTGCTGATGGGAGTAGTGAGCAGGGTGGGCATTGCCCTGTCGGGTTGGGCTGTTTGGCTGGAAGAGGACAGTGCCTGCAGGTCCCAGGGCAGCAGCACTGCAGCCCCAGTAACTCCTGCTGCTCTCTTGCAGTGGAGAGAACGTGGAGGATGCCTTCCTGGAGGCTGCCAAGAAAATCTACCAGAACATCCAAGACGGAAGCCTGGACCTGAACGCGGCCGAGTCGGGCGTACAGCACAAACCGTCAGCCCCGCAGGGGGGGCGGCTAACGAGCGAACCCCAGCCCCAGAGAGAAGGCTGTGGCTGCTAGTGACCCCTCCGTGGCTCCTCTGACCCCTCACCTCTGGCTCTAGGGAGTGGTGCTTTTGACCGCTTCCCCATCTTCTGTACATCTTACTGGGTTTAATTAAAACTCTGAGACAAGTTTAACACAGTACTAAACTGCTAAACAACTTTAGATGTAATCAGGTTATCAAAGGCAAGTAGAGTAATAAAACCTCTCCTGCATGGTAAATCTAGAAGTTTTTTTTTCCTTGATTGTCCTTGTGATAGTGTCACCGATACATAATTTAAACTGAGCACTGATGCTGGACTCCTGATTTTACACTTTCGCAGGGCTTTGTCTTGTATGGTTTATTTTATGGTTCTTTGGCCTTTCTTCCCCACCTCTAACTGTTTGAGCTGTCCGTAGTAAAGGCTAAGTTTTTGCTGTGAAATGACTTCCGATGGTAGCGAGGGGCTCTGTACTGATGTGCTTTTGTTGGAAGAATTCCCTGTGGGATGTGCTGGGGTCGGGGTGGCGCAGGGAAGCGATCTCTTCATTCTTGTGCTCAATAGCTTTACGTCATTTTTTTTGCCACTTTTATCCTTTACCTTTGTTAACAGAACGTAAATATGTATAAAATTTGAAGGAACTGAGCTAACAGTTAAATACATCCTGTGTATATGATTTTAATGAAGAAAATGATGCCTGGCATTAGAGCAGTGTGTAAGAACCCCCTCTTTGTACAGTCTGAGCTCTCTGTGCCCCCCGGCAGCACAGCCCAGCTGTGGCTGTGGCTGCCAAGCATCACTCACGGGGTCCCCACGGTGCTGGGGGACACAGACATTAACACTAGTGGGGTGTGGCTCTCATCTCTGCACTGTGCAATGCTCCCCTCTGCACTCAGCAGTGCTCTACCTGCTTCTCTTTGGCATTCTCGGGCTTCAGCCGTGGCCGGGCTCTCGCACACCTCCTGCTTTTATACCTGTAACTTTGGGAATGGGCAGAGGCTGAACTGGACAGTTGGAACAACATGTGCTCTCTAGGGATTTTTAACTACTCTTGTATTTTTTAACAGTGCTGTGTGAGGGGGTTTTTAAAAGGGTTTTGCTTCGAGCCTTCGAGTACATCCTTCCTGGGGTTCCAGAGCCTGGCATGTGTGTGAGGGGGTGTCACGTGGTGACCCTGCCTGTGGGGGTGTTGCTGCACTAATGTGAGGTTTTACTGTGGCTCCTTGTGCAGCTTCACCTGGAAAACATCACATGGTTTAAAAATGGAAGGGGGTAAGTGCTTAACCACAATCCAGTGTCCCACTTCAGGCTTATTGCAGCATTTCAAATACAAAGTAGTGTGAAAATCCCTCTCTAGACACTAAAACTCTACAATTTTCAGACTTGTAAGTAACCAGTGGTACCAGAGTATTGTACAGTCAATGTTAAATAAAAGCCAAAACTGGAATGTGCAGACAATAGGATTTGGGTAACTCGTGTGCTGTCCCTTTGTTTTGTCTGGTTAGTCCTTTTTTAACTCCTGTTCCTCAGTAGATGGGTATGTTCAAGATCTCCAGCTCCTGCATCCTGCTTACCCCAAGGCTGCACCAGGGTTTGCCCAGGGACCACGACCTGCTGCTGATGTGAAGTCAGTGTTGTAATGACTACAGCTTGTTGAGGTGCAA
Organism: Erpornis zantholeuca; assembly: GCA_013400515.1. Lineage (NCBI taxonomy): Eukaryota > Metazoa > Chordata > Aves > Passeriformes > Timaliidae > Erpornis > Erpornis zantholeuca. Next base: position 964,098 of record VZTN01022425.1, on the reverse strand, counting down.
TACCTGTACTCCCAGAGTAAGTTACAGTAGGTCTTATTGTTTCTGTCACAGAAAGGATCTGTTTGGACTGCTGTACTCCTCATTTGATGTAACAATGCTATTAATCTAAATATTTGTAAATAAAGTACCTGTATCTAGATAAACCTCCCTGGTGTGTCTTACTTGGTGCTGAGGGTGGAACCTCTTGAGGGGGGAAGCCTCCTTGGAGTTGCTGGCATTTGTGCTCAACCTCTACCCTGGGGCTCCTTTGCCAAACTTCACAGGGCTTCCCAGAGGAATCTGCCAGTGTTTTCCAGAGCTGCTCTCTGAGGGAAGCAGGCCTGGGTGCTGTTTGTTCCCAGTGAACTCTGACAATGGCTGGGTGACACTGCATAGAAAAATGTTATCTTTAATGAGGATGAGAAAGGGCAGGACTGAGAGTGATGCCAAGGCCTGTCCCGGGAAAGGGTGGGGAGGGCTGGGACAGTCACTGCACAGCCACTGGCCTGGGCCTTGTCCTGCTGCCCGAAGGATTTATAAAGTGGCTTTTCCTCTGCTAAGTAGGAGTAAGTTGATTGTAATTTTGTTAAGAAGCCATTATCTGTATCCACCTGCTTTAGCCAAGTGATGCAGCTGAGCCTTGGGAGAGCAAGAGGTGCTCACCCAGCAGCCAGGAAGAGGCACAAGGACAGAAATGGCAGTGTTGGACATGTTCCTGCCAGGAGGAGCCCCAGCACTTGGAGCATTGTCACTGTCCAGGGCCGTGCCAGGATCAGTGTCCTGGAGAATAGCTTTAAGGAGAAGAATCTGCAACCAAGCCCAGATAAAAACATCAATCACAAAAGTTTATTTTAAGGAAGTATCCAAAATAATTGCATTTTAAACCTCCGTGCATTTGGCAACAGATCACCTTGTAACAAGGTTTCTTTAAAGTGGAAACTGGCCACTAGCTGAACACTTAAATTGGAGGTTGGTTTGGACATGTATTTAAATACACATTTTAAATAGTTAGGGGTTTTTTTTTTAAACAAACCAACTTTATAAAGCTGTTACTCACTTGTACAAAACCTTCACAGTACAGGCCCTGCAGCAGCTGTTTGTGAGAGGTGGCAAAGGCCTTTTCAGACAAGGCTGACCCAGTGAGGTAGGAGAATTCTTTAGAGGTGGCACCTGAGGGCCCCTGTCCAAGCTGTGGATGTGCTTTGGGCTTTGCTTTTAAAGTGAAGCCTCTTTTCAAGTAACATTTTTACCTTACACCGTTACAAAAGAACACTTTTGTACCAGGCTGGTGTGGAACCAGCTGTACCAGAGGTTCAGCCACGGGGCTGAACAGTTAAACCAGGAAAGTTCCTGGAAGACCAGGGATGGCAACAACTTATGCAGCAGTAACTCGTGTCCCAGGAGAGCTCCCAGCAGCTCACACCCAGACTCCACTGCACACCACACAAACCTAAAGCAGAACAGACACCAGCCCCAGGAATGCTGTTGCTGGGAAGGGACAGTATGGTCTGTGAAGCCACAGCTGGCCCATGGTCCCTCAGCCTTCCAGCACTCGTGTCTCTGGGAGGTTGGAATTGGCCTGAAGCCACATCTCACCTCTGGCCTTCACTGAGAGATTCCCTGGGAGCTGGAATGCAGCACTGGCGATCCCAATGCACTTCCTGGGCTGCTGGGGGGGACCTGTAAGAAACCCCAAACCACTGTGAGGAAAGCTCAGCCTTTCCAAAGACATCAGCTACTGCCAGAGCAGGGCTAGGGTGTGATCACCACATTCAGAAACCCCTGCCCAGCCTCGGAGAGAGGCAGCACGTGGCTGTAACAACTCCCAGTGAGAGAAAACCATTAAAACCACCCAGATCAGAATTCTGCTCCCCAGCAGAACATTACCTGAGCTTTTGTTCCATTCAGAGCACTGTGAAGAGATCCCAGGCTGGGGCTGCTGGGCAGGAAGAGGGCATCTGCAGCAGTGCTGCTGAGCAGGTTATCCAGCACGTGCAGCTGGCGCTGGAGGCTGTGCAGGCTCCCTGCTGTCTGCCGCTTCCCCCGGAGCAGCACCTCGGCCTGCTTGGCCAGGCAGCCCCGCAGCTGTGCCTGCAACACAGGGGCTGCTCACAGCAGGCCATGGCAGTGCTGCTCAAAGCCAAGCCCTGAAGGCTGAAGGTTGAGTCCCACAGCACTCAGAGCAGGGGAGGGTGGGTTTGGGAGTTATTGTTAAATAGGTTCTGTTTTGATGGCCATGTTCTAACTGAAGCTGGAGCCTGTAAGTGATTGGCTCCAAACCAATCCAGAGTCCTCTGTCATGGTGTTGATACACCACAGGATTATATAAATGAGGGAATCTTGTTGGAATACTCCCAACATCCAATTAACTGCCAATTAAAATTACTCCTCTTGCTACAGCCAGACTTTTACTGTTCCCACCCAAAGCTTCTCTCTCTGGTCATTACAGAGTGGATTTGCTGGAGCTGGAGGAGGATTCCCCCTTCCCCAGGTTGTTCAGATCATGTTTTGAAGGGGCCCAAGGGATGGGAGGGGCACAGATGTGGCACCTTCAGCCGGTCCTCATGCTGCTGCAGCTTCTCCCGGAGCACCTCTCCCCGCCACTGCTCATCCTTTGGGAAAAGAAAAGCACATTCAGCCAGAGGGACCAACACAGCACCACGAGCAGCTGCTTGTCCAAAGCATTTTACCATGATGAAGAATCTGGAAATATCGAACTTTGCTTCCAAGGAGAGGAGCTGGCTGTCAGCAGCAGTGAAGGGAGCAGCCTCCGAGCCATCACACTCACACTGCAGAGCTCCCCTTCCTTCAGGAAAAGCTTCCAGATCTTCCAATGGGTCTAGAGAAGATGAGCTGGGAGATTTAAACCCCGTCCTAATTTCATTTTCAACCTCCAGGTTAAGCAATGTTGCTGCACTCTCCATCTCCCTTTGTCTCTCTTCCAGGTCCTGGGTTTTACCCTGCAGCACAGGACACTTGGGTTACAAACATCACTCCCGAGGGCTTTTCCTGCATAACTGAACAAGGCTGTTCTGGACATGGAACAATTGGACCACTGCAGTCAGAAATCTCAAAGCCTCTGATCTGCTGCAGCCCTGGTTCCAACATTAAATCTGCCAGGGAAGCTCCTCAGATGGGAACAGACAACTCCAGTTACCAGGACATGACTTGTTAACCTAAACCTGCCACAGTCTGACCTTGCAGGGCCTAAACAAATGCTTTCCAATTGCCAACAACATTCTTCTCTGTTTTTAAAGGGCTTCAAAACAATTTATAAAGAATTTATTGAAGGACTAGAAGGAGTCAGACAAGGTGAATCACTTTTTAATTTAAAGTGAATACCTAAAGAAGAAAAAGCTGGCCCAGGCTGGCACTGGCAAGTTCTTAAATGCCTACTCAGTAGCTCTAAACATTGCTAACATTTAGTGATTTGCATAAATTACAACTCTGGGTGTATTTTCAATTGTGATACAGGAGCAGGAAACTCATAACCAATACAAAATGAGTTTGTCTGAAGGCATGACCCCTGACCCCCTGGATTTTGTACCTGGCTCTGGGGGTCGCTGCATTCCCCTTTGGCTCGTGGGCAGCTCCTGTGGGTGCCCTGCTCAGCCCCAGCTCTGGCACTCTGCAAGCTGCTATTTCCATGCCTCTGCTCCTAGGAAAGTGCAGGAAGGTGCCTTTTACTGGGAGCATCCACTACAGAACACAAACTAGAGAACCCACGATTTCCTCAGGGCACAAACAGGATCAAGTTGAGTGTTGTGAAGCAGGGGAATTACAGAGCTTGTTGCCCCAAGTCTGCCCAGGAAGTTGATGCATTACTTTGTTCCTCCAATGACAAAAAGGGGTGTTCCATCATTTTGCTGTTTAAAATAACCCAAACCCCTAAACTTTCTCCCCTCAGCCAGGACTTACTTGCAGTTTGCTTTCAAGCTCCGTCCTTTGCATTTTCTGTGTTTCTCTCAGACTCAAGATTTGTTTTTCTGCTTCTCTCCTCTCTGACACTATCTGACCTTGAAGTTGCTTTAGCTCGGACTTGGAGACTTCCAGTTCTTTCTGAAGACACTGTATTTCTCTGTCTTTTTGTTGTAACTGTAATTCTTTTTCTGAAAGCTGATTTTCTGTAATGAACATTTAAAACAAAAATCCTGATAGCAAAAACTTATCTTGGCCCACTTTGCACACAGCAGGTATTTTCCAAACACCAAGAACCCGAGCAAGATGAACAGAAATATTTGCTGTGCCATTAACCTCAGCCCCCAGAGATGGTGACAATTCATTTGTGCAATGCCTCTTACTGCTTTTCCTGATGGCTTCTTCAAGACCTGCACACCAGGACTCCTTCTTTTCCAGCTTCCCAAGGTTTTCTTCTGCCAGCCTGACTTTAGCCATTGCCTGCTCCACTTTCTTGTGTTGAGCTGCTAGTTCCTTTTCCAACAGGCTTTTCTGATCCTTCACTTTAGCTGTACATTCTTCCAGTTTTTTTCCTTCACGTTCTGAGTTTTGCTTGAGGCGATGAAGAACCTGCCAGAAACCCCCCACTCTGAGCTTGAACCAGCACCAACTCAGGGACAGCAAAAACCATCACTAAGAGACATTAGAGAAATAAAAGCAGCATAAATTGGAAAGAACTGCAGTCTAACAGTCCCTACTGACAAAAAATGTCAATTTTTCTTGCCTCTCTCATTTGCAGAGCAGCTCTCTCAGTTTTTCCTTTGGGTAACACTTTGCTGAAACTCCTCACCCAACCTGAGCCAGTTTGGCCAAACCAGTCCATGCCTCTGTGATTATTTACAAACTCACTCCCCAAACTTTTTGCCCTGAATTATTTTTAAGGTCAGGAGGAAGTGAGGCAAGTCAGGGAGCTCCTTACCACTTCCTGTTGGGCGAGTTCTGTTTCCTTCTCTTCAATCTTTTTCTGGAGCTGCTGAAGTTGATTCTCCCTCTTCTTGTGCCTCTCTTGGCATTCCTTACATTTCCTCAAATACCCTCGGATCTGTTCCTTCAGGGCTGCCTGCTCCCTGAGCAGCTCCTCCTGCTGCCTTGAGCTGTTCTCCAAATCCTGCAGTGTACAACAAAGACACGTGGCAGGAGGAGCTGGGAAGAGGAAGCAGCCCAAAAGGTTTGGGTTTGAGGGAACAGAACTGGTCACTCAGGGTTCCCTGCACTCAAACCAACCACAGAGTGAATTAGCACAGAAGGAGCCACCAGATAAAAAGCCAGAAGGTGCTGGTTGGTTGGTTGTTTTTAAATTATTTTCTTCCTAAAAAACAATAAAGCCACTCCAGACTCAGCAAGAAGAAGGCAATAAAGCAGTGCCTGTTCTCAGATGTGCCCACAGGAGCAGGTCAGCAAGAACAGACTCCCAGAGTGACAATAAGGATGTGGTTCACTAACACCAACCTGTTCCACGAGCTGGAGCTGCTGCCTTGAGTCACTCAGTTCCCCTTTCAGTGTTTCCAGTTCTTCTTTTTTCCCTAGAAAAGTATTTGGTGACAGGAGATTTTCAATCAGCATTTTGAAATACCAATCCATGGAAATCCTCTCTTCTCATAAATGAAGAGTGAAAAACAGAAATACACTTTCTGAAATTTCCATCTTTGCAACATGTTCAATACTTCCTGCCTATGGACATCTGAGCATGCTGAATATTTAATAACATTAAATTTAATAATATAATATCAATTGGTATAATTATAATATTGTATATAATATATCATATATATTCATTTTAAAATCTGAATTAAATTTAATATTTAACTTCAGTTAAAGTGTGTCTTTTAACAGAATTTCTCTTAAAATGTATCACAGCTTAAACCAAAAAATTGATCTTTACGTTGAAGATCCTCCTGGACAGCAACAATCTCTGCATTCAGTGATTTCTTCTGCTTCTTCAGTAGCTCCATCTCCTGTTGCAGGTTCTTTACATTGAATTCCATTTTTTCCATGTTGGACAGTGCAGTTCTGCTGCTGTCTTCAGCAGCAATCAAGTCTCTGTAAAATGTGAATCATATTCTTGGTTAGTTGAAATTCCTTGGTGAGGACTTCAAAAATGTCAGCAAAACCCTCTGAGCCCAAGGGGATGATCCCAGCAGTCAGAACAATGTCCTGTTCTAAGATGCAACATTTTACTTTTCCTAACATTTCTCATGGCATTGCCAGGATATAACAAATGCTGCTGATTTATCAGCTCCACTGCTGAGTATTTTTTAAGTTTCCTGTAGAGAGGCTTAGAGCAAAAACTCCACAGAGCAGAAGAATTTGCTTATTCTGTATCACTGGGTACCTCAAAGTTGGAGCTGTATTTTTAATTACAACACACAGACATTCAAAGCACTTCCCATCCCTTCTGATCTTTGCAGCAAAAAGCCATTCCCTCACCTTTTGGTTTGTGACAACTTCTTCTCCAAACTCCTGGAGTTTTCTTCCAGCTTCTCCTTCTCTTTGCTCAGAGCCTCGATGCTGTTTTGCAGAGCTCTCATCTGAGAGCCCAGGTGTTCATTTTCCTCCTGGCCCTTCCTGAGGAGCTGTTCCTGCCAATCCACTTCCCCTTGCTGACTCTGAAATAACCTCTGAATATTCTCCAGTTTCAACTTCTCCTAGGAAAAACAGGCATGGTGAGCAACACATTTATATGGTCCAGAAGCAGAACAAGTTTGGACATCCTTAGCTGCAGCCAGAGTAATGTGAGTGCATTTAATGGAGGAAGGTGACAAAAGAAAGGTATCAAGTACCCTGAGGACCTTTTTAATGCTAGAGAAGATCATCCAGCTGAGTTAAACTCTCTTCCAGACTCACTCTTTGTAAGTGAGGACACAGAATCCAGATAAAAAGACTGGAAGCTCCTAAAAAAACAGCATTCACCATTCTACAGCCACAGAAGAGCTTCTGTGCTCCCTCTCTCTCACATGCACCAAAAAATCCCATTATTTTAAAGGGCCTAAGCAGACTTAGGACTTTTCTGTGATAAGCTGAAATCAGATTAGAAACTGATTGATTTAAAAGCATCAGGACTCTGTTACACAAAGCTTAGAGAACCACAGTTCTCCTTTCTCACCTCTAGAATGGCCACCTGGGTCTTTTCCAGCTCATTCACCTTCTGGTCATGCTGTAGTTTCAAACCTTCCAGTTCATTCTTCTCGAGCTCCAGCATTTCCAGCACATGTTTCAGTTCTAGAGAGGTGAAATAAACAGCAGTTATTGGATTAGGATGAAGATAACTGAAGAGCTCTGTGTATTCCTTCCCAACCTGCACAAAACTCCCAGCACATACCCATTTTATGCTTGGTGATTTGCCCAAGTATTCCTTGATGATTTTCTTCCTCCTTTCTAATATCCTTCTTTAGGATCAAAAGCTGTGCTCTTTTCTCATTCACCTGGACATCCAGTTCTTTCCTCTCAACACTAAGCTCTCCCAGAAGTACTTTTATTTCCTGTGAGAATATGTTATAAGGAATACCATTATTTGCAATTTTAAATGAAATTTTCCTTTAAACTGAAGTTCTAAATATTTATAAAATTATTTAACAGTCTGTCATCAGTGTTCTGGTTTAACAAACACAAAGTACAGAATATTTAGGCTAAAGTCTTGCTTGCTGATGATTTAGAGTAGTAATTCTGCAAAGATTTTGATCTCCAAGTCTTACCACAAAACTGTCATTCAAGTGAATAATAGGCCTTAAAACAAAGTCAGACAAGAAGCCATCACAAAAGAAAATAAACCACAAATCTAGTTAGCCCTGATACTCTGTTTTGATTTCAGCAGGGAAGTACAGAATCCTTTCTGTGCAAATGGGGGTAGGGGCAGACTGTGGCAGCTCTGTTGTGTTTTACACACACTGCTCACACTGATTTCCTTCAGCAGCTGCTCCTCAGCAACAGGAAGTCATTCACAGACTTATATTTAATGTAATTTACCTCTCAAGGGACCAGTTCTGTGAGAATTACTGGAACTGGTGAGTTCTTTTTTGTGCATCAGGACCAAGCTTTAGCCACACAGAACCACAAACTTGCATGTTCTATCTCTCAGCGGGTTTGGGGAGAGCACAAAAAGCAAAACTGATTTTGTGGAAAGCTCCTGGAATGTTTGCAGTACTTCAAGGCTTTTGCTAGAATGACTTGAAAACTCATTTGGGAAACTTACCCTTATTTGACGAAGCTTTTCATGTGCTTCAGTCTCTCCATCTCGAAGAGCTTCTTTGAGCTCACCCTTCCTTTGGGAAATGCAGTCCTGAAGGCCACAGAGCTCTTCTGTTCTTTGAGCCACCTGCTGTTCCAGGAACAAGAGCTCTTGTTGCTGAGCAGAAATCTGCAGTGGAGAAGTTCAACAGAAGAATCAGTGAAAGATTTTGGTTTTGTAGCTAAACACACACATGAACTGGTGTGTCAGAGAGACTGGGATCATAACTATGAGCTAAAGTGGATAGGCCAGGCTTAGCAAGCCAAGCCTCACCTGATCTTTCAGTGTCTCCAGTTCAGTTTTCTTGCCCTGAACAAGGTTTTCTGCTTCTCTGATGATTTGGAGATGCTGGCCCTCATTACCTTCTGCAAGTCGAATATCTCCTTGGAGCTTCTGAAGACTGAGAGTGAGGATAGAAACAGGAGTCAGGAGTGAGAATATCTTAATCAGTGACTTACTGGAGGAGGATATGTTTAATTTAACACAGTTTATGATAAGTTAAAAGCACTCACCTTTCAGTGAGCATTTCTATCTTCTCGTTTAATGCCTGGAACTCAGACTCTCTTGCAGCCACCATTTTGTTGATTTCCTTCAATAAACCTTCTTGTTCCCTCTTGTGCTGTTCCAAACCCCTTGTATCTGTCTGTAATAACCTAGAAGAGCATTTATACCTTTTCATATTAACATTTTAACAGCTCTCCCTCTGGTAAAACAGTGTCTTGATACTGGAAAGAACCCAGTCCTTGTCCTCACACCATGTGACACAAACCCACAGGAGCACCCAGGGTACCTGAGCTGCTGAGCTGCTTTCATGAGTTTAGTGGCTGTTTCCTGAGCCCTCTGCTCCAGCTCCTCTGCCTCCATTTCAGTGCAGGACAAATGGTGTTTGGCACGATTGTACTTCTGCAGAGTCTCTTTAGTCTACAGCAAAAAATGAAGACTGAGACAATACATTCCATCTTATGCTGCATTTGCTGTTTAAAGGTGAGCTCCTGGCTTGGACATTCCACCTGAGCCTTCTCCCTCTTTCTATCATGAACAACTTTTTCTCCTCTCTTAGCCAGAGCAGAAAACCTCCTCTTCAACAAGGACTAAACCAATTTCTTCTAGCACAGTTTATCTCACAAATTATAGGACCATTTTAAGAGCCTTCAGGTTACCCATGTGACAATAAACTGCCCAGACAAACAAAGCAACACTGAGATCCTGCCCTCAGGGTTTTGCCTTGGCTCACCTTGCCCCGGGTGCTCTCGAGCTCCACTTGAGCCTCTGTGAGGAGCCTGTCAGCCTCCCTGAGCTCGGCCCGGCGTTTCAGCAGAGTCTTCTCTGCACATTCAATCTCCTCTGCAACATCTTCCTGCTGCTGAAGGGACTTTTCCAGCTGCAGCTCTGCAAGGAGGCTCTCGGTGCAGCCCTCAATGAAGTCCCTACGAGGTCAGGATGAAAAACATGGAATTAAAATACGAAGATGCCAAAGGCCAGGAGCCTCTTGAAGTTCTAGAATTGTGAGCCAAAATCTGATTTTTGCTGGGGAAAGGCTGAGGCATTTGCACTTCCTTCCTTCCTTCCAGTGCATTCCCTGCCCTGTTCCCACCTGCGTGTGCTCCGTGTCTGAGCTGCTCGGCACAGCTCTGCCACTTCACATTCCAGCTCTTCTCTTTCGTGCTCGAGTTCCTCAACATTTCTATGCAATCGTTCCACCTCTTTCTTGTATTTATGTTCAGCTGCTTCTGAGCATTTCTCTTTGTATTTCTGAGACTTTAAATAGCACACGGTGTCTTCCAGCCTTGAGACTTCACTCTCCTGCATACAGGGAACAGAACAGAATCAGGATTTTTTTTCCAGCTGAAGCCTTCTGACACCCAGGATCAGCTAAAGATGGCAAAGACTGGAACCAGATGCAGACCCTTCCTAGCAGGGACCTTTTTCTGACCCATCTGTCAGTCAGTTCCCAAAGGTGCTGATGCCTTAAATGGCTCCCTAGAAACAGAGACTAGACAGGAGTAAAGAAATCAAGGAGGGATTGATTGGAAAGGCCTTCAGAGGTACACTCTGGGCTCCAGAGGCTCCTGCCTCAGTGCATCCCAACATGGACAAGGACAGCTCCCGAGTTCTTCCCACTTGGATCTCAGCATCAATTCCCCAAGCAGAAGCCAGGCAAGGATGGAATTTGCCCAAGCTTGCCCCCCTGTCCCCAAGATTGTGGTTTGCAGTTGTTGGGCCTAGGAGGGTCTGGGTGTCCTTGGAGAGCTGGAGAGGCTTTGTTGTGTGTGTGTGAGCATGAGAGAACAGCACTGAACGAGCTCCAGGGAACTGCAGAGTGACACTGGGCAGGGCAGGGCTGGGAAAATATAAAGGTTAAAACCTAAAGCATCAGTTCCACCTGCAGCTACAGCTCTGCTTCTTACCAGCTCACGGTGTTCAGGCACATTGCAGTGCAGCACTCCAAGGGGAATGAGGGGCACGGTGAAGTTTGGAGGCAGAGGGCCATAAAGCACCTGGGATCCCACAGGAGGTGAGCCCTGGATAATGGATCCAGGAGCAACTGCAGCTCCAGTGGCTGCTGCAGGAGGAGAGGCATAAACCCCCGCGCCCTGAGGTGCAGGGGCCCCATCTGGAAGGGCTGTGTAAATAACTGTGCCTGAGGGGGGCACAAAGGGAGAAGCTTCGGGGACAGGAGATCTTGCATTTCCTTCACCATCTTCTTTCGCTCTTCTATCTTTAAAAAAAAAACAAAACCAAACATTAATTTTAATAATTTTTTCATAGTCTTCAAATGCACATTTAAAGTTCTAGGTAATTTACAAAAATGTAACAAACATTGCTTAAACTAAGTTTTTCAACAGTAATAAGCATTTATATTCACTCATGCCTATCAAAAGAACTCTCTATGAGCTCTAAGAAAGCCCATCTTTAGTCTGCTCCTAAACACTTTGAGACTGACACTGACTTACCTTTGCCAGAATTTGCTTTGTACAACCTATTTCTGACTGGTGAATAAACCCAACATCCTTGGCTGGGCAAATCTTCCCTCCCACAGGGCCTGTCCTGAGCCCCTCCTCTCCTGGCTGGGGATGCACCAGAGCACCCCAGACACACTCCAGAGTCTTTGGTGCTTTGGGAAGCAGGAGTTGAAGCCTAGAGAAAAAATACATGTGTTAATCTAGAAATGACAAATCATGTCAAATAAAGGATATGTTGTAGACATTCTAATGATTTCTCAGAACAGGCTACACCTACTCTGCTGTCTCTCAGTTCTAAGCATGATGCTGCTTTAAAAGCACTCAATATATTTTAGCAATGTTGGTTTTAAATTCAGATGAATGTTCTTTTGAAATAAACGTTTGTCTGTAACATTTAATACTAAACACCTTTACAGTACTGCCCACTGAATGGTTATCTCCCAAGGTTATGTAGCCTGGATTCCTATCAGCACAGTAAAGGGCTTTACCAGGCAACATTTGGGTGTGTTTTCTTTCAGTATTTCTCCTACATGCCAGCAAATATTTGCTTTTAAGTTTCTCCCAACCCTACTAAATTTATAATGCACTTTATATTTTCCCCCATCAACAAACCCTAAGAGGATTTTTGTTCCTGACCTGTGATGATGGCATGTAGCACCAGTATCCCCTTCTTTTCAGTGGCTCTGCTGCACTGGTGCTGTGATCATTCTGCTGTGAGAGCACATTTCTGAGGGCTGCAATTTCATCTTGTAATGCCTCCAGTTCATCTTTGTTACCTGGAACTTAATCACAGTTTTATAGTCACCTAAGGTAAATGGTTGAATAAATACTGCATTCAACTCTCCCCTCGATGTTATCCAGTTAAACTGGAACTATATTTAAAAGAAATTAATTGCTGAGGGAAATAAACTAAATGTTATCTGTAGTGACAGACATACATGAAGACTTTGGTGGTTTAAGATTGTGGAAATACAAGTTCATATCCAGGTAACTGCTGCTCCTTTTCCTTACACAGATCTCTGACAATGTCCTAGAGCAGTTTCAATGGGATGCTCAGCACAAATGATGTTTTCTAAACTTCTGAACAGATGAAAATTGACACATATCTCATATAAACCTGTACAGAAGGATATTCTCAACACTTTATTCTCCAGATTCTCACTTCAAACAGTGAGAAATAGGCAATAACCATCTTCTGTATCCCTGTCTACATGCAAGAAGTGGAGAGGAAAGAGCAATTACCTGTCCCAATATTATCCAACAACCATTTCAAACGGTCAATCTCTGCTTTTTGCTGCTCCACTGCTTCACTTAATTTATTAATTTCCAACTTCTGGGTGTTTGATGCAGCAGTTTTCTCACCAGCTTTCTCCATGTCCTATTTGAAACAGAAGTTTCAATCACAGAAAGCTCCCACTCAATGGCACCAAGCTGTTCTTCCATCCCCCCTTGTACAACGAGGCTCAGGCACAGCCAGAGAGGTGTTTAGGGAACAGGTGATGATTTTCCTTAAAAAAATGATGTTTCAGTTTGTTCTTGGGCAGATGTCAGGGGAGGGAAGAACATCATGATTTGGGCAAACTTAAGGGGAAAAGAGCAGGGTGAGAACCTCTAAACATGACATTTTCAGAAACTCACTGGTATTTTATCATATAACACAGAGCAAACAACTTACTTGCTCTTCCCTCTCCTTCAGGAGTTGTTGTAGCAATTCTATTTCTGCTTCTGCTCTGGCAAGAGCCTGGGAAGCACGAGCTGCCTCAGCACAGAACCCTTGGGCTTCCTCAATCTCCTGAAATTAAGATTTTTGTTTGAGCTGTAGCTTGCAGGAACATTTCTCAGCCTTGAGATGTGCCATTGTGAAAAGCTGCCCATTGGGAAGCATCAGCCCCTGACTGCTGTGGCACTCCAGACAGATGTAAAATACAGATTCTCCTTTAGCTTTACAGTATTGCTACCGAGGAGATGTTATTATGTAGCCAAAGTGCTTCCCAGTTTGAAAAAGTGTTTCCAGTTTATGCAAGCACAACCTTCCACAGCCCTTTCTTTAGTATTTTCTGTCTTACAGAACAATGCATTTATTATCTATTGTTAATAATAAGTTAATAAGAGATTAAAGATCATCCCTCTCCCCTTCCCTCCCACAGCAGGAACACCTGTCCATACCTTCCTTCTGTCCATACCTGTTCTTCCTTCACACTGCACTTCAAACTCTGCCCAGAGCAAGAGCTCCTGTGCAGCAGCACAACTCAGAAGGAAGCTTTGAAGCTCATTTAAAGGACACCAGGACTGCTCCCACTGCCGTGGCATTAATTAACAAGCAATTAATGAATTCTCCATGCTGCTTTACCTCAGCTCTCTCCTGGTTAATCCTGAGCACGGTGCCCCGCAGAGCCCTGAGCTGATTTGCAGCCACCGAGAGCTCAGTGGCTGCCAGCTTGTCTGAGGTGACAACAGCTCTCTGCAGCTCCTTCAGCTCCTTATCCAGACTCAGCACCTGCATTTGTGCCCTGGCATCTTCAACTTTTTTCTGAAACCAGGAAAATAGATTTTTACAATGTACAGAAAGTAGATTTTTACAGTGTTCTTTCTTTCACCCTCCCCCTCACACCCCATTCTGTATTATTTAGAAAAAAAATCTAAAGTGAGGACAAGCAGGAAAATTTAAGGAAAAGAGAGATGTTATATTTAACCTTTGTGTTCCTGTGTGTGTCATTTTATCTTAGAAAGCACAACAACTCACAGAATTTTGTTTCTTCTTTCCTGCCCTCACCCATTCTTACCCTTTTCTCTAAATCCTCCAGCTGAGCAAGGATAGCCTCTTTTTCTTCATCTGCCTCCTGCAGCTGCTGATCAGCAAGGCCCTGAATCTCTTCCATGCTCTTTATTTTTTCATGTAAACATTGAATTGCATTCTCTAACTGACGGACCTTGTTCTTATTTTGCCTGTTTTCAGCTTTAACCTGTAAGTAAAATACGTTAGAATAAATAGCCAGAATTTATTTTCCAACCAAAAGCCACCCTGGTTTAATTATTTAATTAAAGAAATTTGTGGCAAATGCAGGTACCAGCACACTTTGCATCGAAACAGAAGGGAAAGATAACTACCTAGCCACTGTAACTGTAATATTTTAAGAGTGCCTCAGTTATTTTATTAGAGATATGTATAATGACCTTTCAAGAAGGCTCAGAGCTGTATTTTTCTAGTGGTCATTGAAACCTTTGTTGCCTCTGAGGCAGACATTGACTAAATTCCAATTCACCAGAGAACCAGGTAGAAATCAGACTATTAATAAAACATCAAATCAGACCCCACTGTTACACAGAGTGTAGCAAAGCTTCAGGAAGTGAAGCTGCAAGTGACATTTTTTAGACTAAACTCAAATTGCCTTACTCTTGCTTTTGCTGTTTGATACATGCCTGTCTGTATTTCTCCTGAATTTCTTCCAGTTTTTCCTGCTGGGATACCATTTCTTCCTGCAATTGTCTCTGCCCAGCCCATGCTTTCTCTTTTTCCTTCTGAGCATCAGCAAGGATGTCACTGAATTCTTTCTGCAGATTTGCAAGGCTTTCCCCTAAAACATCAGCTGAATTTGGACACCTGGAAGAGAAACAATCCAGGTCCCAAGACAAAATAGGGATTTAGAGTTGTGATACCAAATACTGCAATCATGAAGCCTAAGACAACAGTGCAAGTTTAAGACATGCTGTGCAAATTAGTTCAGGTTAGGCTGGAAAAGCCCTCTGAGTTCATCAAACCCAACCATTCCCCCAGGGCTGCCAAGGCCACCACTAACCCATGTCCCCAAGTGCCACATCTAAATATTTTTTTAGTCCCTCCCCCACTGCCCTGGGCAGCCTCTTCCTATGCTTGGCAACACTTTCAGTGAGGGAAATTTCCCAGATATCCAACCTGAACCTCCCATGGCACGACTTGAGGCCATTTCCTCTCATCCTGCCCCTTTCACATGCTCAAATCTCACACTGTTGGTGCTTTTATTTCACTCACTTCATCTCTCCAGCTCCTGTCTGAAGGTTTTGCCTGAGTTCATTTATACAAGCCATGACATCCTCAGGATGAACTAAGTTACTAACTGCATGGTTTAGCTGATTCTGGAGATCTTTAAGCTGTTGTTTTAGGAAATTATTGTCTCCCTAAAGAAAGACAAAAAAGAAAAATCCAGACAAGTGTAAGTAAACAAATCCACAAGTGATAAAAGCTAGAATTTTTAATACAACAAACACTTCACCTGCAATTGTTTGAACTGTAAAAGCAGCTTGTAATTTTGTTGTTCCTTCTCTTCTACCAGTTGTGCTTTGGCCTGAGCATTCTCTAACAGTTGTCTTTCCTTTTCAAGTTCATCCTGCAGGGCTGAAAGTTCCATCTACAAAACCAGAAAACCTCCAAATGAATACCCCACTCCCAACCCCAACCTGTCACCCAAATACACAGCAGATGTATTTCTTAAAACAGTAACAATATGACAGCACCTAAAAAAGATTCAACAAAACAACCCCAAGCAAACCATCTGGGCCTTGCTTCAAAGCAAAGTTTTAAATCCCAGCAAATTGACACCACCTTCTGTGTGAGGGCACACCTAACCAGCAGTTGTTTGTGATTTAATGTTGGAGATGAGGTGTCCTGGGGTAGGTAACACCTCTGGCACCACTAAAGCTCTGTTCTTACCTGGCTAAGTTGTTTCAGTCTTTCAAATTCTTCTTTTTGCTGCTTGGCTTCAGCATCCCTCTCTCTCAGTTGGGCTTCCAGCTCAGCCTCGTAGGCACTGACCTTCCCCTGGGCATCTTGAAGGGACTCATTTATTTCTCTCTGCTCCTGGAGTGCAGCCTCCAGCACTGCAATTTCCTGCAATTTTATATCCATTTTAGAAGGATGCACATGGGAATGCCAGAATTTAAGAGCACATTGCCTCCCTTCCCTTTAACTCAGGAACTCCACTTGAAGGTGGGTGGCACTTCCACCTTCAGTCAGTGGTGCCACTCTGATGTCCAAAATCTACACTCAGGTCAGAAAGGTGAGCTGGAAGTGAAACACAATTGTCCCAGGAATTCAGGTTTGCAGAACACCCATCAGGATGCCCAGGCAGCTCTGTGCCATTGGCTGATAGGACAGATCCAAGCTGCTCACACACACCCTTGGCCAATGCCAGAGGTGCCACCGATGCCACTCCCCACGGTGCCACCTGCAAATCCATTGGCAGTGATGTCTGCAAGGTAAAACCTGCATTGCTGAGGCACCTCACAGATTTACTGGATGTCTCCTGCAGCTGCTTTTAAAGGCTGGGTTCTGTTCTTGAGGTGTGTGAGCACATCTAATTATGTTACCATATCAGAAATTACTTTGTCCAAGGAACTGTGCTACCCTAGTCCCAATCTGATCACCAGCTTATTTTTTTCAGATTAGATATCCCAAGTTGGGAAAAGAGGTATTAAGACTTACTTTTTTCATATTTTCTGCATCCATGGCAACCATTTCCAGGTTGTTTTTTTCCTCCTCCAGATCTGCCAATCTTCCCAGCAAAGACTCTTTTTCCTTCTGCAACTTCTTACACTCCTCATTGGCCTGTTTTGCCTGATGCTTCACACTTTGCAGGTACTCCTGTAACCCAATGATAATACTTTCCAAATCCCTTTTCAGTGCTTCATTTGTTGCTATTTGCCCTGCAAAATGAATTCGAGGTAGTTAAGAAGCCACATTTATTTACCAAACAACCCAAACTGCCTTCCTTCATCACTTAAAATATTTGCCTTGGAGCAAATAAAAACAAGTACCTAGAATTCAGCCAGAAAATTCTTGGTTCTAGGGTTAGTATTCCCAATATTTCTGTGTTAATCTGGCCATGGAAGAGTTAAAAAGAAACTGCAGCACTTTGGGTATTCCTGCCCCCCCCTTCCCAACCAGGTACAGGTGAGGTGAACACACAGTTTCCTTTTACATCAGTTAAGAACAATTTTTAAACACTTTTGTACCCATTCTGTATTTCATTTGAGCCAAGATAAACGAAGCAATCCTCAATTTAATTGTCATGTTGCCCTAAGTAGAAGAAATACTTTAAAATGAAAATTAAAGTTTACCATCAGTGAGCTGCTGCTCCAAATCCTTGATTTCCTCAGTTTCCTTGGCAATCCTGGAGAGCATCTCATCCAGGCGAGTCTCCAGCTGCTGGCAGTGTTTGCTCATGATATCAAGGTGCTGTTCTTTACTTGCTTTTTGAGCTCTCATGTGAGCCTGTCAAGTAACAGTTCCAAAGGTAAAGCAGGGCATCAATACAGATTTAAAAATTAAAATCAGGATTTTGCCTCAGCTCTGCAGTGTCTCACTATCAGCAAGAAAAGCCACAAGCTCAGCACACATTGTGGTGCTTTGGGGTTTGCTACTTGTTGTTATTTCCCCTCACTCCTGCCCCACAAAGGACCCCAGATAAGCAGCAATCTGTGAGTAACAGCATTGTTTGCAGGCTCCCCCCTGCCCAGGCTGAATAAAGCCTGCCTTTATAAATTATTACTCATGGCTACTATCTTTCTTCCTGCCTTTACATTCTGTTCTACCACTTCCTCTCTCAGTCAAGAACAAACATGATTTCTTGCAGAACCTTTAATCCTGTCATCCTGCATCACCCTCCCAGCAGATGATGCTTTAGAACATGTCAGGTCAGCACTTGAAGGAAAATACTCTGAACAAACACAGTTTGGGCCAACTTTGTTACTAAGTAAATATTCTTAAGTAAATCTTATTTTATTAAAGTATTTCTGGGAGATACAGCACAGAGCTCTCACAGATTTCAGCAAGGACTTCATGCATTTAGTATGAATTAGCTGATTGTTTCAGCTGTTTACAAAAACTTGGTTATCAGCAGAATAAAGTGTTGTTTCTCACTGTTAGGAAATTGCTCAGAAACAACCCAATGGCAGAAACTTGGGAAAATACAGAATTTTACTGTCATGATTCACTGCACGTTTTTCTTACTACTCAAAAAAATAAATCGAGCCAGCAGAAGAAAATTTAAATATGAGTCCTCAGAAAAAAGAACACTTAGAAAGTTGCTTCCATAACGAAAGTAAATGGGTAAAACCAAAACATTTTGCACTTTTAACGGATTAAACCGGAAGTTAACTTAAACATCCATACCAGCACAGTTCAACTTGTCACCTTGCTAAACACAAACTGCCCTGCAGCTTTCAAAAGCGAAATTTCAACAAGTACAACCCGAGCCGCTCCCATTGAGTACAACTGAGCCATTTTGCTGCAGCTGCTGAATGGCACCAAAACTGCAATTTTACAAAGAAACAAAAAGCCACAAGTCCCCGACCACTTACAGCTTTGCCTTTGTCTTTTCTTCCTGAGACAGCACTTGCGGAACGCCCCACCCCTGAGCGGGAATTTATTTGAATAAAGCACCGGGAGCTTCAGCACGGACAGGAATTGAGAGGAGGCTCCATGGGGACCGGGGCGGGGGATGGAGCTGCCGCCCCGTTCCCGGCCCCGCTCCCGTTCCCAGCTCCGCTCCCAGCTCCGCTCCCAGCCCCGTTCCCGTTCCCAGCCGTTGCCCGCACGGCGCTTCCTGTGTTGTGATTCGAAGCGAGGGGCGGCCGCGGGAAGGGCCGCGCTCGCTCCTGCCCCGGGCCCGGCCGTTCCCCTGGGAGCCTTCCCGGAACGCGCTCGGCCCTTCTGCCACTCAACAGCCGAGGAAATTAAGTTTAAAAACACAAAAGGAGCTTTTTTAAAAAAGTGTTTTCTCGACTCTGCTGAAAACGGAGCCAAGCATAAAAACGCTTTCATTGCTTACTCAAAAACATCCAGCTGGCCCGGAAAACTTTCCTTTAGAGATACAAGCTTTTAAAAAAACATTATTAAAAATAATTCCGTTTCATTGTAGTTTAATTTCTATAAGTGTCTGCTGTACCTGAACACAGTTAATAACTCAGAAAAAGTCCTGCATCCCTGGAGATCAATAAGTTAGGTGGAAGCTCGAGCTCTCCTTGGCACCGCAGCCCTGGGAGATGTGACCTCTGGGGCCTTGCTGATTCTCTCAGGACTGGCAGGACTGCACGTGACAGCAGAGAAAGGCCATCAGTCCCCACCAAAGAGCCTGGAGAAGCACTGCCAGACACAGATCTTTAAAAACCTTTAAGGCCAGACTCCACAGAAAGGTGCATGAAGCGTTTCTTGCACAGAAATTGTCTGTGAGGCTCTGCACAGCGTGTTTGTGCAAAGCATAAAGATTTAGTTCTTAAAACGCCTTGCAGCACCTGCTGTTCAAGTGTTTTACCAAAGCTGGTTGGTTTGGTGGGATTTTTTTAAACTGTAAAGATTTTTTGTCTTTCACATTATAAATTAATGACTTTGATAAACAGCAAAAGAATGTATAACTCATGGAACAAGCATGAGTGAGTGGTCACCTGTTAAAGCTGCCTTTAGTCCATTGCACAGTATATAAAAATTTAAGATTCTGGTTTTACTTACATGTCTTGGATCCTCAGGATTTACAGAACCAAAAGAACTCTGCAAATCTTCGAGCTCTTTCTGATTTTTCCCTATTTCTCTTTTCTGTTTCTCTATTTGTTTTTCCAGCTCTAGGGTTTCCTTACGTAGCTCCTGCAGGATTTGTAACTTTTCACTCAACTGCTGTTCAATTGCATCCTTGTTGGCCTGGAACATCTGGAGACAGCATTAGGAGGTTGAGTGAGTTGGAAAAACACAGCTGATCAAGAATATATTTAATATTTAAATCAAGAAGATCCTGGGCACTGATTTTCAGGCAAGTTTAAAAATTAAAAATAGCAATAATTGATGACTATTGAAGAAGTTGAAGATGCTGTTTTAGTTTAATGCTGATAAATTAATTCTTGCTGCCACTTCTGTAGCCCCATTGCTTATGAGCTGCACAACTAAAGCTACACAGCAGGTTCTTCAAAGGGCTCTGGGAAAAGTCAGCAATAAATCAAGAACACATGGAACATGTTCAGATGCCATTGATAACAGCTCTAACAGCTGATTTATAAACAAGCTATCTAAAACCTGTAAGATTTTTCTGATGCTTGACAAATGGGTTTATGTCTGTACAGTGGCCTCTTTATAAGAATGGAGAGAAAAAATTGTATTTTCTTACATCAACGCTGCTTCAAATACCTTTCCTTGCTATTTGTGGAACAACTTACTTTTTTCTGGGCCAGAGCATCCTCCAGTTGCTGCAGGTCCCCTGTTACTTTCAACACTTGTTGCTCTGCATCCCAAATTTCACTTTGCAGTTCTTCTAACCTTCTTTGTGCTGCAGACAAAAAAAAAAAAAAAACCTAAGAGAAAACCCCCAGTCCCACAGAATACATTATAATATTGTGTGTAACACTAATACACAGCTTCTGTGAGCACAGCATTAACACAGGGAGAATCACAGCTAACACATTCTGCTTTCTCAAAAAGTATGTCCAAAGTGTTTTTAACAAGTGTTACACAATTAAATTCATGCATCAAATATGAAACCTCCCTAGAACTCTGTTTTCAGTAACGTGCAATGCTTTCATCCTGACTTATCTTAAAGTAACAGCAGTAAGAAATTGTAGCAGTTTGACACCAAAAATGCATGAAGTTCAGGGTTTAACAATCACAGCACTTTCAGCCTTTGAAACACTGTTTATTCTTATGTCAAGCATGTAACCAGTAAAATAAACTCCACTGATACACATATTTTTATTTGATAAAAAGTAAGGTTTTACCTGAATTAATCTTTTCTTCCTTATCTTCCAGGTTTTTATCTAGACTTTGGAGATGCAATTCCAGCTGGGGTTTCCTACAGGAATCTTCTTCCTCCCATTGCAATTTCCCAACCTGCAGCTGCTGAGCTTTGTCAGTGATGTAGCCTTCCCTTATAAACATATTTCTTTTGTACCTGGCCTTACCAATGTAAGGACTTTCACCAGGTACATTATCAAGTTCAACCTCCTGAAATGCAAGAAGCAGTCTTTATCTCAGAACTATGGTGGCACACAACTCCTGACATACACTTAATTCTCCTATCAAGCATAAAAAGGAAGACCAGTTTGAAATTAGAAGAATTAGAAGAATACTATTCCACTTGAGTTTTTTGGCCTTCAACATTGTTATTTTATAATTGAATTAAAACCAAACAAACCCAGTTGGAATGTGATCAGTTTGTTGCAGATGTCTGGAGGAACTTCTCAGTATACTGAATTTACTTAGATTATATTTAATCCATTACGTTGTTGCACTTAAGTTTTACTCTGACATAACTTATTTGGAGTCAATGATTACTGATCTTTACTTTTCTTATGGATTTCATTCTGGCATCTCCACATTTTTGTTTGCAAGTATGACAGAGGTTGGGCTTTTAATAAAGCAGCATCTATTAGTTCATTATTTTCTAAGTTGAAAAATCAAGGGAAACAGCAACAAAAAGATCCATGATTTTAAAAAGATTACCTCTGAAGGAAAATAATTTAAGGGCTCAAATTTGGCATCGATCTTGTAAAAGGCCAGCTCCTGCTCCAGCTCATACTGCTTCTGGCAAGCCCTGGTGAGCTCCACTGTCTTCTGCTTCAGCTAAGAAACCACAAAGCCACGTGAGCCTCATTCACTGGAGTGGCAGCACTGTCACACACACTGCAGCTCTACAGAGAGCAGGGTTCCACGTGGGAACAAAGCTCACAGCACAACTTTGGATCAAGAATATCACAAAGGGTAATTTTATTACAAGGTACAATGGTGACTAAGAGGAGACAAAAGCCCCACGATTAATAGAATATAAATGATCACATGAAAGGCCTTATAAGTTTATGACCATCAAAGTGACAAGTTTATTTTTAAACCTAATTTAGGATAAAACAATAATTTGGGTACGATCTTTTAACAAAATCTAGGCCAAAATAACAAATGTATTTGCTGCTACTAGTGAGCATGAGGGTATTAATCCTCAATTGTCAAGAGTACAAAGTCTATTAATTTTATTTTAGCTTAAACATGTGCTAGATTGGTTTCAAGGTTATTTTTAAGTAAAGGTCCATCATGTGATTTCTTTTTAAATCAACTTTTCACACTGAATACCTGAAGGAGAACATGCAGCACAATTCCAATAAAGAGTGGAAAGCAGGACTAATGGAGGAAAAGAAATAGAACAGGAATGGCCTAAAGAAAGATTTAAAAACCTGATAAATGTCATGCAAAAATTAACTGTGTTTCAGAGAAAAGGGGAAAAAATATCAAGAAAATTGCATCCCAAACCATGGTGAATATAAAATCTCACTGGGACACTTCATAATAATGTTGCTACTTCAGGGAACGTGCAAATAAATCCTAGAAATAAAACCAACCATGCAACCCAGGGGCACAGTGGGGCTACCTTGAGTGAGGAACAAAGGCTCTGCAGGAAGGGGACTGTGACAAACCCAGACACCAGCTAAAGGGAGACAGAAGCGAGCCAAGTTTGTCATCCAAAGGAGAAAAGTGGCTTCAAGCTGCAAAGTATTTGCTGCTAAATGTCATTATATTGAAAACTTCATTTTAGAAGCAGACTGCTGGTTAGGGTGTGTGTGTTCAGAGAAACAGCTCGAGAAGTACCAGGTATAGAGAGGGTGAAGGATAACATTTTGGACAAGTCTAACAACATAAAATCCAAATATTAAGTTCCCATCAGGTCACTCACAACCCACCACTCTCAAGTCAATAAAACTTTCCTTGCTTTTTATGGCTACCAACGAAAGAGACTCAAACATAAGACTTTAGGATGATGTGAATAAAATACAATCAAACTGGTGGGCATTACCCAAAATAATAATCAAGGGCTATTACTGACATGCAACTTATGTGCACATCTTGTTTTTGTAAAAGTAGCAATCATCTCCCTTACTGCAGCAGCACTTTAAAGTCAGTGCAGCATATTCAGCACATCAGCAATTTAGCAGCTTAACCTTCCATCAAGTGACAAAATTTTAAACATAATTTAATAAATAATTACTAGAAATAAAGAAGTTGCTATAAATCACAAGAGTGATACTGACTGCTGGTTCAATATACTTACTTTTTCCACAGAAAGAAAATTGAAGGTCAATTATCACTCTCTAAAGAGTTGGAATTCTCTCAGTTTAAAATTAAATCTTCAGTCATCTGAACTCTCACATTACAACTCTGTGTGCAAAGACTTCCTTAGTGCCAGGGATTATCTTACCAGTTCATTTTTGGTGCCCAGGTCCCTCTGTAGCTCTTCAAAGCTTTGTCTCTGTTGTGAAGCCTTTTCCTTTAGTGACTTGTTGAGCTCATCTTGATGGTGAAGTTGGTCGAGCACTTTGGACTGATTAACTTTCAGGTTCTCCATCTCCTTTACTGTGTTTTCCAATTGTCTTTCTAATTTTTCTATCTCTTCTGAAAAAACAACATCAGAGAAACATTCAAAGAGAAAAATCTTTTCCTTCTAAATTTCAATTTCGTGTCATTCACTTCAGATTGAACATATTGTTACCTAAATTAAACCTCTCCAGAGCCTCCTGCCTGTCATGATTTGTCACTGGCTGTCCATCCAAGTTTTCCAGTGCTCTCAGGTGGAATATGGTGTACAAGCAGTAGTGAGGCAGACTTGCAACTGGGTTTTCAGCAAGGAACAGACAGGTCAGATCTTGCAGAGACTTCAGTTTAGCTATATCATGGAGCTAAACCAAAAAGAAAGAAAATAATGATTAGACATCCCCCTGAGAGGAATTAAACCCCCAGGAGTGAATTTCTGATTATGTAGAATGTTCTATGTTCGGTCTGTATCAAAGGATTTATTTTAACCCTTATGCTAAAGATTAATCTCTAAAAACCTACCAAAATACACAGTATTATGACTAAAGTAACTTCCTAAAAATCAAATTATTTTCTCTATTAAAAAATGCCACTGCAAAGAAGATAAATGCAATCAAGGTTTATCTTGGAAATTTCAGGATACCAAGGCCTGTTGATAGATAGAACCTTCCAGAAACTTATGCTTTCCCAAACAACATAACATAGGTTTATATCTTCAATACCTGAACAAAAGGAGTTTTTCTGATAAATTACTTTATTAGGCTCCCAACCACTGCATTTCACAGCAGACTTTGTGGAAAGGCACCCAACAATTACTCAGAGTAAGTCAATAAATGTAAGTACACAGCTCACTTGATGAGAAGACTGAACAATTCCTGTTTCTAACTATAATCACTTACTGAGGACACTTTATTCTGTTTCAAATTAAGGCTGCGCAGGGATTTCAGTTTCTTCCCTACCCACACAGGAATGTGCTCAATCTCATTCCCTGCCAGGTTCAGCTTCTGTAGGTTCTGCAAATGTTCTATGCCTTCAATTTTGCTGAAAATGAGAAGAAAAGTGTAATTTGTCATGAACCACAGCAAATCTAAAACTGAGGCATTATAGATAAACTACCACAAAATCTGTCACAATTAATTAACCAAGAGATCAGCAAAATCATTATCCACTGCCATGGACAATTCAAATGAAATTATAGCAGTTTACTTACAAGTACTAAACCAAGACCAAAAATCACAGCATGATTTGCTGTTATTGTACCAAAACCATTACTTTTGCATGCCTTCTTTCAATATTAACATAATTTTAATGTGTGGTAATTCGATTTTAATATGCAAAATCTCTTCTTTTTTTCCTGAGAAAGTGATGGGCTGAAGATAAATCAAAATAAAGTTGTTTGGGGGGTGGGGTTCCCATAAAAAAGAAGGATCAACTGCAAACTGATGGAAACCATGCTAGGTTTTAATTTCCTTGGGCATTTGCTATGAGTATGTGTGAGGATTAAGTATGAAGTAAACCTTGGGTATTATAGCAAAGTACAGCAGGATGTGCTCCTGTGACTGCACTATTTTTTGGGGATATATGAACTGCACATAACCAAAGTCTGAAAATGGAGTAGTACCTAAAAGTTGCTGTGTCCTTTTCAATTCCTGTTGAGAGAGGAAGTTGTGTGTATGCAATGAGTAGAATATCTGGGGTTTTATTCACTTCCCATTGTAAATATCTCTGCTGAAATGGCAGCTTCTCTGCTGTACAGGCAGTTTCATAATAGCAAAGATCATAATTCATTGACAGAAAAATTAACAGCAATTAAGAGTTTTGCTACTGTATGAACCATTACCCTTCCACACTTTTAAACAAGACACATTCTCAAAAGAGTTCAGAAGCAAATTAGGGAGTTTATGGCCTGCCTGATCCAACCCATTCAGCTTCCTCTCCTAAAAGAAAACTTATTATATTGCCTGTAATAATAAACAGTAAAAGTTTAATTAATTTTTAATGTATTTAATTGGGTTATTGCCCACTCTTCATTGTGGTATCTGGAAACTTGCACTTCTGGCTTGGTTTCCAAGGAAAACAAATGAAACCACAGCCATGGTACACTGACAGCACTTCCTGGAAGTATTTACACTTCTAATACCTCAGAGCTTGTGCTTTTTTTAAAAAAAGCCTGTTAGTCTTGACATAGAACTGGGAAATTCACCTCAAGTGTTCATTCCTGTGAGAGAACTCACTTAAATAGGAAAAGAAAATCAGCTTTATTGGCCCTGAGCTCTCTGAGCCCTTTGATATTTCCTCTTACCTGATCTTGTTGCCAGACAAGTTGAGCTCCCGCAGCTTCAGCAGTTTATCCAACTTCTCAATCTTCTCTATTTGGTTGTTACTAAGGTTTAGTACCTCTAGCTTAGAGCACTTTTCCAAATTTTCTATGAACTAAAGTACAGAAAATGAATCCCTTAGCATTGCAGGGTTTGAGATTTTTAAAGAGAAAGGCAGATTTCTATTCATTAAAAATACCAAGTATTCTAACATTTTATTAATCACAGTTCCACTGTGGTATTCTAAAACCCCACTTTAGGTACAGTCTTCTACAGTGTTGGAAAGCTGGATTTTAAATTTACAGTGGGCCAGTCTTCATCTACATAAAAAGGAACATGTTATTAAAAAAAACCCTACCAACCCCCCCCAAACCAACAAAACCAGCACAATCCAAGACATAAAAAGTTACACAAATTAATCTCTTTTAAACATCACTCTAATTAATCTATTTTTTTTTCTTTTGCTCAAGTCTCCATTGCCTTTTTTTTAGCAGAAGCTGGTTGCAGAACTAGGCTAAGAGAATTAGACTATGCTGTTTACACTCATTTAAAAATAAACCTGCATTAAACAATAAATCGTAATTATTTTAAACTGAATTCCCAGTTATTTCCAGTAACTTACCTTAAATTTCTTGTCCCCATCCTTTGGGGAAGAAAGATTCAGTGAGCTTATATATGCCAAATTCTGCTGTTTTGACAGACCCTGTATAAGGGGTTCAGTTATGTACTTAACCCCTGGGCTAAAACCATTTTCACCTGAAATTAAACAGAAAGGACTGATGCAGCATTTATTTGTCATTTTCTTTACACTAATACTGGAAAAACCTGGAAAAACAGTGAAAATTATCCCCCCAGAAGCATTTAGAGGAAGGACTAAAGGTCCCATTATTCTCCCCAGCTTTCATTGCTCCCATTTCTGCATTTGTGCTCAAAAAAAAAAAAAAAAAAAAGATGAAAGCAATTTTTCAGGCTTCTTTCCAACAGATCATACATCTTTAATCACACAATTCACAGCATGCTGCCTTTTAATGCTTGTGGCATGTACTTTGATACCAGTGTTATTTATTATACAATACCTTTCTGAAATTTAAAATCAGGTCCAACATTTTCTGCTGGAATATCGAGTTGTTGGGCCCTCTGCTCCATGCTTTTGAGAGCAGCTGAAAATGTCTGTTGGCCAAGATGTGGAGATGTGGCACCTGAACTGACAGGTGACATTGGCAGAGGTATCTGGGATGCTGATGCCTGTGGTTTTCTACATGAACCTTTCCTTACAGAGCCTTTCTTCATTGCCAACAATGCTGGGTATCACATGGCAATATCTGGAGGAAGAGAAACAAGTATCAGGCTGTGTATAAAGCTTAATCTTAAAGGTTTGCACGACAACCAAGGTGCTACAGAAACGTGATGTGCCAAAACTCCATCCATGCCAAATCTCCAGCGGGTGCCAGCTTCCAGTTTTCCTGGCACAGGGAAGAATGGTCACACCTTTGTTCTCCCACCCTTCTACAGCACAGCCCCAGGGACTGACTGAGCTGCTTTGTGTTTGCAGCTCATCTTCCTCCTGCCCTGCAGGCTGTGGTTTACACAAAGTCTGGCAGGTCTGGAGATACTCTCAGCTCAGACTAACAGAGCTGGCAGGGGACAGAAACAGAGGATTGGATCCCAACTGTTTTTACCAAAGAAATCCCCCACTTTGCAGCTAGAAGAACAAACACAAGCCAAAAAAAAAAAAAAAAAAGGCAAATGAGAAAAAAACCTAAGATCAGTCTATCACTAGCATTCCCAAACAAATTATCCCGTGACTGCCTGGGAAATTCCAGAGAATGTTAACAGAAACATCCCTCAGTGATGAACATATTTCCCCAGGGATAAGTGTAGGGAAAGTCATGTACTCTGTGTGACAAAGCCCTTGGAGCAACCATCTCCAGGGGACAGAGCTTTCCTAACACCTCCACCCATTGAACAAAGGGCACATTTTAAGACATTCTTTAAGATAGAAAAGTCTTCTGTTAGGGGAATTTGGAGCTTTGTGAGTGATTACATTGTGTGTTGAGAACAGGTTCTTCATTGAGACGATTTTTTTTTTCACCGAAATTGGAAAGGAAATAAAGACAAGGATAGAGGGGCAAGAATAAGGGCACTATTTTCTATCCATTACTTGGAAACACAATTCATACATCAGGATAGCGAGACTGGAAGGGGAAGGAGAAGGAGAAAGATGCTGGCGCGCTAACGAAAAGCCACATTGGGGCGTTCCTTCATGTTTCAAAGAGCGCAGTTCGTGGTTTTAACGCCGCTTCCTGAGGACAGGCTGCGGTTTCGCAGTGACACCCCCGGCAGAGCCACCGGGGGGCTGACCGGGGATCGGGGCCCTGTGTGCTCCCAGTCCCCCCATCCCCTCCCGGTTACCGCCGCACGGCGATCCCGCTTCGGCCGCGGGCTGCCCCCTCAGGCCTCCGCTTTGATTACCTGCGTTGACATGGTAACGCCGTCTCACCGCTCGCCGCCGCGGCACGGGCGGGCAGGGCGGCCTCGGGGGGCGCTCCGGAAGGATGGCATCGGCTCTCAGCGCACCTCTCCACCGCCTCCTTCCCCTCACTGAGCGATCGCCGTCCGCACCGCTGAGCCCTGGGCGCTGCGGGTCCTTTAAGGGCGCTCCCTGAGGGGCCGCCCCGCCGCCATTTTGTCCGATCGGCGGCCGCGGCGGATGAGGCGGAGGGGCGGGACTTTGGTGAGACCACGCCCCTCCCGCGCTTTCCCCGCCTCCCAGGCCCCGCCCCCGCCTCGCCATTTCCCGCCGCGTCCCTTCAGCGCCTCACGGAGCGTCCTTAGGGGTTTGTGGTGACCGAAGCCCAAATCGCTGCATAAACAATAAAACCTTCAGGGATTTTGGTCTATTTAAAGCTCGAGTCGCTGTAAACAATAAAATCTGCTCTGCTGATCGTTTTTTTTTTCCTTATCTGTACTCTCTGCGCGTGTCACGTTAGCTCGTCAGTGCAAAATTGTGTACAAATGGGCTTTATTCTGTAATATTTGGAATACACAGTTCATTTACAGTTATAAATTCTGTATGTCCGGTCTAAATCAGAGTCATTTTCACAGAGACGTGTAAATAAATCTCTTTTTAACACTTCGACTGCGTTAGTTCAGCATCTCTAGAACTAGTTGAGAATTGCGGGGTTGAAAAACCAGTAGGCTGTGTCTGTGAAAAGTGTAGGGAAGAAACATAATTAGATTTAAAAACCACTATTTCAGAGTATTGTAATTGTCCCGGTGTTCTTCACTATTTGCGCCTTTACAATTTCCATACGATCCCGTTGCTATATAATAATAGATATTTTGGCTATTCATTTCAAAAGTATTAAGCATCTTACATTTTATAAGCTTTGATTCTATTATTGCTTCTCTTGTCGTTCATTACATTTGGTGAGAAGCTGACCTTACTGTAACTTCATTTTATATCGATCAGAAACAGTTTTGTAAATGCTTTTCCCGTAAAGGTTGACAGTGGTATTTGTTTAAACTTCAGCATTCTTGCACAACTTTATTTAACTTTACATAAACCTATTTGTTGAGGTGCTATCCTAGATACCAGGCCTGCAAAGGTTTTGTCACTGATGGTTGTGGGGGGTTTTTGTGAAGTTTTGCAAGGTTTTTTTGCAAACGTTTTCAATTTTTTTCTTTTTTTTTTTTTTGCAAAATGCTGTTTAAAGCAGTGCATGTTGATACATTGTGCCCTAATATTTGCATATTGCAGTTTTATTTGTAATGGAAGTGGTCAGAAAGTTGGCATAATCTGGAATACAAATGGCTAAATGACATTGGTATGGGAAAAGTTATTTCAAAACAACAAAAAAATAATGCTAAACACATCCACACATCGTTTGATATAACTGAAATGCTTTTTTCCTTCTTTCACTTTGATTTTAAAAAAATTATTAAGAACAAACAATCTATTTTTTTTTGTTGCTGTTTATTGGGGTTTTTTCTACCGCTGAAAATTGTTTTATTAATGCAGTTGTCAGAAGGAAAGTGAGGACTGACACAAGATTGCTGTGGACATATTAAAACTTGCAATCCTAAATTTAAAAATTCCTAAGTTTAGCAATTCTGGCTTCCTCGGGAGGGGGCAATAATGTTTTAGTGAAGAATGATCTACAATTAATTATTAACTATGAGTGAAATGTGTTGGTGGCATTTCTGCTCACCCACAGCAGAGGCTCTTTAACCACCCCTCATGACCATCTATGGTTTGCTGTTGTCCCAGACACAATGAGTATTTTAATATATTTTATTGTTTTGCTATTTCCTGGAACGACTTTAAGCCAAGAGAAAACGTAAGTAAAGCAAATACGGAATTTACTGGAAATGTTCCTTGGTTGTTGTCCTCTCTTTTGGGTAAATAAATCCAGAATTTAAGAGCCAATACGAAGGGCACTATCCAAACAGGATTTTAATTAGTGTTCTTAATAACCTGGTTATCCTGTTTGCTTTAACACTGTGCATGTAGCTGAATTACAAAGGGAAGTGAGAAATCCAAAAGAAATCAAGTTCCATTACCCTTTTATTGTTTTATATTCCCTGTACAGATATGTCCTTACAGCACCAAAGATCTTCCGAGCTGGGGCCTCTGAGAAAGTTGTAGTTCAAGCTTTTGGTTATGAGGAGGAATTCCCAGTCAATATTGCCCTGAAAAGCTTTCCAGATAAGCTTGCTGTGTACTCCTCTGGTCGGATTTCCTTAACTCCAGCCAACAAATTCCAAGATGCTGTAACTTTAACAGTAAGGAATTCAGGCTTTCCTTGCAGTCTTTTTATTATCACATTCAGGGATAAGTGTTAAAAATTATTATGGTGAGTTTTCAGTTGTTTAAACTGGAGAGGGAACCCTAATGCCCCAATTTTTGGTCTGCAATTAAAATTACTGAATAAAATCCGAGTAAAGGAAGAACACGGAATTTAAATATAGAATCAAGCTATTTTAGCAGCATTACCATAGTTGCATAACTTTAAAAATAAATAGAGAGAATCAAATAAAAGTACCAACCATAGCAGCAGCTTTGGTGTGGCCAGGATTCATCATGTGCATACATAGAAATCTGATAATTTGTACTGTTATAACTCATAAATGGGCTTTGAAATTTGCTGGTTTAGTTCTGGGCATAAATAAAATGCAATATTTCAGAATATCTGTAGCTTAATACTCCAGACCATCAACTATCATGTAAGCAAGAATAAATCTTTGTGAGTGTTGATATTTTTATTTAATGATATTCAACCACAGGACTGTAATTGCTTTTCAGATCCTCTTTTCATCAAAAAATACTGTAGTATAAAGCACATAAAACACAAAAGATATTTTAATAATCTTCCAAAACCTTTATATCCTCTCCCCCAGGTTCAACCAACAGATTTACCAAAAACAGATAATTCAAACAAGTATTTGTATTTGGAAGCTGTTTCTCCACATTTCACAAGATTTAAAAAAATCCCTGTTTCCTATGAGAATGGATTTCTTTTTATTCATACAGACAAACCAATTTATACTCCTGATCAGTCAGGTAAATAATGCTTATTTCTCTTGGTATTTAAATTTTAAAGTCTGTTGAGTCTGCCAAAGAATTAAGATTTAAATGTTCTTTAAGATCTTGGTTGTGTTGCATGGCCATCAGCTTATATTTAATTATTTAATCAGCAGAATATTATTTTGAACTATTTGATCATTCTGTAGAAGTTAACCACTTCTCCCTGCCCTCCTAAGTGACTAATTCGTGGCACAAAGAGTGAAAGATTTTCTGGGAAATTTGTTAAAAATATTCACGAATTTTTTGGTTGTTTTGATTTTAAGATTTATTGCTGTAATTCTTCCAGTGAAAGTCCGAGTTTACTCTCTGAATGAAGAACTGCAGCCAGCTCGGAGAGAGACTGTCCTAACCTTTGTGGTGAGTTGTAACTGAATTTAATATTATTTATTTTTACCTCTAATAACAAATAAATGTAGGTGGGTAGGTAGATGGGAATTCGGTACTGCAATCAATGTTTAATAAAAGTCTTAGGTGTTTTTGCAGGGAGTCAGACATCTTTTAAAAGATTTAAAATTGACTTTGCAAATTTGGATAGAGGTTTTCAAGTCCCAGACATGAAGTTGTTACAGAGTAGAAAAAAAATTATCTTTAATATCTGGGAAAAGGATTCTTGAGGGAATGCTAGTAATATATGAGGTTTATACTGTTTGTTTCATTTAAGATATAAAAATACTCAGTATCTACTGTATTTTTTAGCCTTTAATAATTGGCTGGTTATTACAGTAATTTTTTAGCTATTATAAGCATTGTGTAACCAGAGCTTTTACTTGGTGGAACCAGGTTATCAGAATTTCAGTGTGAGTTGTTCCTACAAATGTTTGTGTTTTTATGCTCTGAAACTCTTAAGAAAAATATGTTATGGCCAGGCTGCCTCTGTAAGTCCCAGGGTGAAGATTCCCCTTTTGACAAGAACAATCTGTAACTGCTCATTCTTTCCTCTTATCATTTAAAGGATCCTGAAGGTGTAGAAGTGGATATTTTGGAAGAAAAAGATTTTACTGGAATAGTTTCTTTTCCTGACTTCAAGATTCCTCCTAATCCTAAGTAGATTTATTTAATGCTTTTTTTGGTGAATTATTAATGTGATAATGCCTTTTTGTAGTGACTGTCATGGAGTGGTTTTGCATGATGGGCATGACTTGAAACTTGGAGATTTCTGACATTTCACATAGGGTGGAATGGTGATATAAATAGGGACCTTATGGCAGAGTATTCACCTCAAAGAACAGTGAGGGGTAGGTTTTTCATCCTCAATTATAAAAAGAACATTAATGAGAATTAAATCTTCCTACTGCAGAGATATAAACAGCGACAAAGATGTGGTGATTTCGTATTTCAGATCTATTTCATACAAATCACCAGCATTTTTCCAGGAACAGCAGCACAAAAAAGAAATATCTCTTCAGTTCTCCTTTTAGTCTTGAGAGGGTGCTGAAGCATTGCTGAGATGGCAGAAGGATGACAGCAGGGGCTTGAGAAACTGGTTTATAACTGCATTTATTTCCTCTTCCATTTCAATGCCTGAACATAAGTGTCAAATAATTAGTGATGTATCAAAGAGAATCTGCTCAAAGTAGTCATTGAACATGTGCAAAAATTTTGGTGTGGAATCTTCCTCTCTAAAAGATTATTACCATGAAATATTATGAAGCAGTAATAATAATTTTTTGCCTTTGCCATTAATTTTCATCCTTAAAACTGCTTGATTGTTGACATTTCATAGGTATGGAATTTGGAAGGTTAAAGCCAAGTACAAGAAGGATTTTGTAACCTCAGCTGTGGCAAAATTTGAAGTTAAGGAGTATGGTAAGATGTGCCCATACTGTGAACCTGCATTTTTAGTATTTTCAGTAACTCAAACCCCTTGAAATGCTATGATTTTTTAGTGGCTGAGCCCCTGTGGGTTCCTGGATAAAACCCATCCAAGTGACCTTTTTCCTCCTCAATTTGCAGCAATGCCAAGCTTCTCCATTGTCATAGAGCCAGAGAGTAACTTCATTAGTTCTGATAAATTTGAGAACTTCAGGATTGTTGTGAAAGCTAGGTAAGGAAATTGGGCCAGGAATTCTGAATATTTTGTATCTCTTTTACCTGAGGAATGATTCTCACAAGTCCAGAAGTTTCTTCTTTGCCTTCCTCAACTTCCTTCAAACAAAATCCTTTCTGCTCTGTAAGAGATCTAAGTGAACCTTCTTAAAATCCTTCCAAAGTGATTATTTTTCAACAGAAGTGTTTAAAATACATAGATATTTGTGTTTCCATCTCTTGCCTAGGCAATTACTCTTCTTCAACAACAGATGCTTCGTTTCAGCCATTAAAGTAATCTCAAAAGCATTTATATTGTTTTATTCTCAGCTATTTTTCCAACAAAAAGCTTCCAAGTGCTGATGTTTTTCTTCGTTTTGGAATAATTGAAGAAAGTGAGAAAAGAATGATGCCTCAGGCAATGCATGTAACGAGGGTAAGAAGCAGCAAGTGGAGTCCATGTAGAATTCATGTGCATAATTCAGGACTGATCCAATTCCACTGAAGTTTTTCTATTAAATTTGGTGAGAGTGGGCCTCAAGTTGTAGTTTGCATCCATCCACAGCTCCCCAGTGTGGACTTTTCCTGTTCAATGCTCTCACCAGGGGCAGAGAAATGCACTTGGAAATGGAACTCAGAGGCAGCATCTGAGACAATGTCATTTCCATCTGGTGTCATCACTCTCGTGGCCAAACTGTGTGATTTAAAACTTCAATGAAATAACTTAATTGCTGTCTATTACACAATAAATGAAATCAAATGGAGACAAGCAGACCAAAATGAAATTGATTTATGTGGGGAGTCTGTTCTCAACTAATTATCCCCTTTCTTCATTTAATGAAGATATCTCTTTTTTATCCCTGCCTCATGCTTAGCCTGCACACAAACTTTGCAATATGTGCCATTGGTTGATTAATTCTAAATAATTTTAGTGAATAAGTAATTCTTTTTTGAAACATCTCCACCTTTGATTTCCTCTGAAAATAGACAATGTACAGAAACACATTGAATCTGCACACAGTTGATGTATTATTTCTAAATTATCGACTCTAAAGTGATGATTTCTATTTCATTTCCAGATTGAAAATGGAATTGCTAAGATCAATTTTAACAGTAAGAGAGCAGCAAGTTCTATAGGGTTTGACAGTCTGGAAGCACTGGATGGGTCATATTTATATATTGTGGCATCAGTGCTGGAGTCTATGGGTAAGTTGATTTTAATTGCAATTCTTCTTAACACTTCTGCAAATGTGAACAGAACTAGAAAAGAAAATGATAAGGGTAACTTTCCTAATAGCAGACTTTCTTTAGTATTCAGTTCATCTTCCAAAAACTTGTAAGGAAGAACAGCCAATTCTCACTGTAAACATGGTTAGGGTTTAAACTTCCTTTTGGCTATTTGTCACATGGGTTGCCATGTTTTGTTAGGTGGCCTCAGTGGAGAAGTAGAGTTCGCTGGAGTCAGGTTTGCTGTCTCTCCTTACAAGCTGAGTTTGATTGCTACTCCTCTCTTTGTGAAGCCTGGCCTTCCCTTCTTCATTAAGGTCAGTTCCCAGGAGCAGAGTGGTTGCACATTGCACCATAAACCCCATAATGCATAAGCTTTGTCATTTTCTCTCTATATCCCTCTGTGTCTGAACACACTTTCATTTCCATTTTTTGACTCCCTGTTGTAGAAGCAGCTGAGCAGCTTGGAAGCTTCTTCCTACACAATGTCACCATTTCTTTATCCTGATGCACAGGTGCAGGTGAAAGACACCATGGATGACTTTGTTGGAAATGTCCCTGTAACTGTCACTGCAAAATCATTGAGTGAGCAAATGGATGAGACTCAGTTGATATCAGAGGGCTCTGAATCTGGGAGAAGAAAAACAAGCATCAATGATGGAACTGCTTTGTTTGTTGTTAATGTCCCATCAAACAGCAAAATGCTGGAGTTTCAAGTGAGTTAAATTATTCCATTCTATTATTTCTTCAAGGGTGTAATTATTTCTTTGAGGGTAAGGTCTTGAGCTGGCTTCTGTTTTATTAATCACTCTGAACAACATTTTGCAGAGTGATTTTAGTGTTGTTATTGCTTATTTACTTAGGGATAATTCTGTACTCAGGCTATTCAGACATTTTATTGTCTTTCCAGGTAAAAACTGCAGATCCACATCTTTCAGATGAAAACCAAGCAAGTAAAACCTATGAAGCAAAAGCTTATTCATCCCTGAGTCAGAGTTATCTCTATATTGACTGGGCTTCAAACCACAAAACCCTAGAAGTGGGGGATGTAATAAATATTAATGTGTATCCACAGAGTCACTACATTGATAAAATACATCACTACAGCTATTTGGTAAGTAACAGATGTTTCTGCATAAAATATTGAATTGCAATTTAATGTATATGGTCATGGATGAAAAACCTCAACAATCAAGAGCTATCCTCAGCATAGAATATGTGCAGCTCAGACAACTGCTTCCTTTCAGATACAATCTGTCAGCTTTATAGGAAAAAAAATAACAGTTTCATGGTTAAATTATATATTAAGTCTTTTTTTTTGAGTTCTCATCTGTCATGGACTGGGATTGAGGACAAGTAGTGTTGGTCTCAAGAACTGTTTCAGAAGGTGAAATGTAGATGAAGGAAAAGAAGTGCAGAGACAGCACTTCTTTTTAGTGGAAGATATAAATTCAAATAATTATTGCATGTGAGAAATAGACTGAATATAAAATTTGACTTTTTTATTCTCCATCATTTTTTTTTTACTATAGATCACATCAAAAGGGAAGACAGTAAGCTTTGGAACTCAGGAGAGAATTAAGGATTTGGAATATGAGCACCTCACTTTTCAGATAACTCAAGAAATGGTTCCTTCAGCACGTCTCATTGTTTACTACATTGTCATGGGAGAAGGAGCTGCAGAGTTAGTGGCTGATTCAGTCTGGCTGAATGTGGAACAGAAATGTGGGAATAGCCTCGATGTGAGTAGCAAAACAGGCACTGAGATTTGTGGGCATGCATTCATTTTATGGTCAGATGTTATCTTGGACTTACACACTATTAGAATGTCTGTCTTCAGCTGGATTGAGTTCAGAACAATGTGCTTTCAAAATTACCAATATTTGTTTTCAATTTATAGATTAAGCTGCAGTCAAGCAAAGAGACACTGAAGCCAGCAGAGGTTGTGTCACTCACCATGAGAACCCAGTCCAGTTCCTTTGTTGCTTTGTCAGCTATGGACAAGGCAATATATGGAGTCACAGGAAGGAGGAAGAGAGCAATGGAAAAGGTGAGGTAGCAGCCATGAAAGAAAATCAAGATGGTCTTTGTTTTGTGTTCACATTCAATAACTGATTATGTGTCATGCACTCAGCCTGGAAATGGACTGAAGAGCAATTCAAGCCAGAATGGAAGTTGTTGGTTTAAATCTACAGTTAGAAATTATTAAAAGATTTTTTTTACAATCTTTTGAATTCCAGTAGAAGTTAATTGTGTTTTTAAAGGCAGATCTGCACTCTCTCATCAGAACCCCACAGGCTAGGCCAAAACCAGGTTGCAGTTGTCTCCTTGATCATGGACACTACAATCTCCATCTCTGTTTTTCCCAAAACCTTTCCAGGCTGTGTTTTGAAGGCATTCTGCTAGCAGGGCATGTGTGTGTGTGTGTTTCTCCTCAGATAATGCTGCAGCTGGAAAAGAGTGACCTTGGCTGTGGGGCAGGGGGAGGCCAGAACAACATTGCTGTGTTCCGAATGGCTGGGCTCACCTTCCTGAGCAATGCAAACGCTGCAGACAGCGAGGAGGCAGGTACATCCAGGCATGGAGCTGTGGGCTTTCTGAAATGTGCTATTGTCATTCTCACTTGTTGTGCTGGAACTCAAGGGAGTGTGTGGAGCTGACATTTTAGTGGATCTTAGAGAAATCCAGCTTCAAGCTTGAAAAATTTCTTCCTAAAATTTCTTCTTGAAATTTCTTCCTAAGTTGTAGCACTTCTCCGTTTCTAAAGGGAACATCTGCAAGTTCCCAAGAGATTTTTTGACAAAAAATGTAAACATGAGAAAGATGTTTTGAATAAAGTATTTTCCTTGGCCAGTGAAAAAGCTTTATCTTTGTTTGTTTTCATGTTTTGTGGTACACTGTGCTGTTCACAGACAGACAGAGACAGACAATCTCTCTGAACCAAGATTGTGGACAGACAGAAAAAAGTTTCTTGCTTTTGCTTCTGCATCTTGCTTGCTTGCATGAAACACATAGAAAAATAAACTTAAGCCTTCTGATTGAAAATCAATGAATATGGAGTCTTTTGTAAATCAGGCCCCCAGATAGGGTCCATCATGAGCACAGGAATGCATATACTAATGATTTCTGAGGGAGGAAAACACCTTGTGGATCAGTTACTGTGATTGAAATGAAAATACTTCTATGCAATTGAAAGAAACAGCAAGCAGAAAAAGTTTCATGCCTTTGGAATGTGATTTTATGGAATTATTTTTAAGAGGACTTTGTTATAACAAGAAAAGTTCACATTGTTTGTACTTTTTTTTTGGACAGGTGAACCTTGCAATGAAGTGTTAAGAACCAAACGATCTGACTTCAAGGAAAAGATACTCAAAGAAGGTGTTCAATATATTTTTAAGTATAAGAAAATCACATCCATTAGAAACTGAGAATCTGAGCATTTGTTTACTAATTTTAATGTATTTAAGAGACTGAGGAGTATGGACAATGACTTCAGAGAGGACCCCATTTATAAAGCCTTTTAGGATTTAAGTTCATGTTGAAAATACAATGTTTAAGCAATGTTTAAGATTTGAGCAACCTGGGCTTGTGGAAGATGTCCCTGCCCATGGCAGGGGGTACAGTGAGAATAAGATGATCTTTAATTTCCATTCCAACCCAAATCTGTGATTCTTTGGTCTTTTCTTTCTCTGAAGAAGCATGACTGAAAACCAACAGTACTATTCCATGACAGTCTTTCCCAGTCACCCCATGCCAGACCAAGCCTGTCAGTAGAGCCTTTGACTGATAAATTTTAAAATGTCATGCAATTCATCTCACCTCATTTATACTTTTAATTCAGAATACTAATTATTAAGCATGCATCACTAAACTTGAAAAATAACAACTTCATCCTCAAAAATGTGTCTTCACTGAAATCCTGCAGACAAGTCATTTGGGAATAAAAACATCATCCCAAGGGAATAAATTATTTTCTTTTTATTGCAGTATCCAAATACCGAGAGCCAGAGGTCCGGCAGTGCTGCATGGCTGGAGTGAAGGCATATCCAGTCTCTGAGACCTGCAGTGACAGAGCTAAGAGAATTCGGAGAAACCAAAGGTGCATTTCTGCCTTCAAAGATTGCTGTGAATTTGCCAACAGGCTGCGGCTGGAAGAGCCAAATAAGCTCCTAATATTGGCCAGAATGCGTGAGTATGAGAGCTCTTGTCCTGCTCCAGAGGGGATGGAGTCTATTAACCCCTCCCTGGTACCTGTCAGGGTTATTCCAGACAGAATTTTACCAGACTCCCAAGCCTTTGGTTGTATATCCCTGAAGATATACAGTTCTTTATTCTGTTCAGCTCTCTCTTCTGTTCACCCACATTTAGAACAAGCAGAACAGCAGTTAGAGAGTATTAAGAGTAAACTTGAATGCTCAATTTGAATCCTTTGCCCAGGCCCAAGACTGCCAGTGGGTAACACCTCAGGAAAGATCAGTGGGAGTGTCAGATTCCTTGTCTTCCATTATCTCCTTATAATCACTTGTTAACAAGGTGATCTGTCAGGATATTGGACAGGTATTCACAAGTGTAAATGGATGAGGTGGAATACTCAGATACCTTTTTTTTTGTATCAGTTTTTTTTAACTTGCTTTATTTATGTTCTTCAGATTTTGAGGCTCTCTTGGAACTGGATGAGGCACAAGTTCGTAGCTACTTCCCTGAAAGCTGGTTATGGGAAGTTCACCAAGTTTCTGCAAGGTACTGCTCTTCTCAAATCAGCTTTATAGAAAGGAAATGCTAAATGTGAGGTAAACTGGGTAACCTTAGCTGTACCTGAGATGTGATCTGAAATGT
The DNA here is from genome assembly GCA_013400515.1 of Erpornis zantholeuca. NCBI lineage: Eukaryota > Metazoa > Chordata > Aves > Passeriformes > Timaliidae > Erpornis > Erpornis zantholeuca. The sequence goes on along the minus strand of VZTN01022425.1, from coordinate 924,671 downwards.
AATCTTATCCAAACAAACTATCCCTGCCCTGTTCCCCTCCATGCTCCACATGCTGTGTGGTGCCCAGATTGTTGAGCCACTTTTCCTTTCACTTTGGACCTCACTGAATACCAGCTTCTGTGAAATCAGCTAATACCAGGTTTATTCAAATGAAAATCCACAATTCCTGTTTTCTGGCTATGCTCTCAGAGCTTCCCTGAGTTCTCTCTTGGAGTGTTGCTGGTGATGAGCTGTTCTGTTAACAGATGGTGATTGGTAATGAATAACTGTTACAACACTTTCCACACAGGTCCAAGACTCTGTCTGTCACCTTGCCTGACTCACTGACCACCTGGGAAGTACAAGGTGTTGGCATTTCTGACAAAGGTAGGAGCTGCAACCCAATTTGTTTGGAGCTAAAGGATCAGCAAGCTTTGTAGACCCTCTCATTCAGTTTGACACTTATGTTCTAAAATGTTCACCTTTTGGTTGATAGACAGGAAAAGCAAACAAAAATAGAAAGGAAATTACTGCATGTTGTGAGTGTCAGTGGCTGGGAGAACAAAGCCTGTCTTGTGTGTGTCAGTGGCTCATAGTGAATGAGTAAGAAGAAGAAAAAATATTGACTAACTGTTCCCTGGCACAACTTTGCATTGTCCTGCTACCTGTAGCTCAGGGACTTGAGATTTTCCAACAGATTTGGTAATCCAAGCAGAGAAGTTCTTTGGGAAGAAGAAACCCAAAGGACCTGGTATGTCAGCAGGGGTGTGAGGAGTGGGAGCAAAAGCCAGGGCGCTTTTAAAAAGCTTGGACTGTTCAAAGTACACACTGAAAATGATAAATCATCACTAAAGTATGTCAAGACCTTTTCAAACTTGTTTATCAGAAAGGTGGATAAGACACTCTACTTTTATGTTTTTAATTCTCTTAGGTATTTGTGTTGCTGCACCTTTGGAAATCCAGGTTATGAAGGATATCTTCCTGAGCGTTTTTGTTCCTTATTCTGTTATACGAGGGGAACAAATTGAGTTAAAAGGATCCGTTTATAACCATAAAGCCTCTGCAATTAAGGTAATTTGTGTTAATGAGTTCTGTGGAAGGATTAAAATAATAATAAACTAAGAAAACATTTTTTCCCTGTGATTATCCAGTATAAACAGATCCTTGGATCAGATTTCTCCAGTCCTTAAGCCAGTGTTGTGTACTGCAGTAACAGAATGCTCGTTACAGGATTTCAGTGGCTTTGATATTTCTCTGGGGTCACACTTGCCATGGAAATGAAACATTAAAAACTTTCCACGTTTCAGTTCTGTGTTAAAATAACAGCTGGCAATGGAATCTGTACCTTTGGAGATTCTGCAAGTGCTGGATCGAGGCTGCAGAGCTGCAAATTTAAGAATCTGGATGGTGGTTCTTCCTCAGCAATTACTTTCCGGATACTCCCGTTGGAATTGGGTCTTCACACTGTCAATTTTACACTGCTGACCCCCAGGAACAGTGAAATTGTAGTTAAAACTCTACGTGTCATGGTAAGAAAAAAAAAATCTAAATGTTCTTAGCTTTTTTTTTAAAATTTTCAACTTGGTCAATATAGAAATTTTGTTCCTTTTTAATCTTATCACACCATGTGCTTGAATTCACTGAGGTGGAAAAATGAATGGCTGAGTATTTGAGCACACACATTTCCAAACCTTGATTACAAGAACTGTCAGGAAGATTATATGTATAAAAAGATAGATTAGAACTTTGTAAGCAAGGAGAATACTTTATTCTATGTTTGGTTTGGATTTTCACTGAAACACTTTTTTCCCCTTTCCTAAGGTTTTATTTAAATCTTCTGTTAATCTTTCTCATGAATTGTGTGAGCTAGAACACTAACTGAAATTCATGTGGGACAGCAGTACAAGAGTTAGGTCAAACTCAGCTATGGAAAAAGAATGCCAAAATACTGTGGGTTTAACCTCTTGTTTCACCCTATTTGATTAAGCAAAAATGTTTCCATTTTCTACCTCTTGCCTCATAATGATTCCAGCCTGAAGGCATTAAGAAAGAACTTCATGCAGGTTTCACTTTGGATCCACAGGGTGTTTATGGTAAGAGAATTGATGATGTGTTCTTTGTGTTATTTTTTCATGTTCTTGATTCCTGATAATCAAGTTTTTCATAATGTGACAAAATTGGAATTTCTCCTTCCTGAGATACTGTAAATATATCCTTTCCCAAGGATTTCCTGCCCTTGTTTTAAGGAAACTTGGATTAATTTCTTAAATGAATCTTTATATGTATCTTTTAGTGTTATATGAGAGTAAGATTTCCTCAGCAGGTGCTTTATTAAGGGCAATAGAATATCTTCTCATTTAACCACAGAAACCACAAAGTTTAGGTCCAGATCATTTATTTTTTTTTTGTAACAAAAGAAAGATAAAGAGTTTGCACCTGTTCCTGTTGCAAGCTTCAGGTTTGTTTGCATGTGCATTTGGGAATAATTCTAGTTTTCAAGTTTTGGTTGCTGAATTCTCAGCTGTAACCTTCAATCCATCAATTACAGCTGAATCATCTCTTGATTTAGATTGTGCAGTAGGATATATATACACACACATATATATATACATCTTCAATTACAGGTTCAATCAAGAGACGACAAGAATTTCGATACAAAGTCCCACTAAATCTGGTCCCTAAAACACAGATTGACAGAAGTGTCAGTGTCAAAGGTAAATGGAAACTTCTAGTGCACTGCATATGTACTTTATATACATATATATATGTGTGCCCTTTTCCTCTTACTTTGTATTAATTTAATTGAATTTATCCCTAGGTTCTTTTTATTTTGAGAGAAGGCTTTGCAAGTCCTTGTGATGCTTTAGGTTTTAACTTTGGTATTTTTCAAACCCTGCCCTGCCCAGTGTCACTCTGCAGTTCCCTGGAGCTCGTTCAGTGCTGTTCTCTCATGCTCACACACACACAACAAAGCCTCTCCAGTTCTCCAAGGACACCCAGACCCTCCTAGGCCCAACAACTGCAAACCACAATCTTGGGGACAGGGGGGCAAGCTTGGCCAAATTCCATCCTTGCCTGGCTCCTGCTTGGGGAATTGATGCTGAGATCCAAGTGGGAAGAACTCAGGAGCTGTCCTTGTCCATGTTGGGATGCACTGAGGCAGGAGCCTCTGGAGCCCAGAGTGTACCTCTGAAGGCCTTTCCAATCAATCCCTCCTTTATTCCTTTATTCCTTTATTCCTTTATTCCTTTATTCCTTTATTCCTTTATTCCTTTATTCCTGTCTGGTCTCCATTTCTAGGTAGCCATTTAAGACCTCACCTGTTTTGTGTAGAAATTTCAGCACTTCATAAAGAATGATTGCTCAGATGTGTCAGTCAGATTCTGCCCTTGGATTTGCTTTCATGATCTGTTGTTTAAATCAATTTTGGGATTTTCCCTTCCACAGGACATCTTATGGGTGAAGTGATTGCCACCATCCTGAGTCCCAGTGGCCTGCAGATGCTGACCAGCCTGCCCAAGGGCAGTGCAGAGGCTGAGCTCATGAGCATTGTCCCAGTATTTTATGTGTTCCGCTACCTGGAAGAATCAGATAACTGGAGTTTACTGGGCCCTGAGACCTTGAGGTCAAGGACTCAGATGAGGAGGAAGATGAAAGAAGGTAGAAAAATCTGCTCCTTCTCTTGCTTCAGGGTTGTGGAAGTCCATAACCTTTGCTGAGTGAGAAGAGTGATACATCTGAGGGAGCAAACATAATTCTCATAACTTCCTTTGTGCCTGGTGTATCCCTTAGGAATTGTGAGCATCTTGTCATTCAGGAATGCTGACTGCTCCTACAGCATGTGGAAGAATGGGCAAGCTAGCACATGGTGAGTTAAAAGGGGTTTGGGGCTGGAAAAAGGCTTATTTCACTCCTTTGCTTTCATATTTTTAGTAACCACCAGACAAAAGCCTGATGGTAGATTTAAGCAGAGCTTGCAACTCTGAATAATATCTTCTGATTCCTTGCTTTCCCTTGCCCGAATCCTTTCTTAGTGTCCATCATTCACACCACGACAACAAAGATGGGTTTGGGATGCAATGTGTTCCTACCCCAAAGCACGGGAATTGATCCTGGTTTAAAATCACTTCAGTAATTACTGCCCATTTGTTGAGCTAAATTTGGAATTAATCTTCATTATTCCTTTGAACCGTGGGAGTGTGTAGGATAGAGAATCCCAAACAGTGCAAATTTGTGTCTGCCCCCTGCAGTGTGGGAGTCCCTGCCAATCTAAACAAACAGGATCTGTTTGCTTGCCTTGGCAGGTTGACAGCTTTTGCTTTAAGGATTCTTGGACAAGTGAATCAATACGTTGATCTTGATCGAAAGTCTGTGTGTGATTCCCTTCTGTGGCTGATTGATAACTGCCAGATGCCAGATGGGTCATTCAATGAATTTTCAGACTACCAGCCAGTGAAACTACAGGTATGAAACCCAAACCTTTTCTGTGCTTAGACAGTAAAAGCTGAAGGCACCAGGAGATGTTTTAGCAGTGCAAAATATTTTAGGCTGAATTTCAGCAAAACACTGATTCAAGACAACTTTTCTTTTTATTCTAAATTCATTTAAAGCACAGTACAGTCTTGCAAACCTTTTTGTTTTACCACATTAAGTAGCTGCTTGCTACTTCTGAATATGAAGAAAAATATTTAGGTTCATTTTACAATCTAATAGTCCTGGCTTGTGATATATATTATATCTATATCTGTATCTATATCTATATCTATATCTATATCTATATCTATATCTATATCTATATCTATATAGTCCATATATTTTGGTTTCATTTTTACAAAGAAGCTATTACCTTCCAAAGAGTCAATGTATTTTCAGGTTTAATTAAACTGATAGTTTTTACAGGAATTTCTATTTTTTTCCACACTGAAAGAGTGAAAAGTTCTATTTATTTAAATAAACTTTAATTTCTATTTAATTATTTTTATCATTTGGTTTTTGTAGGGTACATTGCCTCAAGAAGCTAAAGAAAAATCTTTGTATCTCACAGCATTTTCTATTATTGGAATTGACAAGTCAATTAAAATATGTCCTACTCAGGTAAACATTATCTTTATTTCTGCCAGCAGGCACGTCTGGGCTTCTAATTTCTTCCCTTTTCTTTGACATTTGTTTAAAGAAATCATGAGGATTTTTTCAGTTTCAAAGATTTATTTGCTTTGTTAGCCTTTGTCTCTCAGAGTTAGCAAAAGAACAACGAGGACCTTCTGGATTTATTCTAAGATACTGTAGAAGCCATTATATATCCATATAGTCCTGATAGAGAAGATATGTTCCTCTAAGGGTCTCTCTGATGAGTGTAAGCTGTGACCTGTCCCTCTTTTCAGAAAATCCACGATGCCAAGAGCAGAGCAGGAGATTATTTGGTGCAGAACATGGAGCTGGCCCAGAGCCCCTTCACCATGGCCATCACCTCCTACGCCCTGGCCCTGGTGGACCTCAACCACCGCCGGGCACGGGCAGCGTTCTCTGCCCTCAAGAAGGAGGCCTTTGTCATAGGTACTGCTCCCTTCTCACTGCTCCTGACTGGGGGATGACTTTTTAGTAGATCTTAGAGAAATCACAGCAACAAACTTGAAAAAAGAAGTTTCTTCTTGAAGTATATTGAGTTGTAAGACCTCTCCATTTCTAAAGGGAACAGCTTCAGATTCCCAGGAGAAACCTTTGACAAAAAATATAAATATGAAAAAGTTTTGATAGTGTATTTTCCTTAGCCAGTGAAAAGACTTTATCTTTGTTTGTTTTCATGATTGTAAAACACTGTGCTGTTCAAAAGACAGACACAGAAAGACAATCTCTCAGAGCTGCTGCTTGTTAAAGAGAGAGAAAAGCTTCTTGCTTTTTGCTTTGCATCTTCTACATCTTTATTAGCTTACATGAAATAAAATGGAAAAATAAAACAACCTTCTAAATTTGAAATCTGTGAATAAAGTCTTTGTAGAGAAGGCCCTAGCATTAGGGCTTTGTCATCATCACACCTGACCCCCCACCAGCTACTCTGCACCTCATCATGGCTTTATAAACATCAGATTTTCAGCGTAGGAGAAGTTCATTTCCATCCCCTCTTGGGTGCAGACTGAATTCATTGCAATTGTGGTTCCTTGGTTAGGGCTGGAGTGACAAAAGAGACTCCATTCTCAGAACCATCAGAAGGCTTTGATCTTTTATTCGTGCAAAGGCAAAAGCAAAAGCAAAATGCAAAGAGCAAAGAGATCTCTTTCTCTCGAGATGCACACAGTGAGTGTGGGAACAGCTTTGTGAGAAAAACAGTGCAAGGTACAGTTTTCCATTGGCCAAAGGACCAACACCCCTTTCAGAACATCTTTTCAAAACATCAGTAACAAGCAAAGAATTTTTATATCTTTCTGCCTGGGAAAATTACCCTCAGGCTATCTCTGACCTTGATGCTGTAAGAATCTCTCACAGACAGAAATGCCTGAAAAATTCTTCATGAACAGAAAGTCATTTCCATGGAGTTCTTCCCCATCTCCTGGCCCTCAGTGGGCAGTACCTCCCCTTGTGTAGCAAAGCTGCTGCTGGCCTTCCACCTGAACTCTTTTCTCCCCCTGCAGGTGACCCTCCCATCTATAGGTTTTGGAAAGATGCTTTGAAAACCCAAGACCAGCCAGCCCCCAGCTCTGTCACTGCACAAATGGTTGAAACCACAGCCTATGCCTTGCTCACTACTTTGCTAAGAGGGGATGAAAACTATGCCAAGCCCATCATCAAATGGCTCTCTGAAGAACAGAGACATGGGGGAGGATTTTATTCCACACAGGTGGGCTCTTAAATATTCTGTCCTTGTTCAGCAAGTACCAAAATCTGAAACTTTTTTTCCCATCCCTGGAAGTTCAAGGCCAGGTAGGATGGAGCTGAGCAGCCTTGTTTAGTGGAAGGTGTTGGAATCAGAGGGGCTTTGAGCTCCCTTCCAACCCCAACCATTCCATCATTTTAAGAGGATAATAGAATTAAATGACCACACTGCCACCATCAGAGTCCTGTGTATGGGATTAGGATCGAGTGACTCCATTGATATCCTTGGTCTCTGGGAAATCTAACCTCTCTTCATTATCATAAACAGAAATTTTATAAATAGAAACTCTGAAGTAAATTCTTTATAATTGATTTCTGACAGGACACTGTTAATGCCCTTGAGGCCTTGACTGAATATTCCCTTCTTGTCAAACGGCTGAATTTGGACATGGATGTGAAGGTATCCTACAAAAACAGAGGACCCCTAAACTTATTTAAACTGACAGAAGACAACTTCGTGGGAAGAACTGTGACAGTGAGTGAATAATATTGCTTCTAAAAAGGGAAACCAGAATTAACCAGGAAATCCTCAGCATCTTGGTAAATAATTGTTTGAGCTTTGAAATAGCTACTAGAGTAGCTATTTTTTGTCATAACAAACTGGTAATAATTTGGTATAGAAAGTGTTTAAGGTCTTTGTTTATCTGTTGTATTTAATATATTGAATATTCACTTAAATTTAATATTTCTGCAGAATCTATTACGTATTTGAAATGCAAGCAAGACAAACAGATCAACTGACCTGAATTGTTGGTAATTCTTGCTTCCTTATTATTAATGTCTAACTTCATTTTTCTCACCAATCCTTTAGGCACCTTTGCAAGATGATCTGTATGTGAGCACTGGCAGCAGCACTGGCATAGCTACAGTAAATGTAAGTATGCAACCAGGCTTTTTATTTGGAATTTCTCTTTTCTTACCATGGTGTGGTTTTGCTCAAGAACTCCCCATTTCTTTCTGTGCTGGTAATTTATTTGCTCTGACTTACTGGTATTTTTATATTAGCAATAAACCAGTTTTGTTTCTGTTCTTCCCAGGGTGAGTTTTTACAGTTTCATGCCAGTTTTGAGGATTTTTTGATGCTGCTTCTGCTTTGTCTCATTTATTTGTATGTGTGCAGGTGAGGACAGTGTATAACACCATGGGTACTTCTGAGGAATCCTGTAACTTTGAACTGAAGATTGTTCCAAAGAGAGATGATGGTAAAGGGTTAATATAATTTTAAATGTTACTACTCAGGTCAGTGCAAGGGAGGGAGGGAAAAAAAAATCTCATTTTTTATGAGTGTTTTTTATTAAGAAAGAAATCAATTCTGCCACTTTCTAAATGCACAACTGGAAAAGAAATTGCTAAAAGTTTTTTTAGCTCTGTTTGAAACTATTGCCTTTTTGTGAACAGAATGAATATCTAATTTCTTTCTGTCAGGTGCATTTTTAGTCATTTCTGGAGAGTTTTTACAGTTGGGGGAGTGAGAAGAAAGAAATATGATGGGGAGTGGGATGGTGACAGTAAATTCTACAAGGTACTGAACATTCTAGTGCAGTTTCTGCAGGGTTTGGAACCACATTCTGAACTTCTGCCATGAAAATGTTTTAATAATATAAACACAATAAACTGCATTAAACTTTAAAGCTGTCATTTCACCTGAGCTACCAAAGAGGTAAATCTTACTTGTTTGTGGCTGGACAATGAGTTCCTATAGAAATAGCCATCAAGACAATTTAAAGAATTCCCTTCCAATTATGCATATGCTATGAGAATTTTGGATTGCTGTTTTTGAAGAGTTATAAAACTCCCTCTTTGGGTCTACTTGACACAAACAGGTCGCATAAAACAAGATGGGGAACCCCTGGGGCGCCTGGAGGCTTGTGCAAAGTGAGTTTGTTTCTTCATAATCCCACCAGCCCTCCTGATCTTTTCTTTCTGTTTCTTCACTCTTATGTACATGAGTAAACAGAATTAGAGCAAATGATCTCTGTGGGAAGGAGGCTTCAAGTTATATTTGGGTTCTCCTGGAATATAAACATTAAAAGCCTCTCCATGCATGATATTGGCATCAGTCTGAATTGATTCATCTGGGCTATTTTGCTTCATTATGAGTTTCCTGTGGCCTGAATGTTGACAGTATTTTCCATAGGTTTTTCTGGGATCACATTGAAATATGTATCTTTCATTTCAGTTATAATTAACTAATATTAACTAATATTAATCTATTTCAGGTACAGGCCCAGTGCGAGGGAGCCCCGCTCGGGGTCTGCTCATGCTGTGATGGACATTGGGCTGGTCAGTGGAGTGGAAGCCAATCCAGAGGATTTATCTACTGCAAGTATTCAAGGATGGGTTTTCTCTTCCTGGCTTTGTATGACAGAGCTGTAATATTTACTGTTCTTCATCATTTTCTGTGCCCTGCAGCTTGCAAGTGGAGTTGATCAGTTGATAGCAGATTATGAGATCAAAGATGGGCATGTTGTCCTGCAGATAGACTCTGTATGTTACCCCTTCCCTGACTGTAACACTGCTTTTACTCTTTGGAATAATTTTGCTTCTTTTAGAGCTCCTTTTTTCATGGCTTTCAAACAGGTGCCAGCTCACAAGTTCCTGTGTGTTGGCTTCCGGATCAGTGAGCTTTTCCGGGTTGGAATGCTGAACCCTGCCTCCTTCACTGTGTATGAGTACCATGCACCAGGTAAGTGTTCCAGCTGTTCACATCCTTGTTTGCCTTTTAGCTCTGTATTCCTCCTGAAGGACTACATTTTTCAGTCTTTAACAGCTTTTTCATCCATCGTATTTGAAGCTCAGGTGAGTTTTGACTCGCCAAGTTTCAGTGTTGACATCTTGATTTTCTACATGTATTTGTTATTTCTTTTTGGATCTTCTAGATAAAAGATGCACCATGCTTTATAACCCCTATGGAAATGAAAAGCTTGTGAGATTGTGTGAAGGAGATGAATGTAAATGCATGGAAGGTAAGCTTTATTTGAAGATGTTTTTTTGTTTTACTTGGTGGGAAAATGCAGTGTAGTGCTTTGAAAAAAACCACACCAAATATAAGGAAAAAATCCTTGTAAGAACACAACTGTTTCCTCTCCACATTTTATATTTTAAAAAATAAGTTTAAAAAAAACCAAGTGTGCATTGTGATCATGGAAGTCTGACTGGATTCATTCAGGTGTTTGAGGGTGTTATTTTGTATTTTAAATATTCACTGTTCCAGCATGCAATCCCACACTTCTGGTGGTGCTCAGTTAATGATGCCAAACAAGCAGAGATCCATGTTTTACCTGGGCACATGTGCTGACATTCTCTCCCCTCTGCCTTTCCCTTTCTCCTCGTAGCTGAGTGTGGTAAAGTCCAGGAGAGACTCGATCGCTCAATAACTGCTGAGAGCAGGAGAGAGGCTGCCTGCCAGAGGGACACTGCATATGGTAATGAGGAGGGCTTCACTGCCTGCTTCCATGCTCTGAAATGTTTGTTTGCTCTGTTTGCTGCTGCTGCAAAGCATCTTGTTCAAATGAGAGCTGTAGGGATTAGAAATTCCGTGGTTTAGAGTAAGGAAGGTGACAGGCTGGAGCAAAGATGAGCTCTGCCCACAGCTTCCCTCAGAGCAGGTGTGGGTAGATCTCGGTTTCATGTCCCATAATCATTGTATTCCCAGAAATCAGTGTTGTAAAGAGACACAATATTCTCCCTCTGAGCATCTGTAAGACGTTCAGGATGTGTTGTAGCAGCAAGGAATAACCAAATTGTGGTTTGCATCACAAACTGGAGCAGAGAAAGGTGAGCTCTGCCCACAGCCTCCCTCAGAGTAGGTGTGAGTAGAACTTGGTTTTCTGCCCTGTAACAATTAGATTCCCAGAAATCAGGATTGTAAAGGGACACAATATTCTCCTTCAGACCATCTGTAAGACATTCAGGATGTGTTGTAGCAGCAAGGAATAACCAAATTGTGGTTTGCATCACAAACTGGAGCAGAGAAAGGTGAGCTCTGCCCACAGCCTCCCTCAGATTAGGTGTGGGTAGAACTCAGTTTTCTGCCCCATTATTCCCAGAAATCAGTATTGTAAAGAGACACAATATTCTCCTCAGCATCTGTAAGACATTCAGGATGTGTTGCAGCAACAAGGAATAACCAGACTGTGGTTTGTGTCACTGTGCAGTTTATAAAGTGAACATCTTATCTCGCAGTGAAGAAGGATTTTTTGTGAAGTATTCTGCAACTCTTCTGGATCTCTATAAAAGAGGTGAGTGTCCTCTTCCATGTCTCTGCTCCTGGGAGAAAGGGTCTTGGGAGGTTCTTGGGTACTCTCTGTGGCACACGTGGGTGCTCATAGGTCCTGATATTCAGTCCTTTTTCCTTTGGGTTTAAGCATCCCATATATCCTTGAAATTGCTGTAATATAAACTTACTTAATGTGCACAAGGCTTACTTGCCATAGAGATTTAATTGGAAAATCTTTTACAAGAGACATGTTTTATATCATCACATTTTCCTGTTACAGCACAGTGGCAAAGAGATCCCTTGGCTGTGCAGTGCTGTAGAACATTTTAGTGTTTTCTATCTAATGTATGAGTTATTGGAAATTCTTTTTGTGAAATTGTCCAATTCTTGATTTTTTTTCTTGGTTTTTTTTTTTTTTTTTTTTACTTCAGGGCAGGCTTTTGCTCAAAAAAATAATGAAATAACCTTTGTTAAAAAGAAGACCTGTACAGATGTTGACTTGACCCCAGGAGAGCAGTATTTGATCATGGGAAAAGAAGCCTTAAAGATAAGCATTGGTTACAGTTTCAAGTAAGTCATTTACCACCAGCATATGCTGAGATTTGACCTTAAAGTGAAGTGTTTGTATGTAATAATTCTGGTGTGGAACAGACCTGGTTTAATTTTTAAAGTATTCAAGCCACACTCACAACATGTTATCAGATGTGTACACCTAAAGCAGGATCATGAACACAAAGCAAGCACTTCCATATTGGGATTTTTTTGCTCTTTTTGACCTTTTCCTTCCCAAATCTTAGCAGCAAATGATCATTTTCTGTCGTTTTCTTAGATTCCAGTACCCTTTGGACTCCAGCACTTGGATTGAGTGGTGGCCTTCAAATGCAGCCTGCACATCCTGTGGGCAGTTTCTGAACACAATGGATGATTTTGCTGAGGATCTCCTCATCAGTGGCTGTTGATGCACTTGGAAAGTTTTTAAATTAAAAATCCAGATCAAATCTCATCGAAAAGAAGAAAAATCCTCACCTATTTATCAATTCTTTTTGAACTGAACACTCATTAATAGTTATCTTGGGAAAATTATCTTTGCATGTATTTTATAGCAGTGCTATTACAACAGAGTAATGTTCAAATATGATTTTTAAGCTTGGATGAGAGAATAACACAGAATGGTGCAAAGACATCTGAAGTCAAAAGAAGTGGATTGACTGTAAAAACAAACATGAAAAGTCCTGTCTTGTCTCTCAATCCCATGTCTTATCAGAACATAAATATATGTAGCCACTTTGTAACCTCTCTGTGAAAGAAACTTTATTCCTTAGGTTTTCCTTTTGTACTCTTTTTTTTTTAATCCCTGCATTTAAATTCCTGACAGTAACTGATGCTGGTTTTATGCTCTGCTTTCTTGTTTAAAAAAAACCAAAAAAAACCAAAAACCCAAACAAAATTCTTCAATCATTTGTGTGCCTTTCATTATTTGTGTTTAAGACACAGTCGACTGAATCAACATCTCCTGTAACTTAGGCAGATGAAAACAAACATTACTTTGCATTTGATGACTGAATTTGACAGTTAAAAATCCTGCCTTGCCTCCAGGAAAGTGGCAGATGAAAGGCCAATTTTCCTGCTCACAGCTCCTGGCACAAACCGACTTGGTTCCCAGTAAAACTGAGGAGAGAGTTTGATACAAAGTACAGTTGCACACATTTTTATTTATATTGAAGAGTTGCCCAAGAGCAGCATGTCCAAGAACTTTAAAATTACTCTTTTCCTTCTCTCTTAGGAATATCTCCATCCAGAACATTTAAGATGTGGAAAGAAGATAGTCAGAGATGATGCAACTTTTAATTTTGGCTCTGTGAGTATTTGACTTTTTTTTCGATGCTCCAAACTTTCTAAGAAGCACAAGAAGCTCATGCTGTATCCAGTAATAACTGGATATAAATTCAAATGAAGTACATGGAAATGCTCAGTGAGGTTGTCTAGACAGGCCACCTGTAAACATTTCTGCTTCTGAACTGGTGACTGTGTATTGAGAGACCTCATTATCTCTTTAAATGACAAAGTGACTTGTGACATTTAAGTTCTATTGATTTTTAGTGAGCCTGATTACAAAAAGGCTCCTGAAGAGCAGGAACCTGATTTAAAAATATCACATAAAAATGCAGCTCTTAAATATCAAATTGCAGTCACTAGTTTAAAAAAATTCTTTAATCTTATTTGTTGTGTCTCTGTCTAGAATCAACTACCCAATAAGTCACTGAGATCAGTGAAATATTTGACATACATGTATTTAAATGGGAACACTTGTACAGATGTTTAGCCATGTGTAGGATGGAGGGGTGTACAGACACCAGTGTCAGGAAGATTTACCTTCCCCACGTGCCATGGCTTGACTTCCACAGCAAAACCATGTGGGAGGAAGGTGTAGCTGTGTCTTCATCTACCTCCACATGCAGATTGTGTTGGCAGGACAAAAGGAGATGGAAATGACACAGGAGTGATTTTAGAACTCAGTGCCACACTCACCTCAGTGCCTCATGGTCGGAGAGTTCTGAGGCACTAAACAACTCCCAGGATTAATCCCAGCAAACATGGAAATTCTTGGAATAATCCCTGCTTAGGTGACTCATCTGTATTATGAAATGGAAATTATTTCAAAATACATTCTGTACTTCCAAGCTTGCTGTGGATTCTGGACATCAGAGTGGTGCTTTTCTCTCTGAATTGTACACGGTGTTTTTCTGTTCCTTGCTTGTTTATGTCTGTGATGTTCGAGTCTCCAAATGTTCCAGCCTTTGAATCCCCAGCCAATAGCTGCAGTGCTTCTGTGTTGGCAGGACAAACCCTGCTCCTGCAGTGTTCCCTGCCCTGCTCCTGCAGTGTTCCCAAAGGCCAGGCAGCCTCTGCTGAGAGGTGACTGCTCTGCCTCCATGTTAATGAAGTGGCCCAGAGAGCTGCGTGCTCCAGCCCTCGTTTATCCTCACTTGCCCAAAAATACAGATGGCTGACCTTGCCTGCACAGATAATCTCTGAAAGCAGGAGCCACTCGGGGCAATTAAATAAGTTTGGGCATTATACTTTTATTCTTTTTTCATATTGTTCCCTTTGAATAAGAAAACTCACCAGATGCCACTCAAATGTGATTCCCCCTGGATACTCTTGGCAAGCTCGAGTTGGTTGAATTCCAGGGATTATAACAAGTCTAGAGGTTAATACTATGTTATCCTTTAGCTCTTTTAAAAATATCTATTTCTGTACATTGCCATTTGTATTTTACTGGGTTTTAGATAGCTAAGCACCACAAGATGAACTAATTTCTCTTTTCATTGCAACCAGAAATTAATCTCAATGACCCAAGCTGGTGAGTGACTTGAATAGCCCAAATTCCACCCTGTTATGCACAGTGACACATGAAACTCACACTCAGGTCTGGGCTGAAAGCTGCTGGGCTGTGCCAAAGAGCTGTGACTAATTTGGGGAGAGAGCCAAAGGGTGCCTTTCTCTGGCCATTGTTTCCTGAGCAGGGAAGAAGTGATTTTGTGTGTATAATCTTTCAGGACATGCCACAAAGCCCTGAGTAGCCTTACTCAGGCAAGTGCTCTGTCAAAAATGGTGTGGAATTAGAAATACCCTACAATTTTAGAAGAGGAATGGTAAATCCCTGTAGCAGAGATATTTTTATTACCTCCACAGTGACTGTCATAGTTCTTTCTTGGCTGACCTGAACAAATATATTAAATATCAGGTGGGAGAGAAGAATGCTCCCATGAGCTAGGAGGCTGCAAGTCCAAGTTACCACATAATTTTTATTTGGTTATGATGCTTCATTCTCATATCTGGAAGGGCAGAAATATTCACTTCATCACAGTGAGTTTGTTCAGTGCATCTGGGCAATGCAAAGCCAGAATATCACACCAAAATAAGAATTTTCTATCTTTGCCCAGCAATGAGGATGTTCAGGGTAGGGGAAAGTCTCTCTTCTGAGTAAAGAGGTGGAGCAATACAAAATCCTTGAATAAAATCCTTAGTAAGACTCCTTCTGAGTTCAAAGCTCTTTTAATAAAAAAACTTTAAATAATAAATAAATATTATTAATAAATTAATAACAAGCAAAGACTTGTGGAATCAGCTGGCAGGGGGCTGTAGGTCCATTTAGAGGAGGAGTGTGCAAGAGATGAGTGAACAACACTTAGTAAGGAAATCCATTGCTTCCTCTGAGTGAAGATTGTTCTGTAATTTCAGAATTCCCTGTCTGGGAGCTGCCAGTTTGGTGTTCATCCGTGGTGGCTCCTCTCAGCTGACCCTACCTACAGAGGCTTCTTTTCAGCCTATGGAAATGTTAATGTTTAGACATGTCTCCCAGCAAAATGTGTTCCTAATCTGCTGAATTCTTACATCAGAACACACAGAAATCTGGCATGGCTGTCAGTTATTTTCCAGTAAAACACCCACCTTATAGGAGTTACATATGCTTTCAATTTTTAGGATATTTAATAATGTTTTCATCTCTAATTAGGAGAAATATCTGGGTTTGGCTCTTTCATTCTCCTGGGAACTAAGAGTTTGGTTTTGCCAGTTGCTGGATCATTACAAAATTCCAGTCCTTGTGTTAAATTTTGCTTTTCAAGTTCTGAATGAACTTGGAATTTGGATACATATTTAAGCAACAACCAATTTCCTGGAAAATACTAAACTGAATTAAACACCACAACTCTCATAAAAAGAACATTCAAGTGTAGAAAACAATAGCAGAGAAATCCTGAGCAAAGCTTGCTCTGTTCAACCCTTTCTTTTCTATCCCTGGAAATATTTGTTATACACTGGGGGTTATTTATAAAATAGTTATATTTACCCACATTCATAGCTAGAAGTCACGAAATGCAGATTATTCCTAAGGTGCTGTGGCTCAGACTAGAGTTCCTTTGTTTATTTGCTACTTGACAACTAAAAAGGCAATTTCTTTTACAAGCAAAGTAAACAAAAAGTTACATTGGATGCACTTTAAATCAGCTGAGATATTAAACCCCCAAAATTGGGCTTTACAGTGGAAAATCTATTTTCTCTTAACAGCAGCAGCCCCACTGGTGCCTGTTTAAAGGACTCCAGAGCACACAGAGGTTCAGAGCTGGGTTTGTGCTCTGAGCTGGTTCCAGGGAGCCCTGACGTGGATTTGAATTGTCTAATTGCCTCCACAGCACATTCTTTCCAGTGGCTGTTCTGTGCTCCCTGCAGTTTGTACCACGAGGAGCACATCCTCAGCTAGGACAAATCAGTGCTGCAGTTATTTGGAAGGAGGATACACTTGATATCCAGAGCTGCAGAGAGAGGATTTCTTCACTTTCAGCACAAAAAGCCAATGGGAAAACTGCTTCCCAAAGAGGAAATATGTCAGGAACACCTCCCACATCCCCACTCGTGGAGATTCCTGTTGCCAGTTGGTACCTGCTGAAAGGTGATTTGCAATGTACAGACATCAACTGAGGTGTTGGTGACAGATTGGGCCCAAATGGCAGCTGGGACTGAAGTCATTCCTTTGCTGCATGGCTGAGTTGTCTGTCTCTGCCAGGGCCTGATTAGCCAGGTTTCCTTCATTAGTTAAAAAAAGCAATATGCCATAAAAATGTCATTTTCACTGCCTAAATCATCAAATTTTCCATTAAAACCTTCTGCTGTAAAGTCCTAGAGAATATTCATCCCCAGGCTCTGACAGGGAGGTAGAAATGGGTATTCATTTCCAGCAGGAGTGCAATTCCAAAACTTTAGAGTCACCAATCTCTGTAATATCAAAGGGTGGCTTTTTCCTAAGCTTCTGTTTTGGTCAGGAATCTCAAGGACAAAATAGGATCAAAAGCTTCCTATGGCACCACGAGGGATCAGATTAATCTGTGACATAACTTAGCAGGATTCCATGGATTTATAGGAGAAATTGGGGGGATGTATCTAAACCTACATGAGCTGCTGTGGGATTAATCCCAGCCCAGAAACACTTCCCAGGGGAGTCCCTGGCCTTGGAAACAACATATTCATGATAAGAAGAACTGTTAGATGTGACTTTAGAGAGCCAGATTTAGGAAATGCTGGGTTTCCTTCCTGTCCATATCTTGCCCCAGGGAAACCCAGGCTGTTGTGAAACCTCACCACAATTCCAGCCCTCTGCCCTCCAAAGCCAGGCTGTGGTTTGGGTTCTTCCAGGCTTCCATTGTTCTGACCCTGGACAGATGGGAGCATTCCCTGTGTGCCTCCTTCGCTGGATTTGGGGTTTCAACACCCAGTTTGTGATTCAGATGTTGGACATGGAGCTACAAGTTTTGTTTCCTTGGCCAGATTCCAAGGACGCTGCTGGGAACATGTCTGGGATTTTGGGCTTTTGGAGTCCCTTCACTGGCACAGCTGCCAAGAGGTTTGGCTTCACAGGAGGGCTCTTTTTATTCAGGAGTTTAAACTCTTACCTGTTTCCCCTGCTCAGAATGGACCTGTTACTCTTTATACCTGCTTTCCCCACTTCCAACTTTACTTTTTCATTCAGGCTCCTCCTATGCTTAAAATTTATTTTCCTTTCTCCTTGAGAGTCCTCATTAAAAACATCTTGGTTTGTGAGCACTCAGAAGTTTTCCTTCTTATTGTAGCAGTGTTTTGGTGAGGGCTTTGTTTTTTTCCTTACAACACCTATAAAGAGAATTTTGTTTTCCTCTTGTGAAGCCTCAGATAACACTTGGAATTTCTGTGTTGCCTGGGTGTGTTGCCCATAAAATCCAGGTACAAATAGATATGTCAGTGGTGCTGTGGAAATTACTCAGGGTTATGAATCACGCTGAAAATTACTATTGGAAAGCTGAGCCTGATGCCATTAGTCATTCTGCAGTAGCAAAGGGAATGATGGTCCCAGTGGAAGAGAGACACAAGTCAGTGCAGAGTCAGTGTCTTTCTGCTTCTGTCATGTGGAAAACATCTTCTAAACATCTTTTTTCTTTTTACTCTTATTAGCAAAATGAGCAACCTCTGAAAGGGTTAAAGGAGATTTACCATAACCTTCACTCTCCCCTCAGTTCTTGTCATTTATGAGAATTAATGAAGACATTAAATAAATCTGATGTTTCCTTTTTCTGTTTCCACTAATTAGTCCCAGTCAATCAATAGGATATCCACATTTTCCCAGCTGGTTTAGAGTCAAAAGATACTGAATCTGAACTTGTTTTTTCATGTCACATCCAGAGCTTTGGAAGAGTGTTTTGGCACACTTCCCTGTGGGCACAGCTCCCATTCCCAGAGTTCTCTCCAAAGCATTAAGAATGGAAATAAGCAGCTCAGAATTTTCCAGTTTAGCTCAGGCTCTGTGTACGTTCAGGGAAACAGAAGCACAACCACAAGTACAGCAAAAGCCTTCATGTGGCCAGGCTGCAGCAGAGAGCTGAGCTTCAGCTGGGGAAACTGGCACAAACTGGTCACACATTGCATCCCACTGGTGTGGGGGGACAGTGACTGAGGCACGAGACCACCAGGGAGCTTCTTAATGAGAAGAAGATCTGCCTGGTGGCCTGAACTCAGAGGCAGGATCAGAAATCTCTCAATGATTTACTCTGAAATGTTCTTGCTTGTAGGAAACCATCAAGGCCACTGTGACAGAAACACTTTCATTTTCCCTCTCCTCTTCAGGGTTGGCTTGGCTTGTGGAAACTGCATTAGTGGGTGACTGAAATAAGGCACACAGATATACATATATATATATATAGTGTCTATTTCTGGGTGCTTTTCTCCTGTCCAATGCTGAAGAGGTGCTCCAGAGCATCTGTTCTTCGGAGGACAAAATTTCTAGTATAGTACTGTCTTAGAGAGAATATGATCTGGGAAAAATCTTGAGGCCAAGCAGGGATAAAGAAAATAAAATTGATTCCTGGTGTCTCTTTGAGGTTTACAGTCCAGCTCTTATGAAACTTAGTGGGAAACTTTCCTTGTCTTGTAATGAGAGCTGGGCTGCTCCTCAGGGTATGACCATAACAAAGCAGAGCTACCACTGGTAGTAGGAACAGATAAAACTGAAGCATGTAAGGAGAT
Organism: Erpornis zantholeuca; assembly: GCA_013400515.1. Taxonomy (NCBI): domain Eukaryota; kingdom Metazoa; phylum Chordata; class Aves; order Passeriformes; family Timaliidae; genus Erpornis; species Erpornis zantholeuca. The sequence goes on along the minus strand of VZTN01022425.1, from coordinate 905,551 downwards.
TTTATTAGGGACAAGAGATTGAATTGTGGCAAAGCTGTCGAGTTTTCTGAGGATAACAATATATCAAATTTAACGATTCTTCTTTTTTTAAATCTTGAATTGATGGAATCTCACGGACACAGTCTTTAATTCAGAAAATAAGTAATAACTTGGAAGTTACAGAGCTCCTTCATATCAGAGCTCTGGACAGGCAGGAATCTTGACTTGAAGCACACAGCTCCAGTTCCTAGAAGTACTGAATCTCATGGGCACTGGATTTGCTTTCACTAGCAAATTTTCCTTCCTGCCTTTTACCCATTTTTCAGGTTTTCCTGGAACAAGTGCACATTTCCAGCTAATTTATACTAATTAAAAATTAAGTTTTCATAGAATGAGGCATCTTTATCTTAAACATCTCTCTGAAATGCAGTTCTCGTTTTGACTACAGTCCTTAAAACCCAGAGCATCTGAGCCTCAATTCCATTTTAAGTGTTCAATGAAATCTGTTGCATTAAACATCTCATTACCTTGGCTTACTTTTAAAAGGCAATATTAAATATATTAATATATTCCCTTATGCACTTTTTCCCTAGGATATAAAATGGTCATTCCCCTTAAATAGTAGCACAGTGCCCTGCAATGCTGAGCACTGGGGGAATGGCTCTACAGTAAAGTTAAGCTTCAAATTTGAATCTCTCTCTGAGCCACATCCTGTTTTCAGTTAACTGATCTCATATGGGGGAAATTTACCACAGGAAATCTCTCTAGTTTGGAAAGTACCAAAACCTTATCTTTAGTCTCTTTGTGTAATTCAGACAGAGGTGTGATAGAATCACAGAGACTTTCAGAAGTCTCAAAGCAAAAATCAAGGAGTGAGTTAAGGGCATGGGGAAGAGGCAGAGCTGCCACTTCATCCCTAAACCTGACCCTGTGGTGTAACACTGATCATTCTAAAATTAACATCTTAAACCTCTTTATATGCCCAAAGTTTAAAGAACCACATCCAGAAATCTTTTCAAATCTCTTTCAGAAATAACTCACGTCCCGGAAGAAACTGCGTGGGCCAAATTAACTTAGAATAAATTTTAACAACCCAGGTGAGAGCAAATGGTTCAGGCCAAGGCCTAACTGGGGCTGTATCACAGTTTCCTCCTAGCCTTGAGTTAATACCCAGCCCTGATGACCCCAAACTACAGATCCACATCTGGATCTACATCAGATCAGCATCTACAGATACACTGTAGATCAGCCCAGAGAGGAGGGAGGTGGAACTGAGGCGTCTGTCTGTCCTGTCTGTCTGTCTGTCTGTCCTGTCTGTCTGTCCTGTCTGTCTGTCTGTCTGTCTGTCCTGTCTGCCTGTCTCTCCTGTCTGTCTGTCTGTCTGTCCTGTCTGTCGGTGCACACCCAGCACGGGAAGGTGCCAGACTGGAGGCAAACGCTGCTGTACAATAAATCCCTCAGCAGCTTCCACACACCCTCAGGTACCTGCAGCTGGTGGCTCTCGTTAGTGCAGCATTTGACGACCCAGTGAAGCACCTAGAGAAACACCTCTGCTTTTTTTTCTTAATTCTGAGCAGGGGCTCACCCCCAAGGATATTCCCCACAAGAAAGAGTGAACAGATTTGCATGTACAACTCTTCTTCTGACTGAATCCTCTGTCAGAACTAGATAGGGTGGCAGCCAAGTGAGCTGTGTCAGGGGTAAAGAGGACCTGCTGATAATGAAACGTCTCTTTTCAGAATCTTTACTGCACTCTAAGAAGGCTTTGTGGACATTACTGAACCCTTGTGTTACCCTGCTGTGCTACCCCCGAGCTGCGTTGGAGGGTGAGGCACAGCGGGGCTTCCCCGGCGAGGTTTCCCGGAGGCTCCAGAGGGAGTCAAGGCTCTCGTCCCGGATTTGGGGCAGGGGCTGCCCCGAGCACACCCAGGGGGAACTTGGCGCTGTGACCGCGCTCTGGGCAGGCAGGACTTTCTGTCTGAGTCCCCGGACACCATGGCAGACCCGCATCACTCCGCTTTCAGGAACCAGCCACCAGATTCTCCATTTCGGCTGGCCCGGGGGAATTTGCTCCGCGGGGCCTTTCCTCAGTCACTTCCCCGTGCCCGCGGCCCGGGACAGCGCCGGTGCCCCGAGCAGGGGAAGCCCCGCTCCCGCCGGCCCCGGGGCGCGGTTCG
>VZTN01022425.1:887566-903222 GCA_013400515.1 Erpornis zantholeuca | reverse complement strand
GGCCGCGGGCGGTGGGAGCGGGGGGCGGCTCGGGGAACACACCCACGGCACCCCCGGCCCGCTTCCATGACCATTGTGTTACCAGGTTTATTTTAGGGCTCTGGCAGGTTGGGCAGCCCCTGCGGTCATTGCTGAGCTCCCTCTCAGATGCATGCGGAGGCCATGGGAATTGGCTAAGCCAGGCCATGGAAAACGCTGTTTGTTCCCAGAGTGGAGCCTCAAACCCAGAGTGTGCCCTGCCCATCTCACGGCAGTCACACCGCCAGCCTGGCCTGCCCACGGCAGCCTCGATTCATTTATTTTCAGATTTCTTAGTCAGCTATTGGTAACATTGTGACATTTATGGTGTGTCAGTACTGTTATGGGGGGAAAAAATAGCTTTATAAAGGCATAATGATCAAACCAGTTCCCTGGGCGAAAACCTTCCTTGAACTTTCCAAGAGACACCAGAATCAGTTTTGGCTGTGTTTCCAAAAATATCCCAGTGCACAGCTCTTATTTACCAAACCAAACTGAATATGGCCCATGTGGCTCCAGGTGTGCCTGCTAAGAGCACAGCATTAAGGGCTTGTGGGCTTGGGATTTCCTTTGTTACTTCACCACAAGTTTTATGACTTCAGGAAAGCCACTGTCAACACACCAGCTGCTCAGTTTCTGTGACTATGAAGTGAAATCACGAATTTTGGCTGCTGAGAATTGCATGTGGTTGGGGATTTACTCTACAGAAACAATTCTGTGTGATGGGGGCTGATGGGATTGTAGCTCATCTTTCCTACAAGCTAAAAACTCTTGAAAGAAAACCCCAACACCCCTTTTTAGGACGCTGTCTATTTTTGTGTTGCGTTTGAGGGAAATTTTAAAGGTGCACAGTAATTTCCTGCTGGTACCAGGTCAAACCCCACGGTGACATTTGGTCACTCCTGCCACTGCAGACCCAGCTGAACACGGCACTGTCACTGCTCGGCTTTGGGGCTGCTGGAGGACCTTGATCCATCCTCTCCCATCAAAGTCACTGTGTTTGAGCACCCGGGTTTTATCTTCTCTCCGGCAGCGCTCACTTCAGATGGCCGAGAACACCCTCGGGAGCCTGCAGGACACCCCCGGCTCTTCTCCCGATGAAAACGAGTTCCCATTCGGATACCCCACCAACATCTGTGAGGACGTGCCCGGTCAGAAGTACCTGTGCAGCAACTGCAACAACATCCTGAAGAAAGCCCTGCAGACGCTGTGCGGGCACAGGTACTGCTCTGCCTGCCTCACCTGGATCGTGCGGTACGTCCTGGGCTGTGCCGGGGCCAGTGCCGGGGCCACGCCCGCGGCTGCAGCGCTCCCGGGGCTGGGCTGAGCTCAGGGATGAGTCCTTGCCTCCCTGGCCCGCTGGGATTTTCCTGGAAGGCAGAGTTTTCCATGGTGGACATGACAGGATAATTTCTGCCTTGCTCCTTGTTTCCACCACGGAAATCTGCGGGGTGGATCATGGGGTCTGACAGAGTTTTTCTATCTGTGACAGAATAATTCGGATTTAACCTTGAAGAACTGGTCCAAGTTTAAGGCTGACTTAATCCTTCCATGGCACTTTACAGTCCTTTGATAAGGGAGGTTATAGGATTTTAATGAACATTATGTCATATATGTCTATATCTGTCTGGGCAAAATGGGTGTTTTCTGTGCTTTTAAAGACTTCAGTGTTCACATTATCTTTCCTGCTTGGAGTTTTTGCATCATTCATGAGATAAATAGCTTTCCATCTTTATTCCTGTTCATGGTCCAGGCTGCCCTTATTTTACTGAAATATAGATAAGATTAATGGGCAGAGTCCTGGTCTTGAAGACCAGAAGAGCAAACCTTTTTTGACATCAGTGTGGTCAAGAATTGGTGCTTTCATGAACAAGGACTATGGATTCTGAGTGGCAATTACAACTTTCATGGTTTTATTTGTGTCAGTGCCAATACAAAGACCTCCTAAACTGCAGTACACCGATGGATTGTTATTTAATTCTGCTTTCTTTTTGCCAGAAACAATAAAAATGCAATTTGCCAGAAATGCAAGGAGGAAGATCCCAACACTTTAAGCGAGGAAAGCCTGTTGGCAGAAGAAAGGGTAAGTTGTAGTTCACAGGTCATTAATTTATCATTAGCCATTCTCTGTAGTCATCGTTGGACTGGAGTTCAGAAGGGAATAATACAGAATGCAATTGCAGCTGATAGTTAGACGTTTTAGCTTAGGCTTTAATAACTTGGATTTCCCAGAGTTTTTGATTTAAAAAAGTGTAATGGCAGCCTCAGGACTTTCCAAACCCAAGTTCTGCAATGTAAAATCCCAAACTCTTCCATATGATTAACTTTTTATTGTCTCAAAGGAACTGGTGCTTTCCTACTTGTAATAATATGTCTTAAATGTTACTTATTGTCCTTAGGAAGTATTTTAATGGGTTTTCCAACCTCATGGTTTCTTGTACCCTTCAAACACGAAGCTGAACATAATAATTGCTGCAAACTATGCCCTGGCAAATGTTTCATCTGTAATTTAATGGTGCAGATCTCTTTTTGTGTGATTTTCCAGGCAAATTTTTGTGCTGTTCTATCTCCCAAACACAAACTGGGCCCTAAGGCCCAGTCCCAGCTTGTGCTTTTCCCTCCTCTCTGATTACATGCAGGGATATCAACAGACACACAATTTGTCTGATTTTTTTAGGGGGAAATGAAAACAAACAGGCAGCTGGCAGTGGCATAAAAGCCAAAGATTAGGAAGCAGCAAACTAAGGGATCCCAGAAAAAAAATCCTCAATTCTGCAATGAATTTCCCAATAACAGATTAATTTTAACGATAAAAATTGATTTATTTATTTTAACAATAACACCAGTAGGTGCAGCTGAACCCTTGTGAGCAAACTTCTGCTCTGCCTGCCAGTTTGGGATTTCTCTGCTCTGGGATTCTCCCTGAGTGTGCTGGGAATCTCTGCAGTCTGTGGGTGGCTGGTTGAGAACAGAGCCCACTCTGGGCTGCCTGGCACATTCCTTTGCCTGTCCAGATGAAGGCAGGCACCAGGAAGGGAGGAGGATCTGCCTGTATAGATCATTTCCAACAAATGCTGGGTAGACTTTGAGAACTTTGAAATGTGGGCATCGTTTAGAAATACTTTGCTCCCTCTGTTTGTAAAGCTTTCGCCTCCCAGTCCTTGCTCTGTGTTATTCCACATTAAATCTGCGTTTCTCTGCACTTCACTTACCTCCAGAGTATCCAAAAAAATGCCTTTAACTGCAGCAGGGCTTCTCCTTGTGCCAGAGTCCCTTTTTTAGTGCAACATGTGACATTAAAGTGCGCAGTATTTCATAATCACATGACAATTGTACAATTCCTCACGTTTAAATAACACAAAAATCTACGTAGTGCAAAGAACAAACCCCTCTCCCATCTGCTTCGTATTTTTTTAGCACACGGTGTCTGCTAAATGGAAACAGCCCCGGTCTGAGCAGTGCACTCCGTGCGGAGCACTCCCAAATCCTCTCTGCAGCACTTTTAGGAGGTGTTAATGACCCCGATAATGAAATGCATTCATTAAGGGACCCCACAGTCAGGGTCCTGTCAGCACATTCGCTGCACGTGAAATATTTCAGGCTCCTGTGAAAAGAAATGTAAAATAAGAGCTGTAGTTGGCTGGGTTTATTTGCAGTAAATTAATGTAATTTCAAGTAGATTCTCTCTGAATGCTAAAAAAGAAATTATTAGTAATTTTTTGGGCCTCTACTACACAGAGATTAACTTGCTGGGTCACAGTCTTGTGCTGTGCAGTAAATTTTTTAAAAATAAAGGATTTATCAGGATGTGCATTTCTGCCACCCTATTCCTATTCCAAGGATCCATCCCAAAGTACTTTCTCACCAGTGGTTTTTTCCTTACTTTGTTTTCTTTCCAGGCTTTTGGTGATGCTGCCATTAATAAAGAGATTTCTGAACTCAGAGTCCACTGTGTGACCCCTGGATGCAGCTGGTCTGGCATCATGAAAGATTTTGAAGTATGTTTAAAGAGAGTTTATTCAGATTAAAATGCACTTTTACTGGAATGGGGACAGAGAGGCAATGAAACCAGGATATCAGCAGACACAAATTAATGCAATTAATTAGAATCAGTGTCAGTATTGTGATTTATTCCAACAGAGTACCTAAAAACGTGCCATTAATCCATGGAGCCTTCCCTGGCCATGGCAGGGGCTTGGAACTGGGTGATCTTTAAGGCTCTTTCCAACTCAAATCACTCTCTGGTTCTGTGATTAACTTCAGTAGGGCTTTGGCCAAACCCAGGACATCCTGAATGAGATTCACCTTGCACAGATTTACATCAACTTGATCTTTTTCCCAGTGGTTTCCTTATTATTTAAATGCAAGGCTGCTACAAGCAGGTGGTGACAGGGCAGAGCAGTTCAGTCTCCAGGACTCTGTTCAGGCAATGTCCTTAGCATGTTTTTAGAGGATAAATAATTCCCTCCTGTGCCCATGTATTTATGGGATTCACCATTCTTTTCACACTGATCTGAAATGCCCCAGGGAAAATAATTAAATAGGCAAGGTTTGTGAATCTGCCATGCAGATGTGAATAGTGAACACAAGGGAGAAAAGCTGGGACCAGGATCATGTTGTTTTGAAACAAAAGTCCTAAGAGGTTGTTTAAGGGAGACCTCGTGTTTGAATTTACCAAAAGTTGTTTGGTTTTGGTTTTGGTATTGGTATTTCTTTAAATTAATAACTATCAAAAAAAGCCCCAGTAAAGCTGGTGAATTTTTCACCAGTAATCTCAGTAACTTTGTGCAGTGGGACTTTACCCAAGCTGAGAAGAAATGCAGATCAGAGCCCTGGGCTGCCAGAACAGGGACTATTTATAGATAGATGTGAATCAGCACTTCACATGTTGCTTTACAACTTTTTACTTCCAGGAGCATCAGAGTTTGTGTGAATATGCTCTGATCCCTTGTCACACTGGCTGTGGACACGTGGTGATGAGAAGGAAGCTGGCAGATCACCTGGAAAATGGATGTGTCAATAATGTGACAGTGTGTCAGCAGTGCCAGTGCATCTTGGCCAGCTCTGAGTACCAGGTAAGAACATTTCTCTCTCAAATAAAGGCTTTATATTAATGGTTCAAATCATCTATATTGCCATTTTTCCATCCTGATTTCACTGCACTCAGGGAATATTTCATTTTCCTGAGTGTGATCCTTTTTCCATGTGTGTGTTGGAGGGGAAAGTGGATGTGATAATCTGCTGGTGATGTGACAAAGTACCCACGTGCTCCCCCAGGGCTCGGGCAGCCCTGGTTTCAGCTCCTGGCTCAAAACTTGTCCCAGCACGGGGTAAGAGAGAAGCAGAAAAGCACAGACAGAGGCAGGGAAGAGATCTTGAAAGCATCTGAAGTTTATTCAAACTAAAACTGCCCACAAATGTGTAAGGCAGGATTGTGTCAGATATTATTTCTGCTGGATCCCATCAGGTATAAATCTCCAAATCATCAGCAGTGTCCATAGACCAGGAAGATCACACTCTGGATTTGCCACAAATATCTCAGTGCCCATTCAAACAGATCTGCTTTATATTTTTTAATGTTATTTGCTCAAAACAATGAATATTGTTCCCTCCAAATGATTTCAAGAGAATAATTGCCAGCCTTGCAGTTGGGCAGAGTGATCAAAGACCCACATGTGAGTATTTCAGAGGTGGAAATAGTAGTGGGTAGCTCTGCATGTCCAAAGTGTCATGAATTGGTGCCTTTCCAAAAACTGAGCTGAGAGATTTATAAGGAATTACGACTCCTCCTGGGGTAAGAATTCTGCTAAAATCTGCTCCTGGGGAAGTTTTTGCTTGTGCTCTTCATCCTTTACTAACCTACAGAGAGAGGAGAACATGGACCCAGGCAGGTCTTCTCAGAGCTGAATCCACTGTTTCCCAAAACTGTAAATACCAGAAGGTGGCAACGCTGAATCCTCCTCAGCCTCCTGTGAGTGCAGCCTGGGGCTGGAGGGGGAAACCTGAGCTCGGTGAGTTCCCTGAGCACCCCTCTCTGCCCAGGGGTCTCTGACACTGCAGCTCCAGCAGCCTCAGAGCTGTTTTCCTCCCACTCATCCCTCTCAGCTACCACCTAATTCATATTTTGAATAAAGAGAAAAAACCTTGGCAACCAAGCAGGGAATTGGCATTGAGGTGTGGCTTTTTTTTTCTGCCTTCTTTAGTGTTTGTAGAATTCTGGTTACATTAGCTGCTTTATTAAACTTGAACCAACTTAATTTTGATTATTTGTGGGTATTCCATGTGTCCACAGCCCTCTGGGAGAAAACAGTAAATTTTGGGCTCTGCTCTTGCTCTCTTCATCTTACTCATTATAGGTCTTTTGATTTTTTACATTTCTCTATTTTGAATAAACTCCTCTGCAGTCCCTCACCCCCTCAAGGAACTGGTGATCCAAAGGAGTAAAAGAGCAGAAATGAATAAGACAAAGGCATCGTTGGTCAATGGCAAGAGAGAGAGAGAGAGTGTTAAAAAATGAGTTAGAGAGTGAGAAAAACCCTGGGCTGCATTTCTGAGAATTGAAAGGGAAACCTCAGAACTGATATGCAAAGGAGTTTGTGAAGATTAAAGCCACCCCCTGTGAGGAGTGTGAATGGAAAGCTGACAGTTGCTGTGTTAAATACAGATATTACAGGTGCAGGAACCAATGGCAGGGGGATCACTTTACCCTCCTTGGAGCCAGAAATGGCAGGAAGCCTCCTGGAAGTGGTGATGCATTTTGCATTAGCTCATCATGATGGAAAATTTGGATTCCAGCCTCCAAAATGTTCACAAGCAGGATGCAAGAGGGGTCTGCACATTGAGCAAACTGCAAGGAGTCAATGCAGGAGGAGTTTATCTTTGAATTATATTAGAATTTGAATTTATATTGGAGTTTCCTGTGCTGTAACCTGTTTATGTTCATATATATATATCTCTGTGTATATTTGAATTTCCTGTTCTGCTGGTCATTGTTGCTTCCTGTTCTGTAACCTCCTGCTTGTCACTGCATGTGAGTGTTCATTATGTGTGTGTGCACATAACTCTGGTTTGAACTTGGCAACACCTGGGCATTGCCAATCCTGTGTCCAATATCCCAGGGTCACCTTGCAGGTCAATAATTAAATACTGAATTTTAAATTTATTTATAATTTTTATGTTAATTTAATATATCATTTATATTAATGTTTGTATTAATAATTTTCTTGTTTAATCACAGGAGCATTCGTGTGAAGGCAGTTTATGTAAGGAACAAAAACCTGTGCAAACAGAAACAGCATCAAAGGAGAAGGTGGGTGAAAGATGAGTGAGTGCAATGCAGCTTTATTGCAATTAACAAAATTACCACTTGTTCATTTAGATTAAATGAACACCTGAGAACATCTTCAGGTCCAGCATTGGTATCTGGGTGCTCTTTACATCCCAACAAAGCTCTGCTGACTGCCTTCCCTTCCCTGCTCCCACAGTCACCTTCACTAAATTATCTTCTCCATTAATCTTGTAAAATGGGCAAATATTTGTTTCCTCTCATACACTGAGTGAGAGCCACATGAGCAGGAGTGTGCTGTATAGCAGCTCTATTTAAAGTATTTAAATACACTTTAAATATAAAGTGGATTTACAGCACCTTCTTTATGAGAAGTTGTTAGCAGGTGATCCCTGTGGTTGGTTAAATTCTGTCATTATGGGGTCTGAGAGATGCACACCTCACTGCCAGGCTGTGTGCAAGAAACCTGCAATCAACCACACTCTTAATTGATTTGCCATCAATTTTCAAAGCTGGTTGGGCACTGGAAGCTGGGGAATTACCTTGATTTGAATGATTTATGGCTGCTTGGTTTGTGGGAAATAAAAGAATTCCCTTCAATTGGTATTTGATGATTTCCTCTGCATTTTTTTTTCCAACAGAGCCACTCTACACCCTCAGCCAACAAGGATGGCTGTCGTTTCTCTGAAGTTGGCTGTGCATTTAGGGTGAGTGACACTGGTCCCTTCAGGAATGTTCCACCCTGGTTTGGACATTCCCTTCGGGGTAGTGTCTGTAAAACAGAATCAGCACTTCTGATGCCAGCTGATGGAGCTGCACATGCACCTTGCAGTTTTTCCATCTCCCAAGGAGCTGCAGGATTTCTGGGGTTGTAGTGGTGCTCGTGGAGGGTGCACTGACAGTGTTGTCTCCTTGCAGGGAAGCAAAGAGAAGATAAAGGAGCACGAAAAATCTGCCATGGGGGCCCACATGCTGCTCCTGCTGCAGCACATGAGGCAGCTGAGGGGAACCTTGTGCTCTGCTGCCAAAGCTCCTCAGGGCTTCACCCCACACTCAGAGCTGAATGTGAGCAGTGTAGGAAAAAACATCTCTGACCTGCTGGAAATCAGCAGGGATGCAGAAGTGGACTGTTTCCCTGGATCCTCTCTTCCTGAGGATGAGTCTGTCCTGCAGCAACTTGTGAGGGAGAAGGTGATTTCTGAGCTGGAAAATAAGCTGCAGGTGTTTGAGAACATTGTGGCAGTGCTCAATAAGGAGGTGGAGAGCTCTAATTTGGAAATCCTGGCCTTCCGGAGACAGAGTGAACTGGACCAGAACATAATCCGGGGCCTTGAACTCAAGGTAAATACAGCAAGGACTGTCTTGGTGCTTGTTCTAGACAGCCAGTACTGCCACAGGTCAGGGAGAGGTGGGGTAGGGATCAGGACAGGGAGTTTGAGCTGTGCAGTGTTCAATTCTTGACACATTTCAAGGATCCTTTCGTTGTTTGATACATTTTCAAATGGGGGATGTCTAATATTTGTACTCTAAATCCACATTTAGGCAGTGAGATATTCCTGAGAGTTTTGAGTGCTCAGAGTTTGCCACGATCAGGCTGTGAGCAAGCAAGAGAGCTGCTTAATTGCCTGATCCTCTTACAGCAGCATTTTGCCTGGAGGCCCAAACAACATCTCTGCATGTGTTTTGACACATAGCTGTCACTTGGAAAGAAATCAAAGCAGAACTCCCAGAGCACGAGGACTCCAGAAGGATTCAGCCACCCCTGCAGCACAGCCTGGGGCAGGGGGGATGGCTGAGCACTGATTTCTTTGCCCAGATTGCAGAGCTGCACCGGTGCCTGACGCAGAAGGACGCGGGGCTGAGCAGCCTGCACAAGAGCCTGCTGTTCTCTGAGCAAGCCTCCTACGATGGCATCTTCCTCTGGAAGATAACAGAGGTTGGCAGGAAGCTCCAAGACTCTGTGACTGGCAGGACAGTCGGTCTGTATTCCCCAGGTAAAGCACCAGATGGAGATGTGTGTTCACAAAGCCCAGTCCTTCGGAATCCCCCCTGTTTCTCCAGAACTCTGCTGCTTTCTGCCCGTGCCACCAGGAGGACCTTTAAAACAGCTCCTTAAACCAAGATGCCTGTGCAAAGAGCTGTAATCCAGGGCACTGGGATGTGCTCTAGTTTGGGCTCTCATCTGCCCTCCAGCACAGCTGCTTGCAGTGGATCCATCCCTCCTAACTCTCTCCTTGGTGCCTGCTGGCCCCACGTGGCTCTGGCTGCAGCTCTTTCCCATGTGGGAAGTAATTGGATTGGCTAAAACATGCTTGTGTGGCTAATAACAGGTAATTTTCACCAAGGTCTGAGGCACTAAAAGGATTCCAACCACTGGGTTTTCCTTGCTTGTAATCTCCAGGGGGTACTGCTTCTTCTGTCCTCCTCTCTGAGGGCAAACCATGTCACACCTCACCTTTTCCCATATGCCAGAGCACTCGTTATGTCTTTCTGCTCCCCAAAAGAGGCTTTACTAACAAAGAGTTCTGATTTTCAGCTTTCTACACCGCAAAATATGGCTACAAGGTGTGTCTGAGGGTGTACCTGAACGGGGATGGGACAGGGAAAGGAACCCACATGTCCCTGTTCTTCGTTGTCATGAAAGGAGACTACGACGCTCTGCTCCCATGGCCTTTCAGGCACAAGGTGAGAAGGGAAACCTTTCCATGTCTGATCCCAGCCAAAAGTCAAAGCAAGGTGACTTTTTCTCTGGAGTTTTGTGGAAGTTGGGGTGCTTCCCTACATCCCTTTCCCAAGATGAGGAGCCATCCTGCAGTCCTGGCTAATAGTTTATCTGAGAGCTATTTGTCTCTGAGTCCCTTGTAGGGAAAGCTGCTCCTGCTGACACTCCAAACTTTGGCAGGCAGGATTTTCAGACCCCAGAATGTGGTGTTGGGAATACTCCAACCTGTGTCCACCTGGGCTAAAGCCAGAGACACATTTTCTCCTGGCTCTATCTATCTAAACATAGATAATATCAATTTAGGAGGGAATTATCATTTGCTGCCTGAAGGTGTTGGAAGGGTGAGGTGAGAGTTCCACTTACAAAGGTGCCACAGATGTCAGATGTAATCCTGGTGTTATTTTTTTTCCCCTAAGTGTGGTCTGATAATGGCAACAATGGTTAGAAAAGCAATGAATCCATGGCAGGGCCTGATCTGTGCCCTGGCACTTGCCTTTCTGGGGTAATAATTCTGTAAGCCTTTCCTATAGATAACTTTACTACCAGTTAGCAGCCAAAACTATAGAAATCAAAGTTCCCAATCCTCACTGGGTTAAAAGATTATTACAGATATTTCATATTTTGAGGTAAAGAACACTGAGTTAACAAAGGGGGCAAGGGGAGATTCTATAGTGATATTTAGGTTATGTCTTTCACATATCTGTGCACAGACAACTGAGCTGTTTCTTCTGATTCCAAACCACAATAACAGAATAAATGTGATGACTGGAACCAAACCTGGGGCTGTTTAAGCTGTCAGGAGAGGGAGAGGAAAGAAACCTTTGGACTGTGCAGTTCTCTACAAAGGAATAATTCCTTACTTGATTTAATTCAGTTTTGTTTTATGGGTAGCAAATTTTAAAAACTTCATCTGGGAGTTCACAAGAACTGACCTTGCAGGTTGGAAACATTTGTTACAGTTTGCATTTAATTACCAGTGGAGCATCCAGCTGCTTTTGCCACACTTCTGTCCCTGCTTGGTTTGTTTTCCTCTCCAGTAACTCCTCTGCCACGTTCTGTTTTGCAGGTGACATTTATGTTGCTTGACCAAAATAACAGGGAACACATAATTGATGCCTTTCGCCCAGACCTGACTTCTGCATCGTTCCAGAGGCCAGTGAATGACATGAATGTGGCCAGTGGCTGCCCCATGTTCCTCCCCTTGTCCAAGCTGCAGTCCCCCAAACACGCCTACGTGAAGGAGGACACGCTTTTCCTCAAATGCATCATAGAAACAAACTAACAAATCCTGAAATTTGGCTATGTGCAGAAGCTACCTGCTGAATGTCAATAGCTTAGGAGCAAAAACCCAGCACTTTGAGAGCTTGTGTTAGTTTTTGGGTACACAAAATCCCCAGAGCCTGAGCCTGCACCCCCTGAACCCACTGCCATGGCTGGGGCTGCCCCTGTGCAGCAGCTGCTGGGGTGGGATTGTTTCACAAAGCAGCCAATTCTCGTGGTTTGGGTGTCATTCACAGTCACCCCCCGCCCCACACTCGTGGAGAAGGGACTCCTCTTCCTCCCGGGGGTGCCTGTGCTTCTGGCAGGGAATGTGGCTGGCTTCCCTTCCCCGGGATGGACAGGTTTGGGGGGTGCCAGGTGAGGCTGAGCTGTGCCATCCCCGGGCAGGGCGTGCAGCTCCCTTTGCCGGGAGGCAGGGAGTGACCTCCTGGCAGCCCCAGGGGGGATTTTGGCTGTTCCCCAGCAGCAACAAGGGCGGATTCCTTCCCCCGAGGCCCGGATCAGGTGTCTCTGTGCTTCCCCATGACCTTGGAAGCCGAGAGCTGTGGCCAGGCCCTTCCCCTGGGGGGTTTATTTCTTGCTCTTGATTTCAGCCCCCTATTTCTGTGCTCCCTGAGGAGAAGTTGTGTTGCATCAGCAGACAGGGACCAGATTATACCGTGCCTCGGGAGAATCTCCTCTTGGATTTCCAGAGGAGCCCTGGGACTTTCTCACTGCGGATCCAGAGCTCTGGGAAGGCCAGAGCTCTGCTCCAGGTGGGGTCAGGGCCCCTCAGTGGTTTGGTTTAGTGTCCAGTCACTTCCTGAACCTTCAAGGCAGGTGATTTATTAGAAATTATCAATTTCTTTTTTGCTTAACTCCTTTCGCGTGCTCTGATGTTTAAGTTTTTCTCGCACGCTAAAACAGAAGCAGCTGCTGGAAATGGTTTTGTTCTTTTTGGGTTTTCTAATAATGAATAATTTTGTTTATAAGTGAGACAAGCTTGGGACTCTCTGCATGTGTGCAAAATCACTTCTATCTTGGCAACAGCCTTTAAAATAATTAGTTGTGATAAAGCATCAAATTTCAAAAACACCCACCCCATAAACAAATATTTATCAAAGCTTGTTGGGAAGGACCTGGATATTCTCTGCCATCACATCTGTGTGTCTTTTCCTCTATTCCATCTTTCAAATGTTCTTCCAGGGACAGAAAGTGATTTTTCCAGCAATGTGCCAACCCCTGTCACCACACTGGAGTATTTTACCTAAATATATTCTGCTTTTCCTGGCCGTATCACTTTGACAAGTGCTGTATTTATTACAATCATTCGTATTTTCTTACAATTTTATTTATTTCCTAAATAAAGTCACCTTAAGAAAGATTTGGGTGCTATTTTCACTGTCAGGGAATGAAGCAACTTGGAGATGTGATGATGAGGGTTTGTTATAGACACAGCTGAGCTGTGCTACACTTTCCTTCCTTGCTTTTTTCTTTCCTTCTTTCTGGGGAAAAGCAGTTGCTCTTGGAGCTGTGCTCAGGAGCTGCAGAAATGCCCAGAACATCTCTGTATCCATTTCCCTCAGACCTGCCCAGCTGGAAGAGCACTTACAGTCTCTTCAACAGAGCCCACAGAGACAGCTCAGTTAAAAAAAAAAAAAAAAGACAGATAGGAATGAAATCCATGCTAAATAAACAAATAGACACAAAACACGATGAAACACCGAGAATTTTAGTGAGTTAAATCAGCAGCATTTGCTCTGTGTTCAGTGGCCAGGTTGGCAAAGAGTCAAAATGCTCCTGCAGCTACGATGGTCTGAAATAATCAAGGAAAACATTGGAGGGAAAAATAATATATATTTTTTTGAATGGACTAATGAAGCTGAAAAAAATCAGGCACATTTTTGGCTTATAAGACAGAAGTTCAGGACAGGGAAAGAACTCAAACCTTGCACCCAGTGGCTAGTTTTGTTGGTCAGGTGGCTTCAGTGAAGTGGTGGTCAAGGCCCTCAGAGCAGAGGGATGAGAGAGGGAGTTAGCAACTTGTGGGAGCTACTTCTATTGTCAGGGCTGTGTCCCACTGAGCCAGCTGCTCCTGCAGCTGGAAGTGGCCCTTGGAAGCAGCGCTGGGAGCTGTGGGAGGCTCTGGAGGCAGCGAGAGCTGTCCCTGCAGATCCGATCTCCACGCCAGGCCTGGAGCTCGCAGGCAGCTCCGTGTTTGGGTTTCCATTCAATATTCCTCGGCTTCGGTCTCCAAGGCTACACGCCAACATCCAACCCCTCCTCCCACTCCTGTTTTCAAAGAAAGAAAAACACTGTGAAAAGAGGCTGCAACGATTTCTGGGCAGTTTTCAAAGCAGGGAGGCAGCGCTGGGAGCTGCTCTCCCTGCACACTCCGCAGGCTCTGATCCAGCCTGGGCCATGATTCCCCTGCTGCTCCATCCTCCTGTGAGCAGGAAAGCACCTCCCCACTGGGCAAGTGCAGGGTATGGGGGAGCAACTAAAAGTTTTTAAGGAAAGCCAAGAGTTTTGGAGTAGTTAACTACATGGGGCTTCATTCAAATCCTTCTGCAAAAGCTGGATTTGTTTGGGAATTCCATGGTGGGGACGGAGCCAGGAGTGCTACCCTGGAGCCAGTGCTGGCCACACTCCCTGGCTGAGGAGGGTGAAGGATTGCTGCCCTCAGCTTTGCACCGCTTTTGGGGCTCTTGTTCGTTTCTTGCTTACAGAATAATCTGCATTTAAGGCCTGGACCTGCCTGCCCTATTCCAGCACGGAGAGTGGGTCAGCCTGGGGTGCCAAACCAGTGTCCAGCTGCTCCAGGCACTGCCACAGCCCCGCTCCAGCAGCCAACAGGGGCCACAATCCCACAGTGCCAAAGAATTGGGATATCCAGTGCCTCCCCCAGGCTGCCAGGATGTGCTGGAAAAGTCAGGTGGGTGTACAGAGGAGGAAGAGGGGGAGGAAGAGAAGGAAAAAGAGAAGGAGAAAGGAAAATGAGGAGGAAGAGGAGGAGAAGGGCAGCACTCAGTAGGTCACTGCAGTGGGATCTGAGGCCAGGCTTGTTGGATGCTGTGACAGGAGCACCCGCAAAGAAGCCAGAGTTAAATGTGACTATGTTGCTTCATTCCGGTTAGAAAATAGAGGCTATATCTCAAATTCTGGGCTTTTTTTCCGTTTTTGTTTGGGACTTTTGTCCCAGCACAAGGTTCCCGTGCTCTTTCCGTGGGCAGGCGTCAGGTTCGGGGTGCCCTCTCCTTGTGGAGGGGTTTCAGTGTGGCTCTCCCTGCGTACACCCCGCTGAACTCCATCCAGCCTTTGATTTCCGTGTCACACCATCCGCATTCCTGCGGCGAGCAACCAACACTGCGAGCATCCCCCACGGGGGCCGGGCAGGAGGGTGCTGCTCTCCCGGCCCCCTCGGGGACAGGCTGGGACACGAACGCTGTCCCGGGAGCGCAGCAATCCGCGGGATTTCGGGCAAACCCAGCAGCCCCGAGGAGCGGAGCGAGGAGCGGGGTTTCTCCGAGGGTGGTGGTGCGGGGTTATTTCAGTGCTGAGGTGACTCACACTTATCCCGATGTGACTCACGGGGAGTTGGGGCCCGGGGCTGGGTAGGGATGTGGCACAGCGTGACACAGCCCGGCACGGCACACACGGCACGGCATGGCATGGCACAGTGTGCAGCGGCATGGCACAGTGGCACACATGGCACACATGGCACATTTGGCACACATGGCACAGCGTGGCTTCCCTCACGCAGCCCTGCACAGGGAGCAGCAGAGAAGCAGTGCCGGAGCCAGGGCTCAGGGAATCGCCTTTCCCGTCCCCTCCGTAGGTGCAGCACCCCGAGGAGCACTAGGATGTTCTTTGGGGAAGTTTGATAAAAGAAATGATTCCTAAGTGTCGGGTGTTGGAAGGGAGGCTCAGCCCGTGCCGTGCCGCTCACCCCTGGTGCCCGGGAGCTGCTCGAGTTTTGCTGCCCGTGTGCTCTGAGCCCCGGCTCCTGGAGCTGCAGGAGCTCGTCCATCACGGACAGGAAAAGCCGTACGGACTCTGCTCGCTCTTGGCCCGGACCCCGCACCGGGAATCAGCTCTCCTATGGCCCGAGCAGCCTGGAAAACATTGCTTTTTCAGGATCGCTTTCCAACAAACAGCAAATCCTACAGATTTCTTCTTGGCACCGACCGAAGCATTTTTACAGTGATTGATTTTCTCTGTGCGATTCAGAGAAAGGCTGAAAGGCTGCTCCCGCTTCCAGGAATCCCGACTAGCACAGGTCGTTCCCTCTCGGGACAATGCTGCGCAGGCACTGCCCGCATCCCACCCCTCCCGCATCCCACCCCCTGCCCGCCCCCATCCCGGGGGACC